>BPLQ01008142.1:600000-965000 GCA_021605075.1 Caerostris darwini
TAGCTGAAGTTCTTACGACTATTTACTTTCATAAAGTTCTTATTAAACTTTTATACTTAAGTCAACCTTAATAGTTGCTCAAGCACTGCAAATTACTTAAATATCATTAAACTGAACTAAAAATACATTAATAAGGAAATTGAATGAATACATTGAATGAAGAAAATTAATTGAATTGTTGCCACTAATTTTAAAATTCATGTTTTCATTTGGAATTAAGTGCTGAAAAAAAGGAGTTCCAATGCAATTATTTTCCATATGATGTTTATTACTGATAGTTGAGTAATTTCTGAATTTTACAGTTGATATGTACACACTGATTTTGTATTTACATTTGCTTTAGATTAGAAATCAGTAAATGCTTTTGATATTTATAAAACCCTCAAGAATTTGACAAATGAAAGAATCGAGGGAAACACATTACAAAAGTTGAAAGTTCTCTGGAAACATTAAGTAGAACATTTGTTTGAAGTAACTGCGCATATCTTTAATTTAAAAAAAAAATGATTTAAAAGCGCTGTTTATAATAAATCGTGAATGATGAAAATTTCGACACTCTAAAATAAGTCAAAAATACACAGTCTGTAACAAAAAGGAACACATGCATAAATTAAACATTTATACAAAAGGAATGTTTTTTTGTTTTAATTTATAATTTACATTTATTTTAAGGTTGCCCTAGATTGTACTTGTGAATAAAACCAAAATGAACAATGTCAAGCAAACAGAATGGAGCATTGAGGAACAGAATCAAATGGCGTTAAATATTATGCCCTTTAACTATGGTTCATAATCTGAAAATGTACAAATCGATTTTATTTAATAATAATAATTTAATTAGTGGTGGAGAATTGATTCTAGTAGTTTTCTATCTCTTTTCTTTTATTAAAAATATAATTATTCACGAGAATTAAAAATTAAAAATCAAATTCATATTTTGAAAACAATGCTGATGTCTTAAAATAAAAGCACTTTAAAAATAAGTATATATTTATAAGTAAAAATTTTCTTCCCTTATAAAACCTTTTTTTAGCCATGCGCTCAAGATACCAACAGCAAATTCATTTTTTTTTTTTTTTTTTTTTTTTTTTTTTTTTTTTTTTTTAAGCAATCATGACATTAAGCTATTTTTTGGGTAGAGGAGGGAAGTAAATCATTCATTTTTAAGCTTTGAGTTTCAAAATTTTAATGAAATTTAATAGGCTTGCCAATAATGGTGGCTAACAATGTTCACTTTGGTGTACAACATTTGAAAACATAAAAGCACAACCAGAAAACAGGTCAATTGGTTAAAAATTTTAAATAACTAAATAGTTTACAGGTAACTCTCAACAATGCATTCTTTAAAGTTAATTTAAATGCAAATTTAAAATCAGTTTTCAGAACATATTGCAGACGTCTCGGCAAGTAAACTGCAGGCTTCACTTTTTCTTTCGTTTCTGTGTTTTCAATCAAATAGAAAAACAGGGATAACTCAGAAGTTTTCGCCGAAATAACGAAATTTTTTAAATAGGTATGAATCTCTTTATTATCAAAATATAAAAAAAAATTTAATCATTGCACTTGATCCACAGAAAAAAAAAAATATCAACTAACGACTGTATCACAAATAATCTACATTGCACCAGAATGATTAAAATAAATTTCAATTTCCTAATTTTTCAAATAATTAATTTTTCCTTTCTGAAAATTATACGTTTATATATATATAAAAAAATCATACCTATATCAATAAGATCATACACACTTTATAAAGAAAAAAAACAGTAATTTTACTGAGATTTCAATCAGGGGTATTGAATAAAGATTATTCTATCAAGTGCAGTTCGAGCAGAAACCAAACGAAATGAAAATAATTGATAAAAATTAGTCACCATATATTTCGAAAGTACTGAGTAAGCTCATAAATTTAAATTAATTCAAACAGCACCGACAGGATATATTTGTATACGATTACTCAACTACACACAGTTTCAAACCACGCATACCAATGGAGTCTGCAGTTTACATAAGCCAGTCGCCCAACACATCTAAATTAAATAGCATTTTAAAAAATTAAGTTACGATTTTTCCATCTCTCGTACAAGATTTAGCAATTGTGATAACCTTATTGAAATAGAATCACAAACAAGATTTTTAAAAAACACTTAAAAAGAAAACATAATATATATATATATAGATTTATGTGTGTGTGTGTGTGTGTGTGTGTGTGTGTGTGTGTGTGTGTGTGTGTGTGTGTGTGTGTGTGTGTATATATATATATAATGAAAGGTTACGTATTTGGCTCCACAGTGACGAAAAGACTTACTGGCCAATGCAGCCTGCATGAGATGGGGAATGGACGATGATGTGTCATGGCTTATTATTTCTTTTAATAATCTTCGAGAAATGTTTCTGTGGGTTGGGATTGTTTGCCCTCCAACAATGGGATTCTTCTCCAGAGCTCCATCTTCGACTTCCCTTCATGCATTTCGTGGAAAGGTTAATACTGGGGAATTCAATTATTCCACCTTGAATCCCTGCTTTTGGAACATGAACACTTCTTTGAGGTTGGGTGGGACGTTTGCACAGAGACGAAATTCAAATTTCATTATTTTTTTATATATATATATATATATATATATAAGAACACAAAACATGCTAGAAATCACACCATCCAACAAAGGAGACATTGTATTTTTTTTTTTTTTTTTTCCTTAAACAATTTTTTTTTTCCTTCCATTTTTTGCAATTTTTTTAAGCGATTTTAGTCGATTTTGTTGTTGTCCAAAAATTCCAATAGCAAATTTAGGTGAGAATTTGTTGATTCATAGAGGGGTCCGTCTGATGATACCAGGAGTACTGGGGTATATAATTGTTCGTGACATTCATAGCAGCCGCTTTGGACGACGCCATGTCCCACGAGGAGATGGGCGGGCTCATGGCCGGGGGACTGACGGTAGCGTTCGGCATGCCCTGGGCGGCGGCTGGCGGAGGCAAGAGGCCGGGAGGGCTGTGAGCGTCATGGGACTCAGGTGGGGTCTGCGGCGTAGAGACGGGGTTCGGCGGCTGCTGCGGCAAGCTCCCCGTGCTGCCTCCCGTCGCTTGGTTCGGTTGTTGGCTGTTCTGTTGCTGGTGCTGGGCTTTCAGCATCTTCTTGTACTTGGAGCGGCGATTTTGGAACCAGATTTTCACCTAAAAGTAAACAAAATATTTAGATTCACCATTCTTACTGTTTTATGCCGAACATTCAGAAATAAAATTGAAAAATTTATACAAGATATTCATACTATCAATAAAAAATTTCAAAATTATTTTTTTTTTAATTTAAATTGATTTCAGCAAAAAATATTTAGAAGTTTAAGGATATTAACAAAATGAAAAAACAAGATTGGATTAACTTTCTTTAAAAAAAAATTTCTTAAGAAAATTACTTAACATTTTTCTGCTAAAACAAATTCAATAAACCAAGTACGAAATGTATTTATGATGGATTTAAATTGTTTTCTTTGACTGCAATAATTAGTGGCGAAATTATAAACATCTCGCTTTCTATCTTATAATTATAATTAAATAGTTAATGTGAAAAATAATTTAGTTTCATTATCTGTAAAAAATCATTCAGTTTCATTATCTGCGAAAGATGTATTTGGATAATTTGAACATTTTTTACTTTAACGCTTTTTCTCCCATAAATAGATAAGTCAAGTGTTGTATATTTCTTCGTTTTAAAGTTTAAGAATTCTATGATTTAAATGTTTCTTTAGCTGTTAATTTAATTCAGGGGGTTTTTCTGTAACTATTGTTACATTTCCTTTTTGATTACAATTCCTTTTATTATACAATTTCAAAATCACATTCCTTCGAAAACGTTTTACATTAGAATCACTGAGAGCTGGCATTGAAGGAAAAATAAATATTTATCATCAATAAAAACAAATTTATTCCCTTGTTATTGTAAAGATCTTAGTATGTTATCCCTTTTCACAAAAAAAAAGTTAGTTTACTGATGAAAAGAGATTTATTAGTATTCATTTGGAATTTTTTTTTTTTTTTTTTTGAAAATGCAATTAAAGATCTGATATCCGTGAAACTGATGTTCCATGGAGCAAGAAAATATTCTTTTCAATCATTCATTGAGCTCCAAGAGCGTTAAAAGAAGTTCTTTGGAGGTTAAAGAAACAAGATTGATTCAAGTCAGTGCATTTGAAGCATCGTCGTTCGATCGCATCCTTTCCATTTAGTCGCTATCGAAACTAAACACCGGAATGAACAACTTTTCTCTTTAACGCTCCAACGTCTTTTCTTACGCACGCTCAACGCTTTGGTGGACGAAACTTGACAAAGATTCTGCGGGAGAGTGTTTACTACTCCCTCAATACTATTTTATTGCCTAAACAGTAAGAGTGGTTAGATTTTTTTTTTTTCTAATAAGCTTTATCTTCTATAATAACTAATAGAAATCCAAAAATAAATCTTAATATGAAAGCTAAACAATATTTTAAGGTAACAAATAAAACATACATTAACTTCAGTAACCGATTTAAAATACCAAACATTATTTAAATAATTTTTAAATAAATTTATATATATATATTGGAAATTAAATTTGAAGTTGAATTTCGGATTTAAGTTTTCTACAAAACAAAAAATCCAGTATTTTCTTAAAGATTAACGAGAGATAGTGAGATAAACACAATTAGATATTATTAATTAATAACACATAAAACACAATAATTATTTTTATAATTATTTATTTAATTAATTTTTAATTAAATATATAATAAAGAGGAGTTTATCATCAAAAACGATAGATTCTCATAAATTCTGTACAAATTACATCATAATAATAATAATTATCGATTTCAAAATAATTTATTTAATCGAACATTAAATGTAGTTATCAAGAACAACTAATTATAAATGTCAATCAACTAAAATAATTCTACAGGAAAAATTAATTTCATCTAAAAATCTTTGCATGAATGGACTAACGTGATGTGAATTAATCGTTAACAGCTTTCTACGAGCCATTCTTTCTCAATGGATGCTATGAAAAAAAAATCTATCAAATTCTCGAGTGCTTAACTCTTCAACTCTTAATATGCTTTCATAATTTGGCTTTGATTTTTTTTAAAATGACGAATTTCCTACTGCAGAGATGCCGCCCGCATTTATTAATTCTCTCTCAACCTCAAACCAATGTCTAAAAGGGATACTTGACCTTGACTACCCTAAATGCTTTAATTTAAACAAATTATTCGATATGTCAGAGAAAAGAAATGCTCGATGTTTACCCTAGTCTTTCGCAAGTTCAATCTGAACTTTGCGGAATAGTGCACCAGCTAGGTTAATGCCGCGCATGCTAATTCGTGTACGTTGCCGTCCAAGAAACGAGTTCGTTCCATACCTAAATGACTGGAGGACATGTTTCTGCTTCTTGTGTTACACTGCGGGACATTGAGCGAGTATGCTGACAGTGCTGGGCCGTTCATCATAGTTCTGATTTCCTGTGACCCCTCCCATTCTAGGTTGGTTAGATGTACACATACATGAATTCGGAAGTTTGATCGGGTTTTGCAACACTTCTACTGAAGGTTGGGTTTCAAACTATTTCTAGCTGAAGTAGAATTCGGATACAACATTCTCACGTGACTTTGAAAATAATTTAATCTTTTTTTAACACATATCCTTCAAAGCATATACATAGGTTAGGAAGTCCGGTCAGATCTTTCGGCAGACTTTATTGAAGGTTGAATTTAAGTTATTTCTAGTTGAAGCGGAATTATTATATAACCCCTAAAATTCTGTTCAACCCTAAAGCTCTATCTGAATTTTATGCATCTTTTCTACAAACTGAAAATTAAAAGCAACAGCATAAATTTGTCTCACATTTGTTAAGTTAGAATTTAAGTTGAAAATACGAAAAAGGAAATTGCCACATCCCTATTCAATAAAGAATAATTCATTTAGAGAATTTCATAAAAACAAAAAAAGTAGACCAATGTCTCAGTTAAAATAAACCAAAGCAAGAATATTTACATTATCTTCCTTAAATACAAAATTGTCTCGCAGTCTATTTAAGACTAATATTTACTAGACAACATCTAGACGTAACACAGCAACACACGTAATATTACTAGACAACATTTCACAACCCTCTCTGTGACATGATTAAACATATGATTCTGGTCATACAGAGAACCTTGATATTAAAAATCTTTAATCTTTAATCTTTAATGTCGTTTGGTTGCTCTTAAAATGTTAATGTCCTACACATACTGCAAGTAAATTAAAATAAACAACTAAACATTGTCATTTAAAATAGTTATTTTGTGTGTAGGAATAGAATTTTTGTCAAGACTCATTTAAAAGACGTGAATTTTATACATTAATGTATACATATATGCATATGCAAAATATAAGATAATTTCAATCAGGCTGAATATCAAATTATTTCTCTTGTATACATTCTTTTGAATTAACAACTGTTTATGAAGTTAGTTTTTGTACCACGAATTTCAGGTGTAGATCCGATAAACATAGTATGTTGCAAGGCCATCCTCTACATAAAGATCTTTTCAGGGGAGGAGCTGCCAGTTTTCAAACTCAGCTTGTATATTTGACAGTTGGACCGAAGGCTGCAACGAGGGTTACACTAGATCTGATGAGCGCCAAGCTGTATCCAGCTTCATGGAATTTAGTACAGTGCATGTAATTTGGCGCGATGCAAATTTTGCGAGTATAAATTATTCTCCAGGGCACCTGAAGCCTCGATGCAGGAACTATTAGGCGAGAGAATTTCAATTAATTTCCTTCAATGACAACTGCTTTGAATAGTTAAATTCTCCGTCCTGCATCTATTGTCATGTCATCAGTCAAATTCAGATTTCATCAAAAAATATTCTCAATTTGGGTGAAGAAATAAGATTCAAAAACTTCAAATACGATAGAAATAATCAATCCAAAGAACATAATATGGAACTGAAACCTCAAATAATGAATAGGTTCTGTATATAAATTAAGAAATTGTTAAATATATGTGATATTCATAAAAAAATGACAACAACTAGAAATGAATATTTTTAACGCAAAAATGCGTAGTTGAGTATCATTTCAAAGTAGTTGTAGTATCTTGAGACTTCGCCACATAGACGCCATAGTTCATAAGTGAATTGAACAATGTCAAGATGGACTTGAATGGTAAAACTATTACTTATTTCATTCTTCCGATCTCACACCATTCAATCTCCCCCCTCCCCCTCTGAAACATTTTAAAGAACGTTTTATGTAAGAGAAACATCTCATTGAACTATATTGCAAAGAAAGAAGTAAAAAAAAAATTGCTCCAATCTTTATTTTCTTTGCATACGATATTCAATAGCAGATTGACATTCGACCGGTATTCTGCTAGGAATTAATGAAACACTAAAAACTTGGAACGCACTTCAACTTAACTTTCAACTCTTGGAAACATTAAAATTTTTAATTAAATATTTTGGTGATAATTTAAATTATCATTCCTACGAGTTATTTTATACAGAAATTTCGGCTGCTGTGTGTTATATATCACGCTGAACCTTTTAAGCCTTTACATCCATTCTATTGGACATTTTTATTTTATATGGAAAAATGGATTTTATCGAAGATAATCGGAACACTATCAAACATTCATTAGCTAGTACTTCATTTTATGGTTGTTTTTTTACGTAAAGATTGCATTAATTGAAATTACTTTTCTGTCACTCCTTTTATTATCAATTTACATTAATTGAATTATCATTTTTATACCATTCCTCATTGATTAGGAATACACGTTTTTACCAGTGCCCATCATATTAAAAGATGTCAAAGAAGTAAACTTCCTAGGAAATTGACTATGCATGATAATTTATATACTTCAAGAAGGTTTATCTCAAACTGAGTAGAAACTGAACTGAAACAAACTGTGGCTCAAGGAAGTTCTAAAGCTCAATTCATGAAGCAACCTCATTTTAAAAATTTTCGTTGAAGATTGTTCGCCAACAGAAGATAAGTTGATCTGAATAGTAACCCTGTCACAGATCCGATCCCGAAAACAGGGCTAAAAAAATATCACGAAAGGTGAAAGACAAGGACTGAACATAAGAGTGAGACGAGTGTTATCGGTTTTCTGTACAAGAGGCTTGTGAAGCGTGGCTCAAAGCCTCTGTGATGAGTGCACAATTGATTGGTGAAAAAGAACTCTACCACCATATCGGTACTGAGAAAGGAACAAAAAAAATGGCATTTTGTCGATTGCTAAAGAGACACCAAACTACTAAAATGGGACTGTTTTTTTATTTTTTAAGTAACGTCGGAGGTTTAGTTCAGTTATTGATAGATTGTCTATTTGGTCTTAGTGGAAATCCGAGGTTATATTCGATGTTTGCAATGCTTGACAAGAATTAATTCTAAAAACCAAACCCATACCGTATTCAAATCATAAATACGTTTTTGTCATGTATAATTTTTAATTAAAATTTTTATTTAATTCAAAATTGATTGTATGCAAGAGTGAAAAAAAACGGGGGGGCGGGGGAATTCTGAATCAATATGGACAAAATTTAATAAGCAATATAAATAAATATCACTTAATGCTTAGTGTTTTTATTGTTTGAATAAGAACACTAGAAAAAATGAAACTGAGAATATCCAATTAGAATCACTTTTCAAATTCAATAAGAATATTTGTCAATTAGAACTTTTACCAAAAGGATAATTTAAATAAAAATTGATGTCATAAGTTTATCTCTTTTTTTTTCCCCTCTAAACATTTTTACTGATTTAGATCAACATGTTATAGAACAAATAGTTTGTTTTTAAGTAATAAATTAGATAAATTTAAAGCTAAATTTTTAGCCTAGCATCACCTATAAAAACTATCTTCAACAACATGGTCACTTTTGATTTCAAGTTTTTGGCAATGCCCACATAATATCAACCGGTATCGTAACACATTCCACCTTTTCAAATCTTATGCAAAATAAATGATTATCTGAATAGCTTTCGTGTATTGTTCTTTCACCCAATACAAAGAAGTACAATATCTCGAACTCATGTACCGCAGTTAGATTTGACCTCACTGTAACCCTTTGTAAGGGAAAAAAAATCAAATCGGATTTAACACCAAATAGCAATTCACTATTTTTCAAAAACTAATTGAAAATGCTTATCCGAATTGCACTAGCATCTCATTGTTTGAGTTTATCTTATGAACAAAGGAACACCTCACGAGTTTAAGTTCGTTTCTGTAGATTTGTTAAGAAAATTAGGTGGCGTCCAACGCATGAATACCGTCATGTATCCAGTTCTTCCCCACCATGAATAAAATTCAGGACCACAAAATTTAATTTTACTTTCCGACCTAGATGGTCCCATTTAGTTCGCTTATGTCGGCGCTGTACAGCAAGCAAGATAAATTACGCGAAGAAAGCTTTTTACCATTTACTAAGAAACCGTGAAGCTTCGATGAGCACGATTTAAGTTCTCTTCTTTCATGAGCTTTTCTTTGTCCATTTGTGTGAATATGGTTGTAACAAAGCGATTGTTTCATGAGTTATTCCGCGAACAGTTACAAGGTCTTTAAAAATCAATCAGTCTGTTTTAGATGTCACTTAACTCTCTCACTTTGTAGTTAATCGCTGGATAAACTATGATCGATTCTTGCATGCATAGGAGAAGTCAGCAAAATTAAATTTTAAAATGAATAGTTTTCTTCCTTAATAAGAATTCAAATCCAAAAATTGTTTAGTAAAATTAATGATCTTTCCAAAAGGTATTTTTTAAAACTTAATTTGGCAATTCCTTAAAGAGTTGGATATTAATAATTATTTCTATGAAAATGTCTCCTGAAATGAAACTAAATATTTGATTCTATAAACTATTTAAAAAAATCATCAATATTAATAATAATTCAAATTTTCCCTCCCAAATGTGCCTTAACTGGAAAGAAAAAGGAATATTTCATTTAGTTTTATAATATGTCAAAATTAGTTTATATAAATATCTATTACATAAATTAATGTTGGTATAATACTATCAATGAAATACTTACTTTGAAAATTTAAAATATTATATTAAAGAAAAAAAAAGTAAAAAATTATTTCATGCGGGTCTCATTCATGAATGATTTAAAGAAAATACACTACCAGGATTCAATTTAAGCAACAAAATTCGCTATTTATTCCTCATTCAGAAAGCATGCATTCATAAAATGAGCGATTCCATTAAAATCACGATGAAAAGATCAGCCTAATCCAACTAAATAACATATGAAGATTGGCATCTCCCTTCAAGGGTGTTCACGGACTCTCCAAAATCAAAAATAAAGCCTTTCCATTGGGGATCTAATTACGACGTTTATCTCTTAATATTAATACTGTATGAAACGCCAAGGAGGGGCTGAATTGAGATAAGCAGTTTGAGCCAGGTGCGGATGAGCAAATTGAGATACCACTGTTTCGAGGGAAAGGGGTATCATATGCAGCTTATAAAACATTTAATGCCAAAGTCTAGATTGTATCTTTTGCACCCATTCAGTACTATATGCGTCACTTTGACACGGAGGGGGGCAATATGGATAGACCATTGAGTCTTCATCGCGATGATTAACACATATGAAGGATCACTAAACAGTACGCATTATCCTTAAAATATTTTAATCTGCATGTTTTAATACATCGGAGCGGAAGATGTATAAAAACGGCTGTAATTTACAACTCTAAAACATTCCATGAAATTACTTTTTAATTCGACAGAAAAATATCAATCGAAAATGCTTGAATATCCATACATATTGGGGAATAATCCAACAAAGATAAATTTGTAAAAATATGTTTACGAGAGTATGTATAGTCGTAAAATATTTTAGATTTTTAAGAATATGTAAATTTATATTCATTTGAATAGAAAATACATTCAACGTTTACAATCCATGAAATGGAAAATAAAAAAAAGAGTATTTATCATCAGATATTGGAATAGAGATTAAAAAAATTTTTCAAAGAAAGTCTGTATCAAAAAAATAACTGTATGATATTGAGTAAAAATATGCTTCCAAAAAGAAATTTCAAAATTGTATGCCTAATCTATATATGTCCAAGAAGAAAAATTCTGACAAGTATAAAGAAATTAAGACGAATTATATTTTAAGACACAAAGAAGCTGAATCAACATGAACTTGGTGTGTACCAGACTGTAGGATTGTATCGAAGAATAAAAGAAACCGACAAAAATCAATTTAAATCGTTGAAGACTACAGATAAGAATGTTTGAAGATACTCTAATACATGAACATGACTTCCTAATAGACAGATTTTCAACTTCAGTGAATTCTGCAGTATCATCAATTAAGCTTTTCGAGAAGTTTTTCCTCGAATTCTGTTTCCTTAGAAAGGTGAAGATACAACCATGTTATATGCTGGTTGTGCCTGGCTCTTGGCTCTCTTCCTTAATGCCAGATTAACTTTTGCTTATGCATCATCAACGACAAATTGAATATCCACCTTATTTCAGAAAGGCGTGAAATTCTATTCGAATGATTCTAATCTGCAACTTAATAGATTTTGACATAAATCTTTCAAATATTTTTTAGAATTGCTAATTTTCCTCTTATAGAATAAGAAGATTGACTTCTCAAAGCACCATTTCAATGCAATCTAAATTTATGATCATAAGTTATTCATTTGAACAATTGGAAAAGTAAAAAGAATAACGAGATGAAGATTGCACTTATAAACGTAATATTGTCATCTCAATGATACTCTCTAGTAATGATAAATTTTTAAAAGGGGAATCCAATTTATTAAAAAAAAAAATTAAAGTTTTTAAATAAATTCAAATTTCAGTATGTTTAATTAAAATACTCTGTTATTCGTAATGCATTGCTTTATATTTTGTAATGTATATTAATATTTTCTTTTTAACGGGGCAAACACTACATTATTTACTATGAAACGATACCCTAATGCATAGCTTATTTGTACCAAAAAATATTATGTCGCATTATGTCATACGAATGAATGAAGATTAAAATTAAATTAATTAACAATTAAATGAAATTAAGCTGATTGCTATTAGTCCATCTTGAAACATTTTTTCAAAATAATCATTATAATCCCTGATTAAATAAAATGGTTTATTACTTATAGTGAAAAAATTTGTAGTTTAAATATTTTTTACACTTATTAAAACATTGTAGTGGCTTTTCTACAAATATTACAGTATTAAAAAGTTCAGCACTTTAAAGCTTCTATTCAAATAGTAAAAAAACTTAATAGCATTTAAATTGATAAAAATTATTTTTTCAGACATTGTATTTAAAGATATGAAACAAGAATAAACTAAAAAAAATGTGGCGTTTATAAAAAAAAAAAAAAAATCTATCTTTAAAAGGTACAACTAAGATGCGCAATTGAAAATATTGAATACTCTTTCAAGAAAAACTTTAAATAAATCTTAAGCTTATTAATAACTTTATAACTACCAAAAATGTTTCTTTGTTATAGCTAAGTCAATATGTTTATTAATAATAATATTGAGAAAACGGCAATTTGCATGGGTAATTGGTTTCGTTGAAAAGTTATCACTCATAATTTAATGGTTGTGGAGCTATTTTGATCAATCCATTGCTTTCTACAGCTTTCAAAAGAGGTTTTAGATAGAGGATGAATTAGTTTATTCACTAAATATGCAAGAACATAATAATTTTAAAATCAATGTCTTAGGTTTGGACACTTAAAGATTTTTAGAAATACTTTGCTGTTGCTAATTACTTGAACTTCTTAATTTCAGATATATATTTTATATACGAGTGTTAATTTGCATATAATAAAGCAATTAAATTGTAAAATATTAATGTTTTATTATTAGAAAATAAACTATTAGTGCTTGAGGCATGTTTTCTTCAAATTAATAAAAATTTTTTGGGAAAGGTTAAGTTTTGTTTTTGTTTTTTTGCTGCTATTAGAAGGAGTCTTATCAAATGTTATTTAGACGGTATATCTTAAAACATTAAAAATCAAAGAAAATACTATCTTGAAAAATTCTAATAATTTTTCAATGCAACAGATTCTAATTTAACTGAAAATAATTGTTTGTATAGGACTATTAATAATTATTTATAAATAAGAAAATTGCTTGCTTCAACAAGTATTCCCCCTCTAAACCAAAGAATGATAAATTCTTTCGATTTCCTCATTGTTTCAACCTATTTAATGATTTTAATTCTAATTTTAAGCGTTTTATCGAATTTTAATTTTAGAATTTAACTCAATTATTTTTGTATATCTATTTGTATTTGTGATTTTTTTTATATGCAGTTTACATTAATTATTATAAACACAGAATCTCAGATGAACGAATTGAATTTTCAAAACTAAAAAAAAGTCGTAATTTTATCTCTCAATTTTTCAATCAGTTTTGGCCAATTAACCAGAAAGTATATTTCTCTTTAACGTAAAATACATTTATTAGCGTTCCTTAAGGGGGGAAAAACAATACATTTAAACTAAACATTTTTATATCAATCACATTAACAATCATCTAAATAATTATGCTTAAATAAGAAAATATTTGGTTTTTAATTAAAATTTTCTCATAGAAAACTTATCCGAAACTTATTGAAAAAATAAAAATCAGCAAAATAGACATTTATTTATAGACGTTAAAAGTTAAACTTTTTTTTTTTTTTTAACAGGATTAGAAAAAGTTGATAAAGTAATGAGTATTTTTTTTCCCTTCCTTCTAAATATCACTTCTTATCCAGTCTGATTGAAAAGAATGTAACCAAAAAAGTCACAAAATGTATGATGAACCTAAACATGCGGGTTTCATGAATATTGTTTATTTGTCTGCCCTGTTAGAAAAAGAATGCATAGATACATGCATGATCGATCGGACTCGTTCAGCTGTCAAAAATCTCTGCCTCGTTAAAATATTCTCCAGGTTTTCATCAGCAGTCATCTCCATCGCTGAAAGCACCAGCCAACTAAAAATACGCCTTCATTGGAACCCCACCCCCTCGGCTGGGATCGAACCCCTGAAATTCGCGTAAAACAGTAGCAGAGCGTTAGGCACCGGAAAGGCGTACACATTTTCAGCTTTGGAAAGGGGAGGGGAAGTCCACAGAAAAAAAATTAAAAAAGACAAACAAAAAAAAAAGTGAAATAAACTATCGTCGGAAGTAGAACTCGTAAATATTCGAGTTGAGGGGCTTTTCTGCCTGCTTCCTTCCGGTTTGGCGTTTCTCGCAAGTTTTTCTGACGCTGCCCGCGGGCTATGACAGAGGATTTAGGTCCTCTAAGCAGGCGAAATTATATGGTAGGGACATATCTCCAAAATAAAGCTGGCTATCTCAGGCTACTTGTCGGTATAATGAGCACACTAGCCTCAGGTAGCCTTCGTCACACAAAGAGCTTTGTTCCTTTTGCGGGGATAATAAAAAAATATAGCCTATGTTTAAAAAGTCCACTTTTTAAGTAATCAAATCTAAATTTCCTTTTAAGGACAGAACGTTTAATCACTAATCGAAAGAAATTTATGGAATCAGAATTTAACTGTGGGTCAAAAAAAGCAATTTTACTTATTCAAAGTTTAACAGATCAAAATTGTGTTACAAATCAAAAACGGTCAGCTTCAATCTACGAACATTAAGACTAAGTAAATGTAGTTTTATAAGTATGTTATAGATGTGTTATAACAAAATTTTTTTTTTTTCAATGGGCACATGAAATTTCTGGAAAGTCATTTTCTTCAAACTAAAACTTTTCTCAAAAATGATATGCAATTTAACATTAAAAGTGGGACACTGATTATTGATTAAACAATCAAATAAAGAAAACCAATTTTTGAATATACGATTTAATATACATTAATGTATAAATCAGCCTTTTTAAAAAATGTGTGTAATTTTCTGATTTTGGAATACATTTTATGTTATTATTAAAGATAATGATGCATGAGGATGAAATCAGTCAAATTAGGCTATTCAAAAAATGTCTGGTTTTAAGCGCACGAAATGGGGCCTGAATGGCCGAGTGGCTAGCGCTCTGTACCACAGATTTCGGGTTCGAGCCCTGGCGGTGCTATGGATGTTTGCAGTGGTTCGGAATCCACTATAAACCGTAGGTCCCTGTCTAACATGATCGTAGAGCGTTGCGGGGGTATTGTTACTAAACGCCCGTAGCTTATCTTCAAGCTACACGCACCTACTGGGTAGTGCTAAGAGAGTAACGTCGGTGCAGCCCTTGCCTTAAGGCATCGAAGACAACTGTCTAAGTGTTTGCCAGCTGCATTAGAAGAAAAAATAAGAGCACGAACTTCCTGACGTATTTTGTTAAAAAAAACGAATAAAAAAATAAATACAAGGCGCAAACCAAGAAACTTTCTCTTCATAAAAATCTATATTTTATTTTATTCAACACTACTATTCTCTGTTTTTAGCTTTAATTCCAAGTAGATAAAAACATATTTCATGCTTAACGACTAAAGGAAAGATTTTAAAAATATATTTTGATATTTAATTAAAAAAAAACAGAAATAATCTTCATCACCAAGTTAAAATCATGATTCATTCGAATATTTTAAAGCATGTGCTATTGAACTTTTTGTATATTACGTCCATTGATGGGTAAAGAATGAAAGGTATATGAATATATACATATATATATAAAATAATAAAGAAAGGATGTTTCTTTTGTGCATTTTACTTTAGATAAACTGAGGTCACAAAATATTAACTGAACATAAATGAGATAAACTAAATAATACGAATAATTTTAGAGATCTGACTAAAAGACCCCGCTCTGGATATTCACTTGTAGACACTTATTTCTTCAAAGCAACGACTACATTCGACAAAGAAAGTGCCTTCGCAAAACTGCCCTTTAATTTGAGTGCGAGCAGTCAGAAAGTTAATATCACCTTTTGTCCTTTCGGAGATTTATCCGCTCAAAATGAAATGACACGGTAACTACTGGTTCCAAGAACGCTCTTGCTTTTGAAATCGTTTCCCACGCCTGCAATGCCGCATTGCATAATGCATCAAGATCTGAATTAAATGCAAAGAGGAGAAAAAAGTCGCTTTGAGGTAAACAAACGCACGGAAAAAGAGAAGAAAAAAATCTTGCTAATAAACGGGAACATCCACCATTTCACCGTGAGAATGCTCCAGATAACTATAGTGTGACGAAGAAAAATGTCGCTCTCGGAGCATTCAAGATTTTACTTCCGTATGCATCGTGAAAGTGAAGGAAAACTTGATCCATTCGCTGTGAGTTTTCTTAAACGTTCTGTGGTCCAGTTCTCGGTAAGGAAAGAAATCAGTTTCATTCATTCTCAAAGCATCCGTCTATCGACGAGGATCCGAGTTTCCCACCTAGATTTAAAAATAAACAAGTTTGTTTTTTCCAAACTTCTTCCTTTTCTTTTCTGTTCTGGTGGTTTCTTTTCTACGCTCAATTTGAGACGCGAAGCCGAATTCCCTTACTCGGCATTCGAGCGCCGAAAAACTAAGAAAACCAGAGCATGAGTAAGCGACTTCTCCTTCAAACAGAATTTCGGAGCCATCTTTCCCTTAAAAAATAAAAAGGGGAACTAAAGGGAACACCAGGAAGTTATTAGGATGACCAGTTTACGAATTCAAGGTCAAGATATCCCACTCAGAAATTCAGAACAATTTCATCTCGTATGAATCATATATGCTATTAACACGACAATCGATGAATTAATGTCCTTAAGGCTAATTGAACATGTCCTTAACGTGGGCCATGTAGATTTCATGAAATTGGACAGCTAATATTTCAATGTTCAGTTGACTTCTTAAGTCCATTTTATGGAAAGTTTTTGTTTTGAAGGAGAAACTTCATCCCAAGCGAGGAGAAAATAGCCAGTATAATGCCAAAAACGTAAAAAAAAAACGAGAAATTTTAATTAACGCAGAAAGAAAATAAATTATTAATAAACAAGGAATTACGTAAATCTTAGGTTTTCGCAAAACTAAGACTCCATTGTATTGAATATAACAAAAATATAATTTTCTTGAAAAATGATTGCAAGCTTATTTTTATTCTTTGATAAATAGAGTCTTATATTTTATAAAAATTAATTATAAAACAAGCTTGGATCTCAATATAGCTCTATGCACAATTTTAAGATTTCTTTTTAATATTTCATAAAAATAGTTATGGATTCTTCCAAGAAAACTTAAAATGTAATGTACTTATACTATTTACTTCTTAAAACTTTCTATCAGAGAAAAAAGTTAATCAAGTTAATTAATATAAATTAAAACCAATTAAGGAAATTATCTTTAATATATCGTAATTTAGACATTTCATTTTGCTGAATACTCCTTACAATAAACAGATTTTTTATTTTGTTGTTAAGTAAAAAAAAAAAATAATAATAATCGTGTAATAAATGATAAAAAGAAGCAATAAAGTAAAGAAAATCAATAACTTTTAACAAAATTCTTTGACAACTTTAAGTCTAAATGTAGAGTTTCTCGGTCTTTTTCAGAAAACAATGAAAGAAATGAACACACTTGACACAATAGAACAGACAAAGAAACATAAATAAGGACTACAATCAGAATAAAGAAAAGGTTATTGATCTTGATTTGTTTTAATGCCAGTGAATGGGTGGTGTAGTTAACCTACTCGTTGACAAATTGCGTTTGATAAAATTATTTCACTTAAAGCTCAAAAGAAGAAACAAATTCCCTTTGAACAACACGCGCCCTTTTTATGCATTGATTTCCTCTTCGATTGTTCTCTTTACTAAGCACCTCATTAGAATCAATACATTTTTGATTACCAAATTTAGCTTTTATTCTTTATTGACTTAAGAAGAAAGGATTACAATTAACTATTTTTATTTATCAAAAACGTAGAAATTTCAAATCGTTATATGTTATAACTGTAAAGCTTAGAAACTCTATAACGATTTCGGGTGAAAGGCACTTTAAACACAATCAATTGCGACTATAAATCAAGTGTGGTGTTTAGTGGCCATAAAAAGCACAATAACACGGGAAAATAAATATTACGAGAAAATGAAATCTAAAGGGGTCGGTCACATAAAAATGAAACGCTTCAAGATCAGTTTTCTTTCTCCTAAAAAGGAGACAAATATTCATTAAAAGAACTACAATAGTTTTTTTTTTTTAATTTTATTAAATAAGGACTTTGGGAAAAAAAAAATTGGCATTTTATGCATTTAGGGATATATATGTACTTTACTCATAATAAAGTAATTTTTATAGCGTAATATTTGAGATAATTAATATGAATATTTACAATCAGCTTCAACAATTATTCATAAAATGTAAAAATAAAATATAAAACTTCAGTCAGTTATTTTATTAATTTTTTTTCCCTTTTTTCCCCTCCACTTTAAATAATTTTTATTACGTATTAAGTTATTTATGTAATTGCATTAAATTGTATTTAAACAATAATAGGATAATTGTACTTAAGAATTTCAAAATGCGTAGTTAAGTACTTCATTCGGAGCTAATTTAATTATACTGATTTTAAGAAACGCAAAGATATATAGGGTAAAGGTTTAGAGAAAAAAAAATTTAATTTATAAATATTTATTTTAAAAACTTATTAATTTATTATAATTTTCGTTAAATTTTTATATCTAACATTTTAATTAGCTTAAATAAATGAATTCCAGGAATCTACTTTTCAATTCAATAATAGAATTTCAAAAAAATGTAGCCGTTTCAGATCCAATTTCATTTTAATATTTCAGGATGGTTGTAAAACATCAAATTTGTAATTTGTGACGTGGGGATCTCTTTTATAGTCAGCAATAAATTGAATTTGCATGACATATTAGATTCGATATTACAATTAGTATATAATCACTCATCGTTTCATTTTTATGGAAATTGATAATTTTAGTTTTATAAGTTTAAGAATTTCAAGTAAATTTTATACCTTTAATCTGAAAATTTAATTAAATTTAAAATTAAATTTTATTCTCCGATGTTTTTGATAATTTATTATAGTAATTAATTTCTCTATAATCCAATATTTTTTTAATAAATTAAAAATTCCTTATGGATGTTAAGGATAATAATTGTGTATTACTTATTAAATTTCACAACAAAATCAGTGGGTGTAACTTTTGAAAAAGTGCATTCAAATAACTTTAAAAAGGCTGCATAATAAATAGCATTCAAGTAATAAGGCGGTACAGCAACAATATATTATTGAACTCACTTAGAAGTGCAACTTTCCAAGCGTCAAAAACAATTAAGAACCGTTCTTCTACAATCGTTATAAAAAACAGCAAATTTTGAAATATGTCGAGCAATATTCAACCGGATACTTGGTATCTGAGCAAACTGTTCCTTGAATTTGTTTTCTGATTAATAATCCCTTGCAATTGACTGATGCGCTTGAAGCAATGGATACAAATGCCGGTTAATAAAATTTTAGTATGAGAAACGCTGTCGACTAAGTTGGACGTTAGCCAACGCTAATGCCGAGTTCTTGGAACCTTATTTGCAACATCCTTGAGAACTCATAAAGCGCTCCTTTTCCAACTGTTTAAATTAGATTGAAATCGGAATTGAAAATTACAAGTCAATGTTTTTGTGGTTCGGTTCGCTGTTCACATTTTATACGGGAAGAAATTTTTGAAAAACCTCATTAGCTCATTTTATTTAAAATAAGGGCATCGCGATGAAAATATTTTCTTTGGTAATTACATAGAGTGTGCTTTTTGTAATGTATATGTTTATTTTTATAGGCCGTTTAAACTCAAACCAGATACCGAGCAATTCTATTTTCTGTCCTTGGTAAATGAGCCGCAGCGCAATTTTTTCCAAGATATTAAAAGGAAAATATTGTAGTAATAACAGACAACATAAAGTGATGGGAAGTACGTTATAAATAAACGTAATTTCGTATTTTATGTTTTTGCCATAGAGACTACAATAATGACCAGTTTGAAGCCTTTAACACCAATTTTTTCTACCTATCGGTTTACTAGAAGAACTCTTTTTCATTAAAATGATGAAAAAGGGGAAGAGCTGCTTGTGTAAAGATCCCCCTCTTTAAGTTGATATCGGCATCAGACTAAAAAATAAGAAAAATCCGCTTGGCTAACTGAAAACTTAAATATTAAAAATTTATAAATGTCCATTGTTGGTTGAGAAAATTTATTTGGTCTGGCTTGCTTTCCTTTTCTACCTCTGAAATACAGTTTGGGACAGCTTTCTTTTTTAAATACATAAATTGCTGTTGGGAGCAACAGCAATTTATGTATTTAAAAAAGAAAAAAAAAAATATTTTTTTAATGCCATTTTGAAAAATTTGCGAAATAAAAAAAGGAATTACATGCTGATAAATAAACACAAATGCTTGCTTCCAGTTCATTCTTTTATGCAGATGAAATTTCTTTAAAATAACTAACTACTTTAAAATGGCCTATATTTATATCAAAACTTTAAAATCGTAATGAAAAAGAGTAATACAATCTTAATTTTTAGTTAGCTTTTAGAAATGGGAAAACTACTTTTATTACCAGAGGAACTTTCTATAGTAATTGATAACACTGCTTTGAAGTGAAATTTCCTAAAAAATTACGAAATCAGATGTGCAAAATTCTAATTTTAAGAAAATCATGAAATTTCCTGCACGAAATACTGAAATACTAAATAAACCTAATCTAATTATTAAAAATTGCAATATCTGTTTCTCTAATAAACGTTTCCTTTACGTATATATAGATCTATTTTGATGGGACTAACATAAGGATTTATGTAATCTATATTTAAACCGAGTCATATTTAAAATAAAGATTAGATTGTTCTTTAAAGGGTTCCTTGACCATTTTGTTTCTTATCTTTACTTTTCTATGGTTTATTTTCCTTATATTATGTAACACATTGTAGACGAATCATGAAAATTCATGTTTAACACAATAAAGACAAAAAAAAAAAAAAAAAAAAAATCACATGTGCTACAAATTGTAAAAATATATACATCCACACATAACTATTGCATTTCTATGGACCGAAACATATTGAATATTTATATTTAAAAAAATGCTTTGCATACATAAACATTATAGAAGTATCTTGTGTTGGTAATTTAATTTTCAGTTTATTCCTTAAACTAGCCAACCAAATAATAAAAGTTAGCGATATGAAAATATAAGCATAGGGATTCATAAACCTTAAAAATAATATCAGAAATACATTAACTAGAAGAGACAGTGTTTGAAAGGGTTTCCGAGGCGAATGAATTCCGCACGTCGCTTCTGCCATAAGGCTTATCAATATACAAATGAGTTTTAAAAAGCTTCTATTTCTCGTAGCAGTAATAAACGAAAATTATTAGAGCCCACTTACATATAAAACTCCTAGAATAGCATAGTATATTAATAGTATGATATTTGAGATTCTTTGCGCAAATGTTGGAAATCCACGTGAGCTTAAATGCTAATAGATGAATTGCTGCATCGTGAATAGGAAAGCGACTCGCAGTCTGCGAGCACAATTAGCTGAAAATATTCATTTGCATATTTCCGCGCTGCTTTCATTGATGCCTAATTAAAGTTGCATCGTAGCTAAAGTCAGTCAACCAGTGACATTGAAATCTTCGAAGGTCCATTTGCTTGAAGCAGCGGCAGCTTCGCGCTACAATGACGATTTCTATGGAGCGCGGAATATTAAAAAGAACGAAAACTCGATTCAAATGTTTGGGGTTGACTGGCTGTGCGTTACATCTTCGCCAATTGCTACAGAGAACGGTATTTTCTTCGGTCTTGCTTGCGATTTAAACCTAGGGTACGAGTTCGAAACCATCCGGAGATTGCAGACGTCTTTCTAATATTCAAGATACTTTCCATGAATAAACATGTGAAAAGATTCCCATCTATATCTAAGAGTTTCTATGAATCTCTTCATACAGCGATCATTTTATATTTTTGTTAAGATAAATCAAAGAAGTACTTTAAGGGGATTTAAAAAATAGCTGAAATTTGAAGAAATTAAAGTCTCAAGTTAAAATTCTAAGAAATTTTTCACGTTTTAGACATTAAAAAAAATGTATGATAGATCCCAGCATACGATTAATAAGACTACGTCTTACTATCACTTATCATTTTCATGTATATTTCTGTCCTATGATGGTGTGGGAAGCTTTTATATATTAACAAGTAGTTCTAGTGCTACTACTAATAAAAAAACTCCATTGCCTTTAATTCGGTAATATTTCTATTGAATGATAATTTAAATTCTACAATATTAGCATTACATTTTATTGTCTGTTTTAGTATGTCTGTAAAATAATGATTATGATAAGAAAAAAAATATTTAAACACACACTATTCAAATAAAAGAGAATTTAAATATTTTTTATTCAAAATACCATAATCATGGCAAACTACTTTAAGATACTAAATTTGTTAATTCCGTTGATTAAAAAAAAGAAAGAAATACACGTTTAAAACTTAAACATAAACCAATATATCCCTTTC
This sequence comes from Caerostris darwini, assembly GCA_021605075.1. Taxonomy (NCBI): domain Eukaryota; kingdom Metazoa; phylum Arthropoda; class Arachnida; order Araneae; family Araneidae; genus Caerostris; species Caerostris darwini. Next base: position 622,501 of record BPLQ01008142.1, read on the forward strand.
TTGAAAAACAAACAAATCCAAAACAAAAACAAGAAAAACAAAATGTATTTTTGACATGATTATTTGTCAAAGGATTTCTAAAATCAACGATGCGTGCGTTAAAACAATTGATTTCCACTTCGCTTTAATATCATTTATTTCTCCACCAAAAAAAAACTTTTTAATGAAAGCAATGAAACATTAATATATGTGGGTTTCCGAAATAAATATGTATTAAAATAAATTTCTGGAAGACAAATGTGTAAAGTTATGGGATCATTCTTCATAGTTACGGTGTTTTTTTTTTAATAAAAAAAAGTGGACACCCTTCTCTCAATAAAAGCATCATTCTTTAGATAAACCACATCTCCGATACTAGTTCTCACAATTGTTAATAACTCGTCCGCACAAAGCAAATGTCATCGATAATTGCGGAGCCCATTAAAAAACACTGACGACATGTACCATCGCAATTCGGGGGATTTGGACATTAGCAGCAAAAAGTGTCAGCACAAACTTTAGAAATATTGGGTAAATGATAATAGGCAAGCCATCCGTCATTTACGGCGTTTGAATTCCCACTCGCACTTATTCCATTACTTCAATGAATGAAATTGATGAGACATGCCAGAAAAGGGTAGCGTTTATTTTATCGAAATCCAAGCTATCTTCAAAGATTCACATAGAATCCAAAACGCGATAATTTGCGGGGAAGTCTCCAAGATTGGATTTGATATAGGTAATCATTAAACTCGATTATTCAGAAAATATATTTTATTCATAGCTGTCGTTTTGAATTTTTGAATGTTCATAAATCATTACTTGTATTAAAAAACGGAAAAAACATTAAAAATTGAATGACAAATCATCGAAAAATAAGTGATAAAATGAAATTGGTCATTATATTTAGATAATTTTATAAAAATTATAATCAATTATCTTCAAAGTCCTTAAGTTGAAAATAAAATATTTCTTTGAGCAGTGTAGATTATTTTGCTTGGGAAATTAATTACTTTTTGCACTTTATAATTTTAAATCTCTCACATTTTAATTGTTAAGATATTTTACGAAACTCTTGTTGTATTTTTGCAGAACAATTTTCATTTAAAGGTTTTCCAATATTTTATATCGGCAAAAGCTAAAGTTTACATTAATTTAAATCTATCATCGAAAAAACTCCAGCCTGTTATTTGAAAGTCTTTTGCCAGTTAAAATTTTAAATAATTAATCTATTATATATTTAAAAAATAGTAATAAAAATTTAACTGAAGGATTATTTATTCGGTTAAAAAACTTGTTGTATCTTTAAAGAAATCTATATGAATCGCCAATAGTCGTTTACAGACTGGAATGGGTTCAAACTATGGTTGCGAGAAATAACTACGTAAATCCTAATTTACGAACTACCATTTTAAAATTAATTAAGAACAATTCTTATTTGGGTTTTCTAATAGTTCTTTAAAAAATCAAAAATATTTTTAACTCGGTTTATTTTACCTTTTCGCAAACTGTTGCAAAATCTATCGTAAAGATTGGGAGAAATTCAAGGCTGAGGGAGTGGAAATTTTAGTTATGAGAAATACTGAACTTGTACCGAAGGAAGTGAACCATCTAATGAAGCTCAGAGCTAATTGCCCGTTGTCCATGTTAAGCGTACAATTAGGCAGTGGTGAGATAGCAGGACAACATGAAATACGAAGAGACAGGTAGCTTCAAGAGCCAAAGAGTGACAGATCTGACAGATGTAATTGGTATTAAGACAAGTATAATTAATACTGACCACAAGATGTAGGAAGAGGTTATCAATTTATACAGATTTAAATGTCTAGGTGTAAAAAGATGAAGAAAATAAAAGAGGTTAATAAACTAAAATTATACAGAGTTTCCCACTGATTGAAGAAAACTGTATCGTGTTTTATGTTTGAATTTCAGATTGATTTTCATTTTTTTTAATTCATTTTGTTTTATTTTGAAAATTTGTTAACTCAATTTGAGTTTATCCTTTTTTTATGCGTTAATATGTTTATATAAATACTTTTTTTTTTTAATTCAGATTTTTCGCTCTCAATGTGATTGGCAACACACAATATTTTAAAAGTGCATTTACTTAGTTGTCGAATTAATAAATTAATGTGCTTAAGTCAAAGTGATATTTAAAATGTATCAATTGGAAATAGCAAAATTAGCTTTTCTTAAAAAAAAAAAAAAAAAAAAAAATCTTATTTTATGAGGTTTTCTCGTCTCATCTTTTCCTCTGAAATATTTTTTTTTGTAAACAATACCCTAACATTTCTTTACCTATTACTTCTACAAATGACTAATTTCTTATTACTTTTATTTTTGAAACGATCTAAACTATAACTTATTCTAAAAATTATTTTGTTTAAGAGGGTACCAGAGCTGCAACGATTACTGCATAAAGGTGTATTATTTATTTTACCGACATTTATCTTGATGCTACTTGTATCTTTTTATATCAGTCAACGATGCATGGAAGTTATATTTTGAGCTACTTGAATGTAAAAAGTTAATTGCAGAATTTCATGTGATATACGGCTTGCAAAAGATTACAGCGCGATTATAAAAATATTTAGTAATACTGACAAAAACACACCTATACCTTATATACGATATCAGAAAACTATTTTTTAAAAAATAAGGTGTCCAGCTGTCCACTGGCGCCCTCTGTAAGGAGAGCGTGCATCCGGAAAGAGACTTTCCTGCTTCGTTTGTGCAACGGTTGCAGAAACAGCTGCAAACCGATATGCACGACAGCATTTTCAGACACAAAGTACCTATTCTGCTAGCCCATTTGTATTATTTACTGTTGCTTTCTGTTTCATATAGATTTATCTCCAAAGAATATAGACCGACTGCCGCCTTTATTTGGAAGGTCACGCTCGAATTCAGGCCTCTCATACCACACGTCTGGGAATCCATGGATTTCAATTCAGTGATATAAGATCAGTTAAAATGGATAAACTGGCTTAAATTACATAAAATGGGGAGACCACAGCTATGTATCTATTTGTCAACCGAGGATTTATATAATGGCGTAGGGCGAAATATAGAATCTTAACACATTGTTGGCAATAGACTTGAATTGTCTCAACAGATACATTTTTTCTTTAGCTGATAATGTAAGGAAATACGCAGTGACTCATAGTATTAAGGAAACATTTTTCTGGCAATAATAATGTAATAAAGAAAAAAAATATTAGCATCCTAATATAAGAAATAAAATATGAACTGCTAAAAATAACTGATTATCCACTTGTATGAAAATAAACATAAGCTAATCTGCTATCTAAAGACAGTTTAACCATGTTCAAAATGCCCATCACTTATATCTTAACTACTTAGTACGATTTTGAAACTTAAGAACTTAAAAAAACTTTCTTCTAAAAATTGCTTTTGAAATGCAGTAAACTGTTACATATCTGAGCTTCATAAAATGGAAGGGATCTTGATATGACGACAAAAATCAGATACCTTGTGTGAGAGGGCAAAGGCAAAAAGAATTTCTTTAAAGTATTGGTATAAAAATATTTATCCGAGATATTTTGAAATCAATATTGTGTTCCAAGTATTTATCTTGATGTTATCTTGATTCACTAAGAAGCAATTACATCATGGCAATGCCTCGTCAATATCATCACTCAATGGGGTTGATAAATTATGATGTTCTGAAAATTTTTTGGAAAGCTTGTAATTAGCAGGAATAAAAAGTAAAAATGTTTTAAAACATTTTTTAACACTCACACAGCTATATTAACTTTAGAAGGGTATGGTGAAATGAAATATTTTTTATATAGTTTTGCTTTTCTTTGATGTCATTTCAATGACTTCTCTTAGAACAACTAAAATAATCTTCTCTATAATTATTTGAATAAAGCACTGACGAAAATAAAGCCAAAAATAGTGGTGCTAACCCTGACAGAGAATTTCCCTGCAGATAAGTTTTCAACGGAATTAAGTTCGGAATTTCAAATTCAAACGGAATGCGCTAACTTAATTATCATCTTTCCGTGATGTCTAAAGATTTCATAATTTAAAATTAGTGAATGATATTCAGTCTATTATATTAACTTTAGAAGGATACACGGATTTACATCTGCAGACTTGCATAAGTTAAGCAAAATTTTCCCATGCAACAGAAGACGCATTACGTTAAGAATATCTCAGACAGACTGCGTCTTCTACTCTGATACGCATTATCTAGATATAAAAGAAAGGCCCCATCCACCGATGAAAGCATACGCAGAAAAAAATGAGAAGACGACTTTTTATGTCAACCATTATGACCAATACATCTGCATGCGAATCTTTCACGTGCGTTTCGCTTAAAGAACTGTTAAAGATTTATGATTCAAATATGTGGACTATAAATATCAGCATGTGTCGTAAGAAAGCCCAGCATTTCTTTCATTTCTGTTTGTGGCAAACCGAGAAACAAATGGCAGCTGCCCTCCGAGGCATTTGATTCATCATTTGCTGCAAACTCTACAAAATTACTGACAAATCCGTTTTCACTCTGCGTGTTTACCTCTCAGCGAGGAGGTACATAAACCACTCACAAAGTAGGGGGGGAAGAGAAAGATTTTAATGCAATTCTGGCGACTCGGGCTCTTACCTGTGATCTTACGACGGGGGGGAATCATTTTTAGTTTCTACCTGCTTCCCCCCTCTTCATGCGAGACAGGCCGAGAACACCCCTTGCGGAGAGAACAAAGGTAATTCAAAGACAGACGGACAATCTATCACCTGCTCTTCCACAAGTCTTATGTGCTTCCCCCCCTCTTCCTTCATGGTCCTTTTTTTGTTATTTATTTTTTTCCCTTCCTTTCGTTTGGGTCCGTCCCTGTCCCGTAGTTGCAGTCCGAAAAGTTGTATTGCACCCCCTTTTCTCTTCCCCCTGCAACTTCCATCAAACTCTCTGCTAAGTTTGTTACATTAAAAGGGAGTTCTTCCATATTGAATAACCGCAAATATAGATTCTCTGGACAGTTGAGATGAAAAGGGAGGAGATTGATCATAACAGGAAACGAACTTGTGGAATTCATTTTAAATTTAATTTATGCTTTTCCCCCCTTCTAATTACGCTTTAAGGAACTACGTGATGCTCTTCGAGTAGTAGGAATATATGCAGAGAAATATATTTAGTGTTTGAACAGTCTATAGCATAATATTGAAAGCAATGAGTAAATTAATTCATCCTATTTTGGGAAAGGTTTCTTTTTTCTTTCAAACGAAGGCTTCGCGATAAATAAATCGATGCTAGTAATGTCAAAATACAAACTCTATACATTAATGTACACATTTTAAAAAGAAAAGAAAAAAAAATCTAAACGAGATTAAAAGGATCTATTTAATTCTCTAAACCTTTTACTTACTAAACACCGATGACTTTTTTTTAGAAAATGCCAAGCTAAATTAACATCTAGTAAATGTGGTCTTTAATTTGGTATTTAAACTAAGATAAAAATGATATTTATTTATCTAAACTGCAGTTATTTCTATTCGAAGTTTTCTTTTTTTTTTTGCTGAACATATAATTACGCTTAACATTCACTAGTTTGATTAACAAGCAAATTACATCTAGTTAAATGAAAGTAGCTTATCTCAGCAAACAACATCTTTACGCATGTTATATCCAAAACTCATAAAATTAGAAATTATAAAACAAGATACTGAAGTTTACAATAGATACATTATGACCTCTATATTGACGAACTAAATTTGTACAAGGTCCCATTTTCGCGGTTGGAGACGACAATCAACTAGGGTTTTATGGATGTCGTTATAGACCCCCTCTCGAAAAGTTTACAGAACCCCGTAGAGAAAGCGGCCCAGTGGTCTGGTCCCGGCACGTGCTCTTTTAACAAGGACATCTTCCAAATCGCCCTTTCAGTTGGTTTCCATCCAGATACCATCGCGATCGAGTTTTGGAGAGGGTTTTGGGGAGAGATGATATCGGTAGTTATGCGGCACCGCTCTAAGCTGGGATATGCTTCGAAATTTGTTCTATTGAACGTTTTGATAAGAAATTTCTAAGTGACAATTTACAAGTCCTTTGGACAGTAACGTGATATCTTTATTTCCCAAGGTCAGTTAGTCTAAAAGGAAAGGAAATTCATTTTAAAGGATGAAAGCTAAGAATGGAAAGTACTCGATAAGATCTACATCTTTCGACAATTGACTAGCGATCTAAGTCCTTTGTAAGTGCTTGTTTGTTAAATTGATGAAAAAGGTAGCGGGAAATTCAAGCAGTTTTATATGATTGCAACTCTTCTTTCGTAATTGAATTCGATTACTTTGAAAATTGTTAAATATTCGTGTAAGTTTAAGATCTTGTATCATTGCTTGTTTTTTAATCAGCACGACCAAGAAAAAAATGTGCCAAAAAAATTTATAACAAGTCTTATGCTTTGTTACAGAATTTTATGCTTGTTATCGTATGTTCATCGAAGAGAATCGATGTATTTTCAATTTAATTTTCGATAAATTATGAAACTAAATTAATATTTCCAGAAAGCTTATATGAATTAAAAAATGTGAAGTAGAGTTTTGTGCATATTAGTAGTATTGAAAGGCTCATAGTTAAAAAAAGACTTGAGAATGGAACAGTGAAACTTAATCGCAATTATATTTGAATTTTTTCTAATTTTACTGTAACTAATAAAGTAAAAAAGAAAAAAAGCTAATGATCAAATGAATAGCACCAGAATTCAACCTTGAAAAAAATAAAGAAACAAATAATTAGGTTCTATATTTTCGTTCGCCTGTAATCTGATTATAATTTATAAAAACTGGACAATTTATAATTCGGTCAAACTAGACACTGAAATTTCGAGATTTTTTATAATCAATATCCTTAATCATAGTTGTCTTCTAAATCATTAGTTATAAGCAGTTGCTTAGATTTATAACATTGTTCTTCCTAAAATAGTCTCTTGAAATTCGAAGGCACTTGAAATTCAATTAAGGATAACTGAAGACTTCCAAGCGACCCACTGACGGAGATTTGCAGAGAATCTCTGACGGATGCATCGTTGAAGGCGGAGTACTGAACAGTTTTTTCGTCCTTGGCAATTGAGCGTGCGTGGTGTTTGTGTTCGCTACACTCGAGTTAAAAGTACGAAAAGAAGTAAGTTGCTTGTTTTTTTCTGAGAACAGGTTGAGTAAGGACTCGACTTGCGTAACGGTCTGGCTGGGGCTCATCGGACCGAGTCAATAGGGAGGATCGCCTTCAACTTGTTACTTCCACTCCAAATTGACTTTAGATACAAGGAAACAAACATTATTGCACTGTCTCATTCAAGGGGTTGCAGTTAACTATGTTAGATCTAAACAGTACATGTTGTGGATGTATACATGACGGTTTTAAATAATAATCACTAGGAAAAAATTGAATTAGAACTACTGTTTAATAACATGAGAACCTCGAAGTATAGATTTCATTCCTTAGTACTAGAGTTCATAGTACAAAACAAGTTGTGTTAAAAGAAAAACATAAATTTATATGAAATAAGAAAACTAGATAGAATTCTAGCTGGCTAGAAGTAGTATTAGTCAGTTTACTAAGACTAGGTGTATAGAACTAACTTTCAAGGAAATTTTTCACATTTATAAATATTTCGATATATGAACTTAATTTGTTCCTAACAATTATTGTTCGTATCTGAAAACAAGATTTACTTTCGCCTCCTAGAGGTTATGTTAATTCGTTCCTATATCTCTTTAACTTAATCACTTCGAAATAAAGAAAAATTTTAATGTTCATTTATTAATAATCTAACTTCTCTAAATGTTACAGTTTCTTTAAAAAATAATTATGTATTGTCTAAAAACGTATTGTATAAAACAGGTAAGAAATATAAATATTACCTGAAGATGGGTATTTGCAATTAACGAAGTCACCTTAAATTAAACTTCAAACAGAAATTTTTTTTTTCCATGACTTGGAGGGGGAAAATTTAACACATTATAAAGAAACATGCTTAAATTTATAACTTATTTTGTACCCATATTCATGAAATAGTTTTTTTAAACAATACAATAATAGTAGGTATAAAAACATTTAAATAAAATAAATTCACTATAAAGATATTCAATATCAGAAGGGAAAAAAAATATTAATGCATTACAAATAAAATTTGCAGATATATTAATAAAATAAATATACAGTGTGCTCTTCCTCAGATATCAGTTACAATCCGTTCAAATATTTCAATATGTAGTTAAATTTAACATCTGATTTAAAAAACAAGCTTTAGTTTTTTTAACACACAATACATATAATAAGAACTTTAAATAAATTAAAATATGTTGGAAACACTAACCATCACATTTGAAGAGGTAAGAGCTAGAATTTTAAATATTTTATTTACAGTTTAAAAAATAAAAACAGCATACCCACTTTAAATGGTTACAAATATTCAACTGCTTTGTACTAAAAAAAAATTATAGCTTTACATACCTTAGCTCATTTAACTCGAAATTTCTAAAAAAATAGGCCAAATTTGATTTTGGAGACTTGAAGTCTTAAAATAGATACTTACCAATATTATCTCGGCATCGGTTAATCCTACGTCTTAATGTACTATAGTTCGTTTGCAACACTTTTTAGTATATTTCATGTCATGAACCATCCGTTTGAAAAGAAATGAAGATAGGACTTAAAGTCGTCATACCCCAAAATTTAAAACGCGTTTGCAATTAAACTCTTCATTTCTCCAAACTTCAGTTGCATTTCATGTTCAAAACTAGAAAGGGTGCAAACTTATTTAAGTTTGTTCTCATGAATTTAAACTACAATTGGGAACTCAACAATTTTATCTTTAAATATGAACTGAACTTTATGACAAGAAACCAATAACTAGATATCGAAATTAGGGTACACATTTCTGTAACCAGGTGTGCATCTTTTAGAAAAGCAAAAGATGTTCAAAGTTATGAAAAAAAAAATCTTACAAATAAAAATTTCTCAAGGTTACATTTAACGTTTTAAATATCATGATGTAGTTAAGAGGATATTCTAATTGTCCTTAATGTCTTTCTCCCTGCACATATTTGTCAAAGGGAAAAAAACAAATTAAAATGATATATTATGTGGTCAACCAAATGAGAAAAATTCTCTTTTTTTTTTGCTTATGAGACATTTTGGTGGGCGGGTGAGCGCAACTGGACATGCCGGTCGGCATGAAAACCCACCATGTGTACCTCATAAATGACGGAGGAAGGGTTGCCCTTTTGACCGAAATCTTAGGGAGGGGGGGCGTTAGAGAAGGTCAATCTTACCTGCGTTTGGGTGAGGCCTAAAGAGGCCGCAAGCTCCGCTCGCTCGGGTAGGGCGAGGTACTGCGTCCTCTGAAACCTCCTGTTCAGTTGTTGCAATTGGAGACTGGAATAGATTGTGCGAGGTTTCCGCATTTTCTTGCCTTTTCCATTCACTCTCAACGTCTCTTCCAGTTGGGACTTATCTAATAAAGAAACGAACTCCATGAGCAACATTCAAACCATTCACTTGGGAACATACACAATAAAGTGTTAGGATCTCCTTAGAAATCGCAAATTGGGACACACATGTGTTTAGTACAGATGTAAGTATAGAAAAAGAATTGGGTATTTTTAAGAGACATTTTTCGAAATTTACTTCACATAAAATACATTAAAAAAATTAAATTTGCTTCACTTCACATATACATTAAGATGTTTAATGCTTAGAATGCCCATATTTTGTGGATAAATAAAAAGAATAAAAAAAGATGTATTGGTAAAAAAAAAAATATTCATATTTGAAATCAATAAAATAAAAATTCTAATATAAAACCTAACACATCTATAACATAAGAATATAGTGTAGAATAAATATTGTTTTGAGCAAGCGGATATAAAAAATAATAGATTTTAATTATTCTTCGCTAGAATAAATAATTTGTTTTAAAAATTTATCATGGCTAGCAAATGCTACAAGGACAGTCATCTGTTGAAAAAGCTAATTACCGATATTAATTTACAATTAAGAAGACAGAGTTGAAAATTATACATTTTAAAAAGAAACATTTGTTAGACAAAACAATGAAAAATTCAAGAAATAAATTTTCCTCTTAAATAAAGGACGTATGATCTCTGATAGTTATCCAAAATGATTCATTAAAGAATTTAAATATCCAAGCTCAACTTAAGATTTAATTTCCATATATTGAGATTAAATTTTTGAATCTCTAAGTCTGCATTCTTTTAAAATAATAAAATTTATATATTTTGAAAAAAAAGACCACACGCTAAAAGAATATTTACTAGTACCAGTTTGTAACAATAGAAACTTCTATTTTAATCAACAGTAGGTTTAAAAAAATAAAATTTAAAATCATTAATCAAAAATTAAACATCCCACATTTAATAACATGCAAATTAACAAAATAGATTTTTGATAACATTGTTTTGATACCTTCAAAACATGTTGCGTTTCTTTCCCTTGAATTTTAAGAAAATTACTTGCATAATTAAATTTACAAAGTTCAAAAAGAATCATGTTCTTGATTTTAATTGCTATTAATGTTATTTATATTTATAGTTTATATTTATAGTTTTAATTCATATGCCGCGTTTTTAAATGCTGATATCAAAAGTAAAATAGGAATTTTAGACACCCTTCTAGTGGGTGGGTCCATGCATTCTAGTCAACTAGTATCTCTAAAGGCGTGTGGGTCTCTATTCTTACCCGTGAAAATCGTAGCAGTCATAGATCATCAATTCTAAAGGTGTTCGCCGGGAGAATACAATATAGAACGTTGGCAAGACAATTTGGATGAATATAGTTCTCTTTAAGGGCCTAGACTTTTCTATTTAAAGAGTTGGAACGTATACAGGTGGCTAGCTACTAAGCAAACTGCACCAATGAAACATGAGACACGCCTTCAAGTGTCACTGAAAAATGTCTTGAAATACAAAAGAACACGACAAGGTAGGGTTGACTTTTAAAAATATTTCACTTTATCGTCCCATTACAGCCAACTATATATTATTGGCATCCAGGCCAACCCTTTTTCAACAATTCTGGGGGTTTCTTAAAGCGAACAAAGAAAGCCTGGTACTTTTTTTACTATTGGTGTTTACGAATACGCAGTACATACTTAGTCATGTGCGTCTTATGGTTTGACATCAACCACCCAGAATGGGAATGTGTGTGTTCCATATCCGTGAGGATCTACTTGTTATGAAGAACTACACTATTTCAGTCTAATATGAAGAAATTTCAAATATCAGGCTAGGTTTTCTAGAGAAAATACGCCAGCAAGCCCAATGTGAAGATTTTACATTTCCGTTAATATTTTCAGTGACTTCATAATAAAAAAATGGCTTATTACAGTAGAAAGAATAAATAAAATTTTATCGTACAACATCAAGTAAATATTAAGAAATATTCTGAAATATATTTCAACTTCATTATACTTAATATTCTGTTGGTCGCAATCTATTAAAACGCGTTCGTGCTGTATACTGTTTGAAGTAAAATCGAAGATACCAGAGTGTTCAAGATAATATAGATCAATAGTAAAATATAGACATTAATAACTTCGCATTGCCTAAATTCTAGTTAATTCAACAATATTTAACTAGTATTTTATTTAAAAGTGTTATATTCACTTTTGTTTTCTTGTAAATGTATTTTTTTAATTTACATTTCAGGAGAAATAATCCCTTCATTTCATAAATAAAACATCCTTACAAAAATTAAAGCAGATTCCATGATTTCACACTGCCAATATGATATTTCTTTATTTTTAAAATTATGCAGCATTCGATGAATAGAAAAAAGCCATTAAAAATAGTATGTATTTCTCAATCTATTAAACAAAATTATAAAAAGTTATTACGAAACACATCCCATTTATATTTGATATTGTTATATGTATATTTGAATTAGCCTGCAAGTACTTGAGATTCGGAAAATATTTTTTACAAACATTTCTAAATATCAACCCCTCAACTGTCCAAAACCTGTTAATTGAAAGCAATCGTAGCAGAAAATCGTCAGAAATTGGCGCTCCATAGCGGATAATAGAGCAAGAAACGCATTCAATAAGCATACAATTGATAGAAGCGTCAGAGAATCCCAAAAGGGAGTGTTCTCAGTCCCCACTTGGAGAAATGGTCTTTTATAAAATGTGATCTGTAACCGAAAGGGAAAAGTGATGATCTATAGATGGGGAAATATACAAAAGTCATTGAAGACCCATCCTTTTCTTTACAATGGTACAAAGGAAACGTAGTTAGAAAGGAAAAATAAGTATCGCATCCATCAAGAATTTTCATCCAACTTTTGTATAAGCTTCAATACAAAGAATTTTTACGGTTTCACTTCATTATACTATCATCTCTTGAGAAACTGATGTTCATATACAAATAACTTCAAATGTACTTGGTAAATGAAAGTTTTTGTACAACGTTATTAGGACTATCACTGCAATTTATGTATTAGTCTTCATTGAATATACGTTTATTTAAGCAAATTGAAGTAACAAATTTAAATAGAATAGTTAGCATTGCTGTAGTTGTAATAAAATATATATACATGTATATAATAAAACATTGTTTTTAAAATTAAGATGGAATTATTTACTGATTTTTAGAAATTTGTTATAAAAAGCAGGTTGTATTTATGCGATTAAATTTGTAAATAACGAAATCCAAATGATTTAAGCACTCCAGCATTTGCTGATATTTTTAGAGGAATTATCTGTTATACATAATTGGAATATGTAATCGCAAAATCTCTTTCATCAAAATAAAGGAATCGGTCTAAAAACTTTTGCGTAGGGCACAGTAATATTAAATTGAACTAACTCTCTGTTCTTCGAAAAATAATTCAAATTAAGTAACTAATAATTTAGATTTCCATTGCAATTGATTTATTGTTTGAATCTGACTTTAAGAAGCCATTGCAATTTGACTTTAAGAAGCCATTTATTTTATATCGCTTATATAGGAAAAGTCTCTTAAAAGTTCTTCAAAATTGCTGAGAACAGTTTTAAAAACACTTTACTGGTAATATTAACAAGTTAAAAAATTATTAAGTTTAAAAAAAGAAAATGATATCTTAGGCAAAATGATCGTATTAAGTCCAAATTAATCCAGTGGAAAAGACAATTTTTTTTGAACAAATTAAATGTGTATAAATATCCTTTTACATTGACTTTTGTTTAGATTAAGTATTGAGAAAATGTTGAAATTCATTTGTGGATAAACATAAAACCGTGGGCATTTGGTTAAATAAGAAATAGACAATGTCAAAACAAAACGGACTATTAATAAACCTTGTTATCTGAAGCTGATTCATATGTCGCAATTCGGAGCGGATAAGTACATTAATGGAACAAAAACAGAATAGAAACAAAAGAATCTTGGAGTAATGGCAGAAATTTGACTAATGTCTTGTTTCTATATATTGATAACATGGATGTTCAAGTGGATGAAAGACACACTCGGCCCAATATATTTCCCAAATAGCCATAAGAGATTGCTCAGAACGATTTCTGAGACTGCTAGGAAGTTTTTTGTATGACAGAAAAGTTGAACACCCTTTTACGAATCGAGCAAGAGTTATGTTAATTGCGGCGAAAGATTCGGTCATGCGCGCGCGCTATCTGTTCCGCTTAAACTATCATGTTATTTTCACTGACAAGATCCGAATCCGATTACAATGAAATTAGATGAATCTGGATTACAAATGAAGCGGTGTAAACGTCTCCTAGGGTGTACATTGCCAGATTAAGATAACGGCGTAAACGAAGCATGCGGCTGGAAAAAGAATTAAAAGAGAAATTAGCGATCATAAAAAGAAACACTTTTGGAAGAAAGAAAAAAAAGGTGCGGAATAATACGCAGAACAGATAAATGAATTGAATGCAACAAAAAAGTAATACAATCACTATGCGCTTTCAAAAAGATGTCGACTTAACGAATGGAAAAGTATTGAAAAAAAAATAACGCTGTTGCGGAAGACAACACTTGGAAAGGTTTAATACTAGACTTCTTTCTGTGGAACTAAGGAATCGCATTAATCTGTGCTCATGTTTTATGAAATAAAGAAATCTCTTGAAAGCATTACAACTTCCAGAAAAATAATTTGCAGGGAATCTAGGCATTGTGCTGTTTCGCGTCAACTTCTGTATTCTGGGTTTCCAGAACTTTCCTGTAACTCGAAATCCTTTCATTTTCAAACAAACTGTTTAAATGGTTGGTGCTTTTTAGATATTTACAAAGCATATTTTACGTAAATTCAATTAGATACAAAAAAAAATTCATTTCTTGTTGTAAACACGAGTAAAGAAAATCAGTTTTTGACACGAATTTAATTCTTATGTTATATATGTGTTATTATTCATAAAGTCATTAGTAATTGCATTTATAAAGTACTTTCCTTTTACTTTATTAAAATAATTTAATTGAAACAGTTTTAAGTAATCGAAGAGACTGTTTAATGCAATCACTTTTTTTTAAATTCCTTATAAATAAGTAGTTATTCATTAATGCAAAGTGTTAACGCATAACATGCATGCATTATAAACAATAAAAGTGGGAAATGCTTAAGTAAAAGTAAACGCTATAAACCAGAATAATAAAAATAAGACAGGAACTAAGTATTTAAGCAATATTTAAATGACTTAAACATTAGACTATGAACGTTATTTTTGTACAGCTAATTTTTTTTAATTATTTTTTTTTATGATATTACAATTTTTTTTAACATAATGAAGCGATAAGTGACAATCATTAATGTGCATCTAGTTGAGCTTATAATAAAAATAAATTATAACAGATAAATTTTCTTAATACCATTAAAGAACTCTGAATGCAACTACGAGTTAAACAAGATATCATCGAAGCAAGGCAAATAAAGGCTTCCGAAAAAGTTTAACATGCTAAAAAGAACATTGAATCGCGCATATAAATGATTCGGAGTTCATAAAACACGGATCCTAGCACATAAAGAATGTAAAAGTGAAGCTTTTACACTAACTTACGGTGTGAAAAGATTTAATACTCGAATAACTTGCGTTTTAGTTCTTATTAGAATTGAAGCGCATAACTACACGGAAAATGGGAAAATTGATTTAGATCTTTTGGAGATTGGAAAGTAGATCTGGATTAGCGGTTGGGAGTAAGTGATTCCAATTAACTGATTTCAATGTCTTTAAGAAATGCGACAAATGGCAATAATTTGTACATCATTAATGATAACTTTTCTTTCAATAGCAAATGGTTTTGTGAATAAAAAAAGGTTAAGTTAGAATGTACAAAGAAATTATTCTTGGAATATATGAATATAAATATAGAAAAATAAAATTTTAAAAACAAACTTTAAAAATGTGTAACACATTAATAAGTAAGATAAACAGAAATAAAAATGAATGATATATTTAAATGACGATTATGATATTTATTAATGCAATAATTCGATGGTATTTTTTTTTTTCGTTTTCGACAACATATTACTATCGTAAATGTCTGATTTTATAATTACTATAAAAACATTTTATGAATAACTGGATAATTCCATTGCTACAAATGGTGATCTATGATCAGAAAGTAAGCTGTCAGAATAAAACCTTTAAAGTACATTTTAAATCACAGCAATTTCGTCCGTATTTTTCCGAGCCATAAAACTTTCTAAATATTCATGGAGTTAATGTGTTGCTAGTAATCAAATGATGCATTCAATCACAAATATTACATAAATAAACTGTTAACAGACAAAAAAAAGATTTCTACTTTAAGAATAAAATAAAAAAAACCCATTGTGTATAAAAATTTTGAAAATGACTATATAAAAGTGAAGCAAATAAATATTTTAATATTTATAGTAAAAACAGTCTCATATAGCATGTAGAAAGTTTTTATTATCATTATTCATTAATAAAGTAGATTAAATGGATCAAATTACAAATCGTAAATCATTTCTCATGAAAGATAACTGGGCATCAAATTTCAAACATAAATATTATACAGATTTATTATGTCTGTTTTATTGTAGAAATAAAATATATGTTCTTTAATCTGATGATACAAAATTTTTAGACAAACAAATTTTATTTTCATTGACTTCAAATTTTTATTGTTATTGCTTTGACTTTAAACTAACTTTAAAAAAATCTTTTATTCTTATGACAAATACACTAAGTAGCTTATTTATACGTAACAATAAAGGTAAATGTGATTTCATTGATTCAAAAATGTTTCACTAATTTACTATATAAACATAAATTAAATGGTCTTCACTGAAATTGAAGAGCAAACAATGTCTTCGCTATTAATTTAACCATGTAAGATAATGAAACCTAATACAAAAGAAACATTTGATAACGTAATTCAAAAAATAAATATATAGATTAAAATTTAGAGTAAAAATAAAAGTAAACAAAAGGAAAACTTACTGTAGATAAGGGACATAATCTGTGCAGATGTAAATGATATTTTTTTTCACTTATTGCTCAGTTATGAAGCCTTAGCACAGCTTTATCATTACTAAATTTAAAATCTTTAAATTAAATTACAACAATCCTTTTTAAATAATGATCATTAATATATATTTTAATAAACTTGTCAATGATGATGTCGAGTAAACATTCGTAAAGCAAGATGGGTCTTGGATGAGTCGAGATTGGTGTCTCTGACCAACCTCAACGCCAACAACTAACTTCTGGAGAATCGCAACTCCCCAATCGACAAACTTTTCTGCCAACTGATTTAGAACTCAACGAAAGTCCCCCTCTATTTCTAGAATAGGGGGAGCTTGCAGTTTGACTTTTTTTGTTAGGTTTGGGATTGGACACTCCTTGTTAAGAAACACAGCGTGCTATCCAACGGGCCGCTCCAGCCCAAAATTTGTGTCATTCATATTTTTACAATTAACTTGAAACTGTTCTTGAAATTATTTTATTTGGAAAGATCGAAAAAAGTATTTTCATTATTAAGTAAAACATTCTGCAAAATTAACTGTAATTTTAAGAAAAGAAAAAAAAAAAAATCAGGAATTATTTTTCAATAACGGAAAAAGTAATCAAATTTTTTATTGAAAAAATTATTAATTACAATTCAATGCGATAAATAGAAATAAATTTAGATAAATTTTTAAAATAATTCTTGTCGTAAGCCTTTTAAGCTGTTACTTACCGCGTACTTCATAGAATTCAATAAAAAAAAAAAAGAATATCGATAACGGCTAAATTATATAAAGATTCAAAAATTTATTTCCTATTTATATATAAAACTGTTACAGCAAACTTTCAGATGAAACTCGAATTATTAATTTTCGCAGCAAAGACTATAGTAATAACTAGTCTTAACTAACTCTTTTTAGAATATATGAACAAAATTTGCTTTTAAATTCACGTAAATATTAAAAAAAAATATACAAAAAATAATCATTTAACGGTCAATTTTCTAACATACACCCACAAAAAATTCCCCAAAATAGGAAAGTACTTCCATGGTAAAAATATCAAGATTTTACTCATATTACAGATTCTTTAAGTAAAAATTAAAAATGAATGGTGAAAATACTTTATATATACTAAAGAATATGCACTCGTATGAAATGTTAGTTTAATAATGTTATAATAAGCAATTTTCCCATTAACGCTCTCAATCATTATTAGCATAAATATTATACAACTCCAGGTTCCGAAAGATCAACAAAGAAACTATTTTTTTTTACCAGATTAATGAAATGTTCGTTAAAAGTAAATTTATTTAAATATTCGATTATCCTTATAAAGTTCGCAAACTTCATTTTATTACTGTACACTGGAATAAAATTACTCTTTATTCCTAACATAAAAAATAACGCATAAAGAAAATTGCTTTTATATCATATTTATTTATTTCGCCTAATTTTCAATTCAATGTTTATACAACTCGTAGCTAATACCATCTTGCTTGTTAGTTTAATTTTTTTTTTTTTTTTTTTTTTTTTTTTAATATAACGATATGTTTTATGGTTTATTTCCTTAATTCTTGCTCTTTAGTGCAACTTAAATTTGGGCCGATTTTCATTTTGCTGTTAAAGAAAAACGCATTTTTTTTATTTTACTTATACAACCCTTTGTTGTTTTAGAGCACTTTTTAAAAACGAGTCTGAAATTTTTCAAATTACTTGAAGGGAAACAATTTGCCGAGTTTGAAGAAGGACTGTGTAAAAATTTAAAGATGATTTTACATAGGATTTTTTATGCTAAATGGATCTAAAAATGCATTTTACAATTAATTATTTTAAGTGAAAGGTAATTACAGCCTCGCGGGTAGATAAATTTTTATTATTTCATCAAAAAAGAATATAGTCCTCGAGATATTTTTGGGAAAAAAACTTTTTAGCATCACACTTGGTGAAATTGCGCGCAATCTCAATTACGGAATTTCAAAACTAACAACCCAATTTCTAATATAGCGGAATAAAAAATTACATTAAAAAACATCAAATTTCTCATTAAAGTTTGTTCAAATGAAAATCAGTGAAAGGACTTAAAAATGACTTTTTCGAAAACAAATCTAAGTGAATCCGTACTTATTTGGGGATACTGTCCAATTAATCTTTAGAACTACGGATATATGTTATATTAAAAAATTAATATAATCGAAAATTAATTTATGTTAAATTAATTTTTTTACATATAGAGATTTGCAGTTGAAATCACGTCTTTCCAGTGGCATTTATTCTAAAAGGGCATTACTTAGATTCATATTTTTGCCAATTTGAATTGGTAGTTAAAAAACAGTTTGTTAACTAACTAATAGTTTTGACAAACCTATTCGACGATACTCAATATACTTTGGACAATTAATTTGAAAAAGAACACCAATTTTTATTAAAAAACTAGTTCGATCAGACAATACCAATTGAACGAAAATAAAATTTTAATTATGTAAGCTTTTCAGATCAATGATAAATGAAATAACCTATAAAAATTACTCAATACAAATTTTAAAAGTTTACGTATGAATAAATTTTATCACAATACAACGTATTTTCAATACTGTCTTGTATAAGATTAACATTTCAATCTTCTTAACAAGTTCCACGTTATTTGAGGCAAAAAAAAAATCATTTCTACAAATTTTTCATCATTTTTCAGAGTAAACAAAACACGTTTGCAAATGATCTGGTCTCAATTTGTAAACATCCCCTTTGATTTCCAACTGCATGGCGAGCAGATTCACAACGCATGACGCAAAAGTCAGCACTGCGCACGTAAGGTAATGTTTGAGAAATAATGCTAGCACGATTTTGCCCTTTTGGGGGCGTATCTAATTTATTTATTAAACAAAGAATAATTATGCTAATATTGACAGAAAACGCAAGTGAAATGGATATTCGTGCAAATCAGTAGCAAATTTAGATTGCCCTAAGAGCCCCTTAATTATTTTATAATCGCTGTTACTCTGAAGGTTAAAAACTTAGCATTTCAAAATTAGCTTAATTTTATTGTGTTCCTATATTACAAGAAAAGTTACTTATGTATCGAGATATTCATTTTTGGCCAAACTTTTCATACTCAACTAAGAAGCCTAATTCCTGTCAAAATAACTTAAAATTTGGTAAATTTTGCATACTATTGCAATGAAATTCGATAAAAACATTAAATATTTTATCTGTCTAAACTAACAATCTGAAGTCAATGGTAGATCTAAATTAAATTTAATTTTAAGATTGAAGAATGCGAGTGATATACTCATTGGTATAACAACCAATATTGTTGGATACAATTTAGATGCAAAGCGACCAAAAGTGAAGATCATATTAAAGTTTGGTACTGTTCTAATCCTTCTTTAAAAAAAAAAATCTCTTTAAAATTACTTTAAAACAAATCATATTTTGAAAATATTTTTTGAAATTATCAGAATGAAAAAATTTCTACACAGGCGTTTCTGTCATTTTTAGAATCAGATTTGATAAATTTAGAAGTTCCAATATGAAACATATCTATAATCATACATAAATTTCACTTTGATTTCTGAAGAAAACACGATTTTAATTCTTCAATTAAAATCATTTAAAAGACAAGTATATGATATCTTTTTGAATTAATATAGCTAAAACGTTCTTATATGAACGCAAGTACAATTTTAATTTAACGGGTACTTGGCCAATTTATTATCTAGTTCAGTTGTAAATATTTTTTTTTTAATAAAATGTTTGCAGGAAAAGAAAATTTACATAGATCATAAAAGATTCACTACAAAATATTATGTAAAAAACAAATTTAACTAAATACTTCATCTGAAGATTTGATACTCAATAATAAATTAAACTGTTTACTTTTTCTGATTACAAAAAATATTCTTCAATCATTTAAAAAAATTTTTAGAAGTGATAAGGAAACTTTTTATAAAAGTTATTCGGACATAGAACTTTTCTAACAAGAAATGCATAAAACATCTCTACAGATCTTTACATCTTACAAAAATTTAAATTATTATGTTACTCAATATATAGACATGTTTATATACATAGATCTAAAGTTTAAAGAAAAAAAAAACAGCACTGCTTACAAGATTCATGGAAGACCAACCGTTTGATTCCAAGGCAATTATAAGCAACTTAAGGATTTATTAATGATAATGGGAAAAAAAGCTTATTTACGTATCCGAAATAAGTAGAATAATTTATAACAAACTTAAAATAACTTTCTAATAAAACTTTAATTGAATTATATGATTACTCACAAAATAAAAATAACCTGAATTTTAATATAGATTTCAAATTGAGAATTTTGCAATGTTATAAAACCAATAAAACGGAAAGCATATTCTCATATAATATCCAAATTGTTTAACTTTGTTAAAAATATAAAAAAAAAATTTTATTGCTAAAATCTACAGTTATATAAATTTCTGTAAAATTGCAAGAAATCTCCGAAATAAATTCTTATATTGATGCCCAAATCCTTTTCCTTTATTAATAATTAAAAAAACTTGTACAAATTAAAAAAAATATTACAACAAATAATCTAATTCATTTTTTTACATCTTAAATTCCTCTTGTTAATTCTTAAACACAGACAAATCTTGAAATCTCGCATGTTGAGTTGCCCATCTGCAAAGCCGCTTGATAAGCTAATTCAAGTTACTAACAACCCGGTTAATGCATACTGTCGCAATATACTACTTTGCTAACTGATTAAATTTTGCCTTCTTGAATGCAATTATAATCAGTTTCATGTGAATCCGTATATGCCAAATGAATTAAATAAGCACTTGTTTTGAATATCGATTTGTCGATTGACATTTTCTAACACAAAACAAACACATACTTTAATTTTAACTAATGGATTTGTTAGACTTGAATGTAAACTAATATTGGGAACAATTTGATCCAAATTCCCCTATGCTTATATTCCTTACAATCCTCCAATATCATTAATTTTTTTAAGGCATTCATCTAGTTTATTAGAAAAAGGCTTAAAATTGAGATATTGTCTATTAACAAAATTAATGGAAATGAACTAATAAAAAATGTGTAATTAATATTTAAATTAATATCCTTGAAAAATATTTTAATTATTAAACAAAAAATACGCATGTTTGCAATGTATATTTTGAAAATAATGGTTTTAAAAGAAAAATAGACCCAAATTTCATATAAATGAACACCTGATTATATCTAAAAAATGTTTTGAAGCAGTGGCTTGAAATTTAAACTATTAAAAGTACATACCAAGCAAGAGATGCGCATTTTTACATTGAGATATTCTTCAAATATTTTAGGCAGAATCCATTTCTAAAAGTCCAAAAACTGGACACTAATATCTTTTAAATGGGCCTTTGATTAGATTTGCGAGCAATGGCAAATGTTATTTTACAAGTATAAATCTATAGCTTTGAGTAGCCATCTAAGCCGAAGGGTAGGGGTATTCCATGACTTAAAAGAAGCAGTGCCGTATGAAATATGAATGGAGGTTCAGGCATACCTACACCCATGTCATAGTAAGCAAGATCCCACTGAGGTTCATCTTTAATTGACCGGGAGTTGTACTTGTATGGTGTACTGCCCATCATGCGGCTCTGGAGGGCAACTAGTGACGACGTGGCTGGAATTGAGAGGGTTTGGTTTTACTAACAACGTCTTACAGCATTCAAGTTATACTACACATAATAAACCTCAACCCATCAATACATATACATATACCTATCTGGATAGTTAACGATTACTTGGATTCTTTTAAAAAAATTTAATATAAAAAAAACTATTTTAGGAATCAATGTGAAATATGCAGTCAGAGTTAAAAACTAAACTATAAAAATATATATACTTGGTGTAATTGGTTCCCTTAAAATAAACCAAAAGATACTTAAGATTTAAAAAGTAAACCGAACTACTTGCTTGCTAGTTAGAAAAAGAACATTTGCCTTTCAATCGCATAACTGTGTTGTACTTTATTCAATGAATTAATTGATTTATTGATTGATATTGATATTTTGTCAATCAAATAATATAAATATATTTTCTGTAGAACTATTTGAAAAAAAAATGTTTAATAATTATTTGAAATTATAGTTTTAACTACAAGAACGGAAAAGTAAAAATAAGAAATTTTTAATACAAAATGTGAAATATTTAATGGCATGATTATAAACCCCTGAATGGCAATGATTCAAAAATAAACGCATAAGCGATTTGCTTTTTGTTGCTTAGAAAACAGATTTACCTCCTTTTCTCTCACTAAAAACTGAATTGATTTATATAAATCCGAATCGTTTTATTCAGTGGCCAAATTATTAGAGTGGCTTTTTTCCTTTAAATTCAGAATCGAAATGGTACACATTAGGTTTCTATTACACACAAGAACATTTCTTGAAATTAATTTTTATTTCAATGTTAACTAAATCCTAAAATGATTTACTTTAACAAGAATTCGGATATTTTATTTAATATACTTTTCTAATCTCCTAATACTAGAAGACGACTTACTTATGCATACAAATTGAACTACTTTAAATCCAAAATATGTATAATTTTTCATACTGTGATCTCCTTTTTTGACTATCAATAGTATTGTCTTATTTACAATTTCGATATTTTGTGTGTGCGTTTGTTGATCGGCTTAAATTTTTACTGATATCCAAAATATTTATCAGGTGTCTAAATAAACAAAATTTGTTTTTGGACTTTAACTTATTACCCATCCAAAAGTATATTATAAATTTAAAATTGGGATACTGAATTATTTTAAACAAAAATTTTTTTCAAGAAAAGCATTATAAAGTCTAAATGAAAATAATATTTTCCTTATACTAGCAACTTTATACTAAAACCTAACAAACTTTCATTGCATTTTTGCTTTTCCTCTTAATTCTCTCAATATCTGGCTAACCAGATAGAATTCCAACATTAGACATCCTGAATTTATTTTGAAATGCACCAACAGAAATATTGAACTTATCCGAACAATGATTTAAAGAACATAAATAATGAAAGCTCAATTCTATTGGCTCATATAATGTTATCACTTTAAGGATGGATATATTAAATTTAATTTTTTCCAAGTAATTTTAAGAATCAATATTTTCAATAGTTTTATTCAAAAAATAATTGTAAATATTTTGCAGACTAAATAAAATTAATACAATTACAAAAATAATTGTAAACGTTTTTAAAATACTTTTTAAAGTTATAACTTTAAACCGTTAAGTTTTTACGACAAACAAATTGCTACAGTAATATAAAACGAACATCTATATTCACTGAACATGATCTATAAATCAAAATTTAACGTTCAAAGAAAAAACATTTACAGTAAAGAATAAATTTAAACTTTTAAAGTGTCATTCATATAATAAAATTAGAATTAAACTCTTCAATAAAAAAAGTTTTTTTTTTTTTCTAAAACTCAAATGCTGTTTCTGAAAAGCATATTTTTTCAAAAAAAAAACGAATTTTATTAATTACCGCATTTAACTATAAACTCAATAGTAATTTCTTTGAAAATCAATTGCGTTATACAGTTATTATGAAATTACACATATTTGCAAATGATAAAATTTTTAAAAACTTAAAATATTAAGTAATCGATTTGGATATATTTAAAAAAATAAACCAAAAAGATAAGAAAACAAGCAGTTTAAAATGTTTCTTTCGATCTTAAATGATTCACTTAAAGTTATTGAACAGAAAAGTCACAATAGAATATTCATCTCTTGAAGCAATATGTAAATTTGTCTAAGATATTTGTCATCTTTCAGTTATAGAGTAGCATTTAACTATTTTATTGTTTGCAAATATTAAAATCTTAAATACGCTATTTTTACTAAAATTTGCCACATGTCCAAAGACGGGAAAAAATATCTTTAAAAGTTAATCTGTCTTCACTAAACTACAATTTCGAAATTGTAAAGAATTTTCTGTATTCAATAAAAAGATTTAATTCTTTCCTGGTAAAGCATTGTTCTCCGTTCAATAATACTAAAAAAAATTTCTATAGAATTATTTGTTCTTTAAAACTGCCGAGGCAAATTTAATAACATTTTATTCATAAAAATAAGCGATGTTTCACTGTTACGATCCTTCAAGCGTATAAGCAAAACTGCTTAGCGATTCAGAAAAAATAAAGGAAAAAAAAATAAAAGTTTTTTTTTAAATATTTGGCAGAATTTTTTTTCTTTGCGATGATACAAGCGATACAGATTTAATTCTTTAAAATCGAGTTTAAAATGATAATCATAATGTTTATTTGCGTAACAGTTGCATAAAAATAAGTAATGATCCTAATTTTAAATAATTTGACATTTATCTTTATTTGAAATAAGCTTTTATTCAAAATCACTATAATTGAAATGTTTAAATCGTAAACAATGCATTTTATTTTTTTTAATGTTTGGCTGAAAAAAAGAACAGGAATTAAAAAAGCCAACTGTGTTACAATTTCAATTTGTAGAAAAGCAGGGAAATTTTAGTTAACAAATTTAGCTTGCAGTTAAAATCAATAAATTCATAATAAATATGGCTTTGTGAATTAAACACGTTTGTTAAGATTGAGATTTTTTTTTAATGGCTACTTGAAAGATGTGTCAAGATTTTAACGAAATTGTTTAAATCTCATTTTAATTTGAAATTAGTTGTAACGGATATAAACGCAAATAAACCGGAATAGAATATCGGATTTACAACCAAACACTTTACTTGTAAAAATTGTAACCGATTTGGACAAAGATAATCTCCGTCCATTTCTTAAACAAAACCAATCTATCATTCAGGCTTTGACAATCCGAAAGGCCAAAATTATGGGCCCAGAGAAACTTCAAACCTGGCGTGACATTTAATATTTGACAACAGCGTTGTCCACTTCGGTCTAATAAGGATCAAACCACATAAACGATTCGTGCGTGACTTGCGCGTTTTCATCGTGATCCAGTGGTGTTCAATTCTAACGGATTACGCTTCCTTTTTGTAACGAAATATGGACATGATTAAAGCCTTAATAAAAGGGAATTGTCGCATGACATGAAGAAAGACAGATTTAAAACAAACTAGACTCATCGGTGAAAAAGTGGCAGTAAACCTTTTTACTTAATTACATTGTTTTTTATTTCCTATTCTATTACCTCGTTCTGTGCACGGCAGACGAAGTGAGCTCACGGTGCTTTTGTTAAAGTTTTATTAACTATTGAACGGCATTGCTGCGCTGAATTCTATTCAGACAGAGGGATTTTTAATAGCAATAAAATTAAAACAAAATTAGTGCAACCAGGACATAAAAATCGAGAAAATAAATGAAATTTTTTCACATGTATAAGAAAATAAAATGAGTAACTATTTGATTCATAATTCTAAATAAAGATCTTAAATGTATTAATTTGAGCAGATTTACTCGAATTTTAAGAAAATAATAGCGGCAGTTGCACCTTGCTATCATTTATATGAGCATATAATCAAAAAAAGATCAATTTATTTTGTATCAGTTCTTAAGTTCGTAAATTGAATATCACAAAAGATTGAAAATATCTTTGTTTTTAAAATCTTTCATTTTAAAAATATATCGGTCCAAATCTTCTCAATGGAAGTGAATCTTCATAATAAAGTAAATTTTAAAAGCAATAAAGTACATTTTTTACTTTTAAAAATACAAGAATTAAATGATGAAACAAAACGGTACAGTATACATTTTAGAATGATAAAGATTAAACAATTTAGGCTATCAAACTAAAATATTTTATCACTTATGTGTTAGAAAGAAAAATTTTACAATGCGATTTAATTTCAAAAGAAATATATTTAAAAAAACTGTGCTATCTTTTGTTTTTTAAGTTATTTTTTTTTCTTTTAAATGGCAAAATTAAAAACCCTCAAAAACTGAAAAACTTATTTTAAGTGCGTAAATTTAAAGAGTTTCATTTTTGGCACAATTATAATTTTCACATCCTTTACTATTAGTTACAATTGATAAAATTGAATTTTTCTTAAAATCTTTACATCAAAATGTTTGCCAACTTTTTTTCTTACATAGTGATTTGCTCATCCGAAAAACTACAAAAGACGACCTTGGTCAATACTGTAAACTTAGTACATACCAAATCCATTTCACTTTCAACAATAAATCATCTATTATTTAGCATTTCTGAACTAAAATCTGCAAGTCTGTGTGTACATAAGGAGCAGCATTCAACAATTCTTTTGACAAGTAAAAATTCTTTATGGCTTAAAAAGTGTCTAAACACCTGGGCCAGACTGCATTTGACCCTTTATCTTGTCCCCTTTACGGGAAGTAGATGTCAAGCTTCATAATAGTTTGACACTCCCCCGACATAAAAGCTATGGTCAGTCAGGTAGGTCATTTTCCCAATCGCTCAATTTTTGACACAACGGTTCCTTCTTTTTAGGATATACGATCTCTCATACCAACACGTTTTCACGGTGGGGGTTGGTAACGATACGATAGGGTGGTAACAAATGGTACATGGTGGGAGCGATAAGGAAGGGGAAGTCGCGTGTGGCTAATCATCCCACCTACAAACAGATTTATCGGTATTGCCTTTCAACAAACCACGATTTGCTCATCTTCAATTTTATCAACATCTTGGAATAATTAATCATCAAGATGGGTTTCATTTTTAGCAACCCATGTAAAGCGCTTTCTAAGCAGTGCTAAGCAGATGAATAAGAGTTCCATAGGAAAATTATCAAAACTGAGACCAGAAAGATTCTAAATGATTCGAGAAGTTCAAAGATATTTAATCATCCATTTTGGTGGTTATTAAACGCATAACGAAATTTAAACTAATGTATAATATCAACATTTCTAAGCCAGGAGAAGGGAAATATTCAATAACTCAACAACATCGATGATTAGAAACAATTTTATAATAAATATAAGCTCTTTATTTTGCTATTTTTGTGTTAGTTTTAAATAATTAACACTTGATAACAATGACTGCCTTGTTTTAAAGCTTATGTTTTATTTATATCTATATACGTTACGAAAAAAAGTTTTTAAAATTTCAATATCCGAGAATTATTACATTACATTATAGAGAAAGTTTAGAAAGCGTTGATTTAATAGACTTCAAAAATAAATCTCTTAGTAAAGTACTAAGTTGAAGAGAAACTAAAACTACCAACACAAAAAGCTAATGAAAAAAAATGCAAAACATTTTTTTAATTCATGTTTAAATGAAAAGATTTTTGTGTAAATAATGGGCTTTCCTATGTGTCCTACGGAACACTGGCCCTAACCCCTAGTCTCACAATATAAGCCTTTTTCAGTTTGAAAGAATAATGTACTGAAATGTCACTACATTTGAAATATTCACTGTAATTTAGAGATATGCAAATGAAATTGTTGATGCACAACCAAATACAAATTTATATGCTAACATTTTTTACAACTTAGATAACTTTTAAATTATCTTTGCTATACATATTTATTAAAACACATTTATTCTAGTTGTAAAAATGGATAAAAATAACCCATCTAGTTTTATAATGATATATTATAAAATTAATTTCTCGTTAACAAAAGAGCAAAAGTATGTTAAATGAAAAAAAGCAATATACCTCATAGCATTATTAAGTCTTTAACATTTATTTTTAACAATATTTATAACGTAATTAATATTGAAAATTGTACTTGCTCTTTAAATAACAAATAAAAGTAGAAAATATTACATTTTTAATCAAAACAATAACCGAATTTTAATAAATTCTTAAATTATTTTATCTGTTCGAAAAAAAAATCGTTAATGTTCAAATTACCAACACAAACCGTTTTGAAATCCTTTAAACGTAACATTCATTAAAAATAACATTAAAAGTACATTTTGCTTTATTATTTAACATGGATTGTGAATTTTTCCGAGCTGTTTTCTCGCCAATTAAGATTGTCATTTTTAAGGCTATTATTCAGTTTTTGTTGTTGTTTTTCCTGCTTATGAAATATTTTAAAATACCCTTTGTGAAATTATTATTGTATAAAAAGGATTCAATGAATAAATTGATCTTTAAAGAATTTAATAATTGTGTAAAACCATTGGAGCGAACAAATCAATAAATTAAAAGCTTTATTCTATAAGCGAGGTTTATTTAACTATTAATTAATTAAAGATTGTTTCTTTTTAACACACATTTAATGCATCTTCACAAACAAAAACACCATGCATGTTAATTTATCAATGTATATTATATTGAATGTAAAATGGAAGCATTTTTATCCATAATACTTTCATCGAGTTAACTTCTGAAACCTACTAAAAGAGAAAATTGAATAGATCCTTTTGAACAAAAATAAAACAAATGAATCATTCGCATATGGAATACAAAAGTATAAGTGCAATTAAATTAAGATATCTTTACAAAAAAATAAAATTTTTCACTTTCAAAAATTTTAATTAATGGAAATTAAGAAAAAGCAAATAAATGTCTTTCATATTGCTTAATTATAGACATATATTTGAAATAAAAATGATTAGCACAACAAATGAAAATCTTAATTTAACATAAACATGTGAATCCAGGAATTCAATAAATCCGCAAAATCAACCAATCTCATACACATTTAAGTAGAAAGCACAATGGAATATATTTCAATAACAAACGGCGAACAGACTTCATAAATTTCTGTCCAGAAATGTATATTAAATTTTAAGATGATTTATGAAGTTTTCACCCTTTTAAGAAAAAATATATATATTTAATTCAAATAAAAATAAAAATCGAAAGTGTAGTAAGGTCAATGAATGAATAAGTGAGTGAATAAATGAAGAAAGAAAAACACTTTAAAAGCATAATTGCAAACATCATCCATCCATTATCCGAGTAATTGATGTAATGATATTTACCAATCTGTCACTCGTACGACGTAAAGATAATTACAAAACCGTGGCACGTGTTAGCCATCAAGTAATTCTAGGATACTATTAGCACTAACTCCAATATACTTTTTAAATATTCAAAGTAATATGCATATTAAACCCAATATTAACTCATATAATAACAAATATTATGTTAATTAACTCTGAAGTTAGAAACAAGAAGTTTTTTCAATTCTGTTTGTCTAATGTAATCATCACACAAGCGTAAAATACAAAACATAACAAAATCAGTGCTCCAACCATAAATATTTAATCAGAAAAGTAATAAAAATAAAATTTGTGGAAACAAATTATCATTATTTATTATTTTCATTACTTACCGGTATAGGTTTTTAACAACTGAGATTCCATTATTTAAAAAATTTAATAAAGAAAATAGCTGTGTGATTATGAAACATTAGCGAATTCATTTTTAAATATAATTTAAAGTAGCAAATCAATAATGTAAACAAAAGGAAATTTGCATCTTTTAAAAATAGTTATTCAAACTCGTTTAAATTACTTAAATTATACTAACATAAATTGCCATAACTGCACACAGTTAATATTTTAATAAATCCAAGCACATTCTTTAATTTTGCCAACAATTACATACCGAAATAAATAAAACCATTCATTAAAATAAACCACCAGATTCATTTCAGTTTTTAAAATTTGAGTTTATCTAGTTTTAATAAATCATGAAATAAGAAGTGGATAATTACATAATGAACACTTGATAATCTTAGTTATGCCTATTAAACCTAAAAGATCAAAATGGCTGATTATGATCAGCTTCTAAATAGTTCTAGGCTCATAATCTTCCCAAATAATGCAATTTATGAAGCCATGATACTTTTACACATGTAAAAATTTCATTTCTTAGGCACTTAAAGAAACGTTTAAAAGTCCTTAAGCTAAATCCTATTTATTAGTCATAGAAATTCTTAGTTCACTTAAACAAGTTATTGGTATATATTTACAGATTATCAGTACTGAATTTGAAATCTTTGATTAGTTTTAAATGTATAATCTCTATCGAAAACACGACTCATAAGATATGATATCATAACTTTACATATGTACTCAACAGTTTTAAAGCATTATGAATAAATTAATCATACAAATTAAATAAACAAATCCAGATTAAGTGTCAGAAATAGAACTTTTTGATAGAATATGTATCTAATGAAAAACACTTAAAGTTATGCATTTTTCTATTACTCAAGGGGCATTAAAGTTACATTGAGCAACAAAAGACAGATTGATATGAATTTTGATAATTTGAGAAGAACTCAACTCACCGTCTCTGGGGGGCGACGGACAAGGTGGGCACCCGGGCACATTGGGCGGGTAGGTGCTGAGATACGGGTGTCCAGGGTGCGAGTAGCTGTTGAGCGGGTAGTTCATTGGGAAAGGGTTGGGCCCCAGGGGCCGTGGATTATGGGCTGACGCGAACACGGCTTCGTGCTGCGAGGGCTGCGTCGAGTAGCTGGAGCGGATGGGGTACGCCTGGGCGTGATGGGGCATCCCCGCCAAGCCCTGCTGCTGGATCTCCATGAAGGCTGACTTGTTTGTTCCGTCTTGGTCCAGGCCGTCCGATGCGCCAGCCATGCTGGGGTAGGGGCCCCCGAACTCAGTGAAATTCAACGTGGTGGCGGTTGAGTGGGGCACACCGGGTCTACGAAATTGGGAAATAAATAAAAAAGAGTTCGCTTTGTTTGGATATCACGGCGAGCACGCGAGCTGCTTTAGCAATGGGGGCCCCGAGTGGAGACTTGATGTTGCTTCACTCGTACTACGAGAGAGAATATTCCTCGACTTCAACCAACACATTCAGTAGAGCCACTGCGATGAATATGGATGAAAGCACGTCCACATCTCCGCCTACTGGCGCCGTCTATTGGCTGGCGGCGCACAACGGGCACGCCTCCACCTGTCAATCAAGGTTTGCCCGCTCAAAAGGCCTAGCCTTGCTTGCCTTCGGGCAATTGGGTCGACTTTCTTCCCCAAATACCGCTGGGCCCCACACTCCTTTTAACCCCACCATTCGAATGCGGTTCCGTTTGTAAAATAAATGGGAAACAAGGCAATCCAACAACTGTGCACGACTTTTCGCGCCTTTGTTTTTCACATACAAAATCAAATCGCTATACTTGACTTAGCTTCCATTCCGAGCTTAGCCCCTTTTTTTCTTGTTAAGGCACTCGTTTTTTCTCAGTTAGCAATGTTCTTAGGAAAAATATTCCTGGGTTTTTTTAATTATTTAATTTTTTTTTTTATGTCAGATTGGGGAGGAGAAATATTTTATTGACTTTTGATAAATAAAATATTGATGACAAAAAATTTTGCCTTATTGTTTTTATTTTTTCACTAAAGATATGACAAAATAAATGTTCGTCAACTAAATTTTTGTAATAATTCACCCCATAGTCCCACAATCTGGAAATTGAAAAAGTTTATATAATAACACGTACTATTATTTACCTTTATCATTTTTCACCTAATTTAAAATTTTAATTGTATCAGAATAATTATTTTTGTTGTTATAATTTATAAAGTAGCATTGATTTAAATAGACCCAAAGATTCAAACTATATTTCCCACCATCCATACACAATTTTTTTTTTTTTCAGTACCTGTTGTCTTTTGAGTAACTCATGAATCCTTCACTCAAATATTTTCAAGCTGCGAAATAATATTATCAACCTTAAATCAAACAACGATGGATATTTTGCCATTTCAATGACTGAACCGAAGGAGAGCTAGTTCAAGTTATATGGTATTCTTAAGTTTATCAGCTATATTCAAAACCGAACATGTTTGTAGCACAATAAAAACATCGTTATCACTTTTATCTAAATCGAGTTTTAGTTCAGTATTTGGCGGATTTTTGAGATTTGATTTATTGCGGCAAGTTCAAATTCCCATGACAAAAAGTTTCAAGAAATTAACTTGATTGTTAGGTTTTTTGAAGTTGATAACTATCCTTTGACTCCTTCACCCCAAATTATCCAGTTTACGCCAAAAATTTACACTACGGAAAATTCAATTTTTTAGAATATTTATTATAATAGTTATTTACACATTGATTTAAAATTATGCTTATGGTTTTAAAGGAAAATATTAGTTCAACACTAAAATACAATTAGCAATTCACACTTTATACGTATTTATTATTATTTTAAGAAATGAATTAAAAAATTTGATTTATTTGCTAGTCTTCCCTCAAGATTATGTGGACTATGTTTGGCACTTTTAGCATAGACAAAATGTTGGTGTTCAAATTCAAAATGCCAAATAATGTATTGAACATTTTTTTTTTTTAAGATAATGACCGAACTAGCTAAGTCAAAGTTAAATAAGTAATTTTTAAATAAAAAAAAATTTGCTCCCAATTTTTTGAAAAATTTTTGCTTATAATTACACATATTAAACTGTTAACATATTTAACGGATTTTTATTCGATTTGTTCTGCTTTTCATTTCTACTTCATTTTGCATCTTCGTTTTAGAAATTTTGTTCTTTTGTTTTCTTTTCACAATTTCAAAAATTGTTTTGGGTTGGATAATAAATCTGCAACAACGCAAACAAGATCTTCAAAATGTGTTTTTATTGTTGTTTCTTGCTCGTCTTCTAGATTCGTTTGTTTTGTTAACCGCCCGTCTGACATAAATGATAATGAATAGCTACTACGCCTAGAGATTCGATTCTTGTAGAACTAAGGCATGGACCCTCTTATTGTGTCCTCGAATCCCCATTGAAATTGTCCTGGTGTTTACAGCCAGTACCAATATAAAATGAATTTAACTCAAATTTAATTGGAATTAATTAATAAATGGAACGAATTAACTCAAATGGAATTGGAAAAGTTTGGCAATAACATAAGCAATTTCTGCATAAGCATTTTTTTTTTTTTTTTTTTTTTTTTTTTTTTTGCAATTAATAAGCTGTATTTAATTTTCATAAGCTTCAATTTTATAAATAAATTATAAATGTGTGTATCTCAAAAGTTCACCAAATCAAACTTTTAAACAATTAATTAATTTCATATATATATATATATATATGTATTAAAAAATTCATATTATTTTGATGAGTTTTAAATCTT
Organism: Caerostris darwini; assembly: GCA_021605075.1. Classification (NCBI taxonomy): domain Eukaryota; kingdom Metazoa; phylum Arthropoda; class Arachnida; order Araneae; family Araneidae; genus Caerostris; species Caerostris darwini. Next base: position 655,937 of record BPLQ01008142.1, read on the forward strand.
ATTTTCTATATTTTATTGGAATTCTTTTTTAATTCTGATGATTAAAAAAAAAATCACGAAATCATTTTTTTATTTTGTTTAAAATATCAGAATTAAATTATGGACGCTTTTAAGGCAGCAAATTTAGAAGAAAAAAAATTGAAGAATTTATTTTAATTTCATAAACAATGAAAAAGTGATAATTTAAAACTCATTTCTACTCTTAAAATAAAAATATATTGCATTGTATAAGAAATATTGCAGAACTTATCCCTTTCTAAGGTTTTAAATTACTTTAAATATATTTCAGTTTTCATATTTTAATTTGAAGTATATTTAAATTTCCATTTCTTTCTACTTATTTTTCTGACTTTATATAATGCAGTGTATTTTTTTTTTCTACTAGATATATTGCTTGTTATTTTAGTATAAGAGAAGAGGTAAATTTCATAACGATTTCAAATTGCCGCATTTTTTTTTTTAGTTACATTAAACATTCGTGGATAGAAATAAAAATCAATTTTTTGAATAAAAATATACTTTTCATCAAATACAGCTATAGATTTTTAAACACATTTGTATTGATTTGGTGCTGTAGTAATGTATTATAATGTACTATATTTTACCTTTCAGATATATTTATTCTTATTAGAACTTCAGCTCAGATCTAGTTTCTAGAATAAATTCAAATTTTTATTTATGTTTATTTATTTATTTTTATGTTCGACCCTCTAACTTATAAAGGCTGATTGCAAAAGAATTTTCAATTTTATTTTTACGATTATCTAACTTGTGGAGCCTGATGGCCGAGTGGTTAGCGCTCGGTGCCAGGTTTCGGGAATTCTTTTGACACAGGTTTCGGGTTTTTATACTTTCGAATCCCGACTGTACCATAGATGTTTGTAGTGGTTCGGAATCCATTTTAAACCGTAGGTCCCTGTCTAACATGATCGTAGAGCGTTGCGGGGGTATTGTTACTCCGCATCCGTAGCTGATCTTCAAGCTACACGCACCGCCTGGGTAATGCTAGGTGAGTAACGTAGGCGTAGCTCTTGCTTATGGCATTAAAGACAACTGTCTAAATTATTGCCAGCTGCATTAGAAAAAAAAATATCTAACTTATAAGAAAGATTTTAAATAAAGGCTAGCAATTGCAGTGAGTCATTGATGACATTTAAAGGAGCATGTGCATTTTCATGGGAAACTAGTCCACACTTTCTTCTTTTGATCCTTTTATCTGTATTGAACCTCTGTTATGGAAAATTGTCCAACTAAAGGCAACGATTCGAAAATGTCACTTATATTGTGGAAACGATGTCCAGTTGTGTGGAGTGCAATTCGCGTGAATGAATGCAAAGGAAAGTGAGACAAAGAAAGAGACAGGGAGAAAGAAAGACGATACATGCTTAAAAGTCCGTGCAGCCCATTATCCAGGTAGTAAGTATGTTGTTGTGATGAATGATGTGCTCAATGATGCGTTCAGACACCCGTTACGGAGCCTGATTTACTTGGAGATGAATCGGCGCCATCTCATCTCTGATGAACATTCGAAGAAGGGGCTGATTTGCATCAAAAGTCGCCTTTTTCTTGATTCACTTTTTTTTCTCTTGATGGGAAAATAGGATTGGTTTAAATACTTTTATTTGTCATCAAATTTTAAAATAATGAAACGTCAAGTTTTATGCAGTTGCATACTGTGTAGTATTTTGAGATTAGAAATATTCACGCATGGTTTGCTTTTGATGAAAGTATGCATGTATTGAAGAGTACCAGGGGAAAACGGATGTATTTGCATACCTGCGCTACCTTTTGAATGAAATTTTATGTCAAGCTTAATAATAATTTGAAAGTATTCATTACAAATATGTACTTATTAACAGAACGAAAAATATTTCTAGAGATGTTTTTATACAAGACACAATTTTTTTTTAAACATCTTTACAAAATAAGTACAACAAACAATACATTTTATTCACGTACCATCTTTTTAATGTCACTAAATATTAACCTCCTCAATTTATACCTCTTCAATATTTATCTCTATTAAGAAGATACATAATTTATAAGGACGAAAAGACAGAAGTGATTTATTTCAATTTGTATAATGATTAACATTTTAATTGTACTTTATCGTTTTTGTATATATGTTTTTTATTTTTCCTGTAATTTTTTAAGTGTTTATTCACTTACTCCGTTAATCAAAGTTTTTTTTTTTTATTTAAATAAATAATAGTGTAGAGATGTATGACTTGGTGACAGTGATTTAAATAAATTGTTCATTATTCACAGAAGCGAATACTGCGAAACAAAAATGATTCGTACAACCACTTTGATTAACCGCAGCCATTAAGTTTGGCTAATATTAATATTAATAATATCTTCCATAGTTAATAGCTTTCATTTGCTTGCTGTTACCTTTCTGCTTCCTCCATCCGTCTTACATGTTGAATGTGTATGAATCAACAGACATCCAGACTACTTTTTACGAATCTTTTGCAAGCAATGTATTCTTATCTAATTTGATAAACTTTGTCAGATTAGATAAGAATTTAGATTAGATAGAAGAACCCAGATCTTCTAAGAATATGTTCCACTCATACTTTTTATATACTTCTCACTACATTTGGCGACATCGTAGTTCCGAATAGATTCGAATAGATAGAGGATAAGAAGAGATAGCGTATAGATCTGGCAGGATAATGCTTTTATCCATCGTGTAATATCCCCAAAGCCGTTAAAAGGCGATTACTCGCTAAGTAAATCACCACGTGCGAGTTCAAAGACTGTTACCTTCCTCACCTTTGCCGCCTCGGTCACATGACCCGTCAGTCGGAAGCTCGTCCCGCCAGATTTAACAAGGGGATGTTGAGAGTTTTTGAATGAAGTGGTGGAGTAAACAGTGGAGGTAGGGAAAGCTCTATCACAATGAAGAGTGTGGCAAAATCACTCTTGTGCCAAGAATCATTCTAATAAATCACAGTGACAAATTCTCAATTGTGATACCGATACGTAATTCCAAAAGGATTTCCATTCAGCAAAATGATTACAACTGTAACGTCACATGATTGGTTAACTTGATTGGTTAATGATTGGTTTTTGTTATGGAGAGGATATATATATATATATATCCTTTCTGCGGATTTTTTGTAAAGAATATTTAACTGAATTGAAGCAGTAAACTTCTTTACAATCTGTTTAAGTAAAAAAAAAATTTTTTTTTTTCCCTGTAAATTTAATGTAATGCATTTATTCAATTAAATGTATGATAAACAGATTGCTGAATATCTTTGATCCAGCAATTTGTATGAAATAAATTAGAAAAATAATTCATCAAACGAAGTTTCAAACATTTTATTGGAATCCTTTGTTCACCTACACACAATTAAAAATTTCAACGAATTATTTTTAAAAAGAATAATAACTACTTCCCCCCCCCTTTTTTTTTTAATTTAAATTTTTCTTTTTGTTTTTATTTTCGTTGCCTTTCAATTTTTCCAATTCATTATTTTTTTGGAAGAAATTAAAAATTAATTTGGAAACCTCCTCATGAGATAACTGGATTGCATGTTCACACTTATCTGCGATAATGATTTTGAAAGAGAAAATAACGGATTACCAAGATTAAATTTGGTAATTATTTAAAATCTCCTCCCCAAAAAAACTCTATTTTTTTTTAAGTTTCTTTAATTATACAAATTACATAAACTCATTTCAAGCAACTTCTCAATAATGCCAAAAGAGTGGTATTTTGCGACTGTCGGAGCTTGCCACAGCAGCGATAAAAACCCAGTGAAGAGGTTTTCGATCCATTTCTTGTAACAAATGATTTATTTACATTCTTGTATTTACAACTATTTGCATAGACCCACATAATGATTGATGTGAGTTAATTTTTGTTGAGAATAAAGATTGATAATATAGGTTACTGATAGTGTAATCTCTTGTAATATATTTTTAATCAAGTGCTTTTCTACGCAGATGTTACTACAAAGCCTGATTGGGATTCAGTTGAAAAAGGATCGTTAATCATGAAGATAAAAGTTAAATCACTGCGTAAATGAATTCTCATTTCTAAAAAGACGGTTTGATATCTAGTTAAAGTTACAGATCTAATTTTAATAAATAATGGCTTACTGATTTATTTTAATCTTATAATCTTTATATAAATGTATATATAATTAAACTGTGGGTAAAAACAGACGCGCAAATCTTTATATATAAAGTCTATTATTTTTCATATTATTTCAGGCAGTACTTTTCTCCCCAGAGATAAAATCGATCACTGGATCAAGTTGTTGCCTGATAATTAAATATAATATCAAGAAATGGATATTTCTGCAAGTGTTACCATTATATATATGTATATAAAGTCGGTTTCAATTTTCCTCAATACTTAAATTTCTCCACAACAATTCTTTAACTGATTCTACTAAAATAAATCAAAATATTATAACTGAATTTTCATTAAGGATATTTAAGATATTATTTTATTACATTTAGTTGAATTTGATAATTTGAAATATATCTTCCAAAGAGACGAGCACAAATCTTTTTTTTTTTTTTTTTTTTTGTTTTGTTTTTTTTTTTTTTGCCATCTGTATTTTACAGAATTGTCAATAGTAAAAGCCAGTTATAAATAGTTTCAAAGGTAACATTTTTTAAATTTTGACAATTTTTTTATAATTATAAATCTCTAATTGATGTAAATTGATGTATTTAAATTTCTAATAATAATGATAAATCTTAAGCAACACTTTTCTTATCTTGAAAGACTTAATGTTTAAAATGTGCATAATCTATAGCGTAGTTACAATATATAATTAACTACATAAATGTATGCCTTTTAAACATTCATTTTGTACCACCATTTTACAGCTGGGCATGCAAAAACATTTATTTTTCAAATTTTAAATAAGAAAATGTGTACTGAGAAATGGACCAAAATTCGGATACAAAATTATACTAGTTCTTGCAATTATTGCAGGAAAATAAACGCATTTTTTACGTCGTCCAAAACAGACAACCTGAAAATCTACGAACACTAAAATGCAGCACTTAGCAAGGTGTACAAAGTTTTAAGAGTGTACGAAACACAGCCGAAGAAAGATCCACTTAACGTGATGTCTCGATAAAAGAAATAAAACATGTTTTGGTAAACATATAGTAGCTATCTCTTAGTGAAAGCACCTTCGTAAAAGTTTTATAGCAGGTCCTATTTCATCCGTTTGCCTACACACTTGACTTGGCGCGGAAGCCTTGTTGCAGCCAAGTACTCAGGTATTGTAGCCTGAAGTGCCTCACAAAGCTACTTAGAAGTGTCCTGCCCCCTTTCTGACTGGCCGTCGCCGAAAACGTCTTGCTGGCGCCAACACAGAGATCCCCTGCCATCCCCCAAAAATAGCCTCTCGCCTAGAAGGTGTCCTAACAATTAACAAGTACATCATCGGACAGTGTTTACTAGAAAAGAACTCTTTGAAGTAAGAAAGCCCACAGATTAAGAAGTCTTCAATGCTCTTTGTGAAAAACGCGGCCGAAGATGGACCCGACGAACATCTTCTTTCTTCTTTTTTTAAGGGGAGGGCTATTTCTAAGAAAGGTTCTTACTACCTGGAGACGGAAGCATAAAGGAAATGCGTGTGTTCTATGGTAATACTTCTATTAAAAACACTAGTGATAGACATACTTCAATCAAATAAAAAATAATCATTTAAAATGTTTCTGTACTCATACTATTTTTACCTTTTTCGTTTTAATAATTATTGAAACAGATATTTTTGTTTTAATTTAATCTACATAATTCAATATCAATCATCCAACGAAATAATAAGATATCCTCAATTATTTATTTATTTTGTAGAATTAAGGTATTTTTAAAATTTTTGAAAAGGGAAAAAAAAGTTTTGAACTATGCAAGATGAAAATATTATAGAAACTCAATATCATTAGCGGTTTTTAATCAATAATAAGATTGATATTTGTTGCCGAATAAACGATTTCTACATGTTAAATTATTGTAATTATAAAAATGTAAAATAAATTATTAAAATGTAATAAACAAAATAACAGCCCAAATGCAAAAAAATGAATTATTCAAATTTCGTGAAAAAGAATAGGCCTAGGATATTTTTCATTGTAAATTTCATGCCGTTTCTATATTTTCAATTGATTAATAAATGAAAAATCACAAATTTATTTTCTGATTCACTAAACTTATTATTATATAAATTATAGTGCTCTGTTTAACTGTTTAATCAAAATATTAAGTTGTCATCATTTATATGGAATCAATAAACTTTATTATCATAATTATAGTCTTATCATCTCATTGTTAAAATTAAGAAATTTTTATTTTTTTGTTTTGTTTCTTGAAAATTTCAAAAGAAATCCATTTTTGAATTTAAAAAAAATTCTAATTATTAAAATTTCAATACAATTTTATTTGCGTTTGCTTCAGAAAAGGATTTATTGTTAAAATGTTTTCTACAGCTGGTAGGATTGACAAACTTGGATAAAAAGATTATTGTTCAAGTCGTATTCCTAATTATCATACTTAATTATTGTGACTTTTTAATTTTTAATTTTAGTTTGTCCTTATGCATCATTTTATTTGAAGGCATTCTTCCTAAGTCTATAAAAAAAAAACTTAAAAGTTTAATGACAGTTATCGGTAGTATTTTTTATATTTTTTGAATGAAGCGTTTTCATTGATAATTAATGTAAATCTTGCGAATCATACGTATTTTCATCAATCCATCCATTCTAGTACGAATGCAGGGTAGTACAAATGCAAATACGCCTATTTGCTTCCAATAGAGCAATCCTTTGTGTGGTTTGTAAAGTTTCCTGAGGGCTTTTCAGTTCCTCAAATATACCAAAGGAAGAAACTCCAAAGAAGCAATCCAATGGACTGTGGTTTTCTTTTCTTTCAGTATTTTTTTCCCCACGAAGTCCGCGTGTTTTTTAAGTCGGCAACCCAGACATGCTTGTTCTTTGGCGGCATCGCTCGGCGCCTTAAGTACTATGCCTGTCGGCACTGCCATCTTACAGCGAGTTCATTTGGACTAACTCACAAGCAAGAAAGAGGGTTGCTACATTTGGCAATGATTCTCTCTTAACAGGATCCTCAAGAAATTAGTACACATTAAATACATCGGATATGGGGGAAAACATCAACGAAGATTCTTGATTTGTGGTATATGTAAAATTAGTGATGCTTTTCCTAAACTTTTTTTATGTTGGAACTTTTACAAATCCTGAAATTTTACCAGAACATCTTGGTTATGTTATAGGGTAAGTAGATAAAAATGATAAATAAGTAAATTTAAGCGAGAAGGACAGTAGAAAAGAATAATAAGTAAATAAGCAGTAACGGCTGGGGAAATCCTCAAATGTTGAATTTTTGGAACATTTTTCAAGTACAGAAATTTTAATGAAAATAATTTCATTATTTTGTGTATTAAGCATATGTACTTGACAAATTAATAAATTAATATGAGCATTCAAAATAAATAATAAATTAATATGAGCAACAAAAAAAAAAAGAACACATTCTTTTTTTTTTTTTTTTTTTTCCAAAATTTTGACACTTGATTATTATGTTAGATTTTAAACATTTTGATTATTATTTTAGATAACTGAAAAATAAAACAGAAAAAACATTATTAAGTGAATCTAAGCATTAAAATCGTTATAGTTACATGTGTAGTTGTTTATGAATGTTGGGTATTTTGACTTGGTTCGCCACTTCATAATAATGCTAATAATACATTTCAAACATTTTGAAAGTATAACATAACATGTTCATTATTATTATAAGGTAGATAAAATAACATAACAAAGGAAATTATATTGTTAAATGTTAATGGAACACTATAAATTATGAATCATTAGCTATTTCCATATTTGTGTTTCAAAAAATATATCGCATTATTTTTTAATAAATATATAATTCAAATATAAAAACATTTAGTTAGTTATTTTCATGTTCTCAGTACCTTAGGTATTGTTTTTTATTGTTTTTCTTTTATAGTCTGTATACAATGTGGTAGTTGTGCAACTAAATGTATTTTGATTACACTAAGGATTATATTCTACGGTAGAACAAAAAATTTTGGTTTGTCGCTCTAAGGCCATTTTTTTGCATACTTTAGGCTAATTAGACCCGGACCTACAGATAAACGTGGATACCAAACAAACATCCCTGCCATTAGAACCAGTAGCTTGTGGTATCAAAGTCCAGAATGTTGCACAAGGATTTACTGGGAAAGGTCATTTTCATTGAGTGACATGCACATAATATAAAAAGAAAACTTCTAAACTAATAAAGCTGCACTTAAATCAAACAATTCTAAATGTGTTGAGTTTATAAAATATAAGATATTCTCTTCATAATATTAGCGGTGTAGTGCCTACTTGTTTCGTATATTAATTTGAAGATTTCCGTTTTCTAAAAAAAATCTTAAACTTAGTTTTATAAATTGACTCTGGATTTAGAGCAGAAATTTTATAAAACTGATTTTGTGTGACTTGTAGGAAAAAAAAAATTTTTTTTTTTTCGCCGTACCCATTGCGAATAAAAACAAAATGCTGGGTAGTTGAAAAAAAAAATTCAGTAAAAATACCTGGATTGATATTTATTTGTAAGCTTAATGAATATTTTGCCACTGTAGTTAATATTGCAAAATATATCACAGTTCCAATCATAAGGTTTTCCAAAAGGCGTTTTAAAAAGTTAATTTTAGTATTCCAAACTTTGATTTCGATACATTAAGGAAGGGATTTCATAGTTCCATAGTTAGACTTATATATAATTAATTAATAAGGTAAGTGAAATTCCACTCGGGAAAAAAAATGCTATTATCAACGTTTAAAATCTTACGACCCTTTATTATTATGACACATGAATTGGTTAACATACTGTTTAGAAGTATTTTATTTACTCAAAGTACTTTACTTGTGAAACATTTAACTTAGGTATTTTACAAAGTATGTTAATCTTATTGTCATTATTTCTTTCGCATGAAAAAATTTTGCAACAGTAGATTACTTTGTTTCTTAGTAAATTTCATAAATTTTAACACTATATTCTCAGAAAAAAAAACCTCAATCTGTTCAAACTCATGCATTAATTTTTTGTTAATTAGATACGATTGAAATATTAAATATTATATTGAAATATTATTATAATACTAGAATAAATATGAATTATTAAAATAATTTATTGAAATCTTCTGGTTTATCTTGCAATTAAATAATTATATTGAAAAATCAAAACTCCTTAATATTTTTTGTTAAGCACATTTGGCGTTTTTGTGACAAAATACGTTAATATTTTGCATTTTACATTGACATAATACACCACTTTAGCTTACTTTATATATACGCATTATTATACACTTGAAACACCTTTGATAAAAGATGTAATGTCTTATGCTAATGGCAATATAGAGAATAAATGCATGTATTTGATTTTTATAGATGGATTTATCAAGAAAGGAATTTTTATGAATATCTACAAACGTATTTATTGCTTTATTGTAATATTTTGTGTAAATAAATGAAAAACTAGCTGGAAAAAATAAATATTAAATAAATAAATATATATATATATACGTCCATACGTCCTCTGTATGTGTCTTTGATAAGGGTCTAGAAGCAGAAATGACATGGTTTATTAATATCTTGAGGGTACGTATTGATTTTTGATAAAGCTAATAATAATTAATAATGAGGTTGATAATAAATCTCGGTGAAGCTACCCTCAGGATATTATAATTGAATTCTTTTAGGGTTACTAATTTCTTTTGGGTTTTAAGGATTTCCTGGACAACATGATTTTACACCCTATCGTTGTATATTTTGTACAAATTTTTGTGTTCTTTTTTTATCATACAATGCAGTTTGTGCCGTTCAACCTTTAGATTTTTTTGTGTTTATCAAGTGATTTTCAGTTTCGTTGCTGCAGAGTTGCGCATTTCGGATCTTGAAATATACATATATATATACATATAAAACTTTTATAGCTTATATATTTTTTATATAAAGATTTTTTTTGCACTTCCATTAATAGTTGAACTGCATCCTTCATGTTATTTTATTTATTTACTTAGGTTTCTGAAACACATTTGCCGGTTATTCTGTTTTGAAATGTTCATTATACTCTATCGCATTATTACAATACAAATACAGCAATTTAATATAAAATATTGGATGTTGTCAGATAAATGTGCATCTTATCACATGTTACCAAGTTGGTGGCAATAATTGTTTCAATTTGTAGCATGAGAACAAATCATCAAATTTTCCGTAGAATGCAATAGTGCATATATTTTCCTACAACAGACAACTTAACTAACAGGATAGGGAACGAAATATTTAAAATAGTGAGGATACTCAGTGTTGATCGTGATAGCGTGTGAGAATCTTGCATCGACAGTCGTATTGCCTGATGGCAGACTTTTCCATACATCATAGAAATAAACGAACACTAGGTACCTAACATTAAAATTGATTAAGAAACGAGGTAGGACTGTATGCATTTAAACCATTTTAAATAATTCTAAGTAGGATATATATAAGACGATGTAGAATATACACCACCTGTTTTCTTTTTAATTACAGTTTGTATGGACACTTTAGAATTCAATCAATGAAAAGAATTGTATTGAAGTTACATTTCATCAAAGCTAATAACTGTTAGAAAATAATTGCGAGCAATCCGTTTGATTTGCGTGATCAATAATAATAAATAAGATTAGTTTTCTTCTCAAAATCTCGGCTAGATGAACCAAAGAAGCAGTAAAGCATCAGGGCGGTTCAGGTTATGCTAATGCTTCGTTTAATAAATGCCTCACTGTATCTTATTACGCTGTCGAAACTGGTTGCCACATTGTCTTATTGATTACAAGTGGCAAGACGAGACAATATATTACTTCCGTCCAACGAAACAAATCGTATCCACATGTCATAGCTCGAAGCTCGGCTATAACAGTTTGTAGATGAAAATCGATGGCCAATATCGATGTTTGAAATCGATATACTAATAGGATATCAATTCACAGAAAGGACTTTGTACTGTTATCGGATTCGTTTACATCGTTTATTTAAAACTTCGTCACGTATAAATGCTTAAAGAGTATTTTATAGATCATATGCAAAGGCCGTATTGCAGTTATTCGAAGTCTCGGCTTATTTCGTTATTACATGGTTTTTGCAAGCAGAATAAAACGTTGGAATTTTTATTCGATGACTATTAAATAAAAGAACAAACATTGGTTGACCACGAAATAGTTTTTAAAAAATATGACAATCCTTCTAAAAATATTCTGAACTATCCTGATAAAATATTCCATCAGTCAATAAAATAACATTAAACCGATGTTATTTTATTGACTACAAGGAGAAAATTCTTAATAAGGGTTTGTTAAACAAAAATACAGCTACACGGTGAAAAAAAAAAAAAAAAAAAAAAACATTTACCTCTAGAGAAAAACAAAACCTATAGATTTTTCCACGTAACATTTCTATGCCTCGATATCTCATTGACAGCTTGCGTGCATTGCCTCTTCGGATGACTGCTATACTAAAGAGAAAGAAAGAATATTTAGAGTGCTTCACAGAATATAGTATATGTAAGAATATAGTAAGAAATGGTCGGAGATACTAAAAAAAGGGAAAAAAGAAAATCGTATTGAAATTATTCAATAAGTTTTGTGAACTTTTAAAATGAGACACATTTATTCGTAAAAGCAAACTATATTCTAAAAGATTTCTTCTTACAAGAAGTAAAATGATTTTGTATTAAGTTTATTTTATATGAACCATGTTGTAAGCTAATAATTTAAAAATATTAAACTTACATTTAACCCAAAATATAACAAATAGTTTTCGATAAATTATTTACATATTTTATGGTAATTTAGGCGAACGAGAATATAGATGGTTTCCACTTTGAAAAATGACGACGTTTGAAGTTCTAAGTTAGACTACGACAAAAAATTTCTGCATCTGTTGGTGCCAAAATTATGTAGTAGCATACAATTAATTATGACTTGATTAACAACGATTGGAAACCTTAAAAAGCAGACTTTCTCAAAAAACTTTCTGCAGAACACTAACAAAAATAATCCTATAAATAACTAAGGGACATTGTTACTAGAAACAGGGATAAGAATTAGATGCAACGTACAAAAATTAATTAACTAATACATATGGCCTGACCTTGTGCAAGGATAACAATTGCCAGAAGTACCTACTTCCCGTTTTTGCTGTTGCTGTCAAAAGATTTTAATGTATCACTTCTGGGGTTCAAATGGCATTATTTACTTATGATAGATAAACTTTAAGGGACATAAAGCTAATAAATCTTTACTGTCACAAAACAAAAATATCAACATGCGGACTTTTTCAAAGTCTTGTTGTTGCTTATCAGTTCCGAAAGGAATTGAAATCTGATCAGATGTTAAAAATATTTTTCATGCAGGCGTGCGATTTGATACTGTATATATTGCTAACAAAATATTATTCATTCTGTATATATTCATTATTCGTTCTGTTTAAATTTTAATTATAATCACAAATTTACTTTTTCCGTGTTTGAGGATCGAAAAATTCCAATATTTTTTACTCTTTATCGGACAAATCCTTCCTATAATACTCTACTATAACTATACACATAATGTTAAATAATCCGTAATTGACTATATGGAGTGTTTGTTGAATAAAATTGTGCCTCCTTACATGTTATAATATGATTAATTAATTTGTGACTGGATTTTGAGATTAATAAAACTTTTTTATTCTTATTATTATTTAATTTGTTTTAAAATTAAGAATCAAGAAAAGTTAAGAGCTGAGCTTTAGAAAAATCAGATAGTAAAATTATTCCTATTTATTGAATTACATGCCTTCATATGATAGAATTTTGAAATGCTACCTACCTCTATAATTAAAACATTTCTATATCCTAATTCAGGGTTACTGAATATCATATCATGAATTTTATATAATATATTGAAGCTACATTTTTAGAATAATAATCCTATGTATTTAAAAGAGATTGTTATTTTTAGGAATTAATTGCTAATAAAATGCATTGAAAACGATAAGAAAAAATTTGGGAAGCGAATTATGATTCATATATGATTAGTATATTTAAAATATACTTTCATATTTTTTAAGATAAATTTTTAGGTCGAAATGTTCTTCTGCTATGCTTGAAGAAGAAGGTTGGAGCTATCCAAAAATCACAATTCAATGCGGGTGCAGTATTTGGTGAACCTCTGCGCTACATTTCTGCTTTTCTACTCACGAATGACTTGCGCTTAAAAACAACGACAACAACAACAAAAAAAAAAACTCTTTTGTTTAATATTCTTTAAAATGAAATTATTCTGTCGTTTAATTCTGCGCATTTTAATGTTCTTGTTTTGTCTTGGTTTTGTTATAGTTTTATTCTTGTCTAAGAATAAAACTTATGCAGTAAAGCACTTAGTATATGTTTAATATGTTTTTTACGTTCTTCAATGTTTAGCTTTTTAAGCGGGATTTTGTTTTTTAACATAAATTTTTAAAAATTGATGATATCGGATGATGTTTTTATTTTATTATTATTATTATTATTATTAAGAATAGTAGTTATGTTTTTATTAAGAGTAGTAGTATTTTGAAAAACATATTTTATGTATACTATATAAACGTATACGTATCTTCATATAGAATTTCAAAGAGAAAGTACAGATAAACACTAAAACAAAATCCACTTGCATTGGTGTAATTGATAACATTTCACTTTAATTTTTCGTTAATTTTATTATTATGCATATATATATGCTCAATTTGTCAACATACTTAATCGGCAAACGCTGTCATTTATGTTGTTAACCCTATGTAAGTTCTTTTCATCCGAGCAAAACCATCATAAACGTGTGCATATTAAGTTTGATCAGTAATAATGTTAAAACAACATTCATTTGTGGCAATTTTAATAATGATGTATTTGTATTACTTTATGATCAAAATTTTTTAATTAATTTTCCTAACATTATTATTCTGAGAATAAGAGAAATCGCAAAAGGGTTTATTCTAAAATAAAAAAAAAACTGCTTATAATCGTTAAATGTTTATTGATATTTCTGAAATTTCATTTTCTCTAAAATGAAGATTCATTTCATTTTTTCATTCAATTGCATATAATCGTTAAATGCTTATTAAAATTTCTGAAATTTCATTTTCTCTAAAATTGGTATAATATATATTAAAATATTTTTTAACTGATCATTAGTCATGGACAGTTGCGAAAATGATCCACATACAGATCTTTTGCCGAATATTTAGAAGAGCAAGGTTTTCGTGGAAACTCTAGTCCACTAGAAACTGAGATGTCCAATAGTTTTGGCGATTAATAACAATTTAATTTTCCTGTCAAATTTAAAAAGTTTATTTCCTCTGCTATAGTGAAAGGTTTGATTCTAATTGGAAATATGTGTGTAAGAAAAAAGGATAGGTAAAGTAGTGTGCACTATGTATAAGGCACTAAAACCGTATAATGCACATTAAAAACCCTTAAAAACCGTATAATGCGCATTAAAAACCATATAATGTAACCATTAAAAACCATATAATGCACATTAAAAACCATATAATGTAACCATTAAAAACCGTATAATGCACATTAAAAACTCTTAAAATATTTTTTGAATTTGATCATTAATGATGACCAGTTGCTTTCAGAGATCTTTTGACTAAATATTTAAAGTAAGCAATGTTTTTCTAAAACATCTCCTGAAATCTTATCTCCTTCAAGCGTACTTGAAACTGTGATGTTCAATAATACTGGTGATCAATAACGGTTGAATTTCCCTGTCGAATGTCAAAAGTTTATTTCCTATGAAGGTTTACATTCTAATTTGAAACATGTGTGGAGGATATAGGAGCATGTGGCAGAAGGAATGATTCTGGACCCCCATGGAGAAATTCAACTTTTAACAGGAAGCGATCCATTTTAGTTTGTTTAGTTACGTCTTTCTTCAATGATATATAGATGGCAACTTCAAACCCGGTTGGACACGAGACATTTTTTGACATATTAGTGTTGATCTTCATATATATCCCTTTAACCGATTAACATTTCCTGCTTTTTCATATTCATATCAGTTGTACTACAGAATTAAACACCCGAGAAGCTCTTTAAATCTATTTGATTACTTTCTAGAATCCATTTCTGAACACTGTAAAGGATAATTTGTTAGTAATTTTTGTACCATGTCGATTTTATAAAATCTTTGGTTTATGCATTCATTCTTATAACGTCATGTGTTTTTTTTTTTTTTTTTTTTTTTCATTTATTAATTGTATAAAAGTTATTTCTAAGCAAATAAACACATTTAAATATAACTGTCTTGCATTAAGAGCAAAATAAGAATATATTTTTAACAAGCTATAAGCTATATAATGATTGCTTCAATATATTGAGAATTTCTCACATTCTGCTATCTCGGTTCAGAATTCTCTCTTATCCGAACTGATTAAAGACGACCAAAAAATTTCAAAAGTATCGTGGTTTGAATATTTATTTATTTAATTATTTTTTCTCATACATAGCTGCATGTTGTATTTTTAATTAAATTTGTGAACTTCTTCTGATGGGATAATGGAAAGACATTGGCTTAACGTATATAATACTGAATCTATTTAAAAACAAACGTAAATGAATAAATAAAAAGTCCAATAAAAACAAATAAATGAATTAATGTGAATAGTTAATTAAAAAAATTACATTTAAAAACGTTTATTGCATTAATAGTTTACTACCATTTTATTAAAACATTTAATTACATTTTTTAGCGCTTTAAATTACATTCCATGAAGGTTTAGTGAGACTTTTCGAGTAAGCAGAAATAAAATAGATTTTAATATCCTGAGTTATAAAATGGATTTTACTATCCTGGATACTCAGCTTATTAAAGCTTTCTTCCTTTTGTTGATTTCTTGGATATGTTTCATCTATTCATTTTCCCTTATTTTATAACTATTTTTATTTGATCCGCCTTTCTAGAGTTTCTTTTTCTCTTGCTGACTATCATTTGTGTGTTACATATACACGTGCATGGCATTTTTATTTTTTAAAAATCATTTTTTTTATCAAGAATTTTTTTCCACATCACTCCCGAACGCAAATCCCTCCGTATTCATTAGCTCTGAAATGATCATTAAAATAAAACCCTTCTTTTATATTAAGAATGGAATTTGATATTCACATAAAAGTATATAACAATTGTTATATTATTAAATACTAATATCAACATTCTTGTATTCTATTATATAAGCATGTTGACTTCAAATAAAAAGCTTTTAAATTCTGTATCACAAAGGAGGTTTGCCTTTGCACGCAAATAATTTGCACCGAGCACAAAAACAAAGTGATGAATCCTGAGTTTGGCCGTGCAGCGAAACAATACCTCGTGTCGAAAGTTCTTCAGGAAAAAGCAGTGGACTTTTGAATCCCCTTCACACTTCCTCCCTTCAGCGCTCGAGACACTTCATCCATCATCTCCGGCAGCATCCATCAATCATCCATCCATACATCTATTCCTGCAGGGAGGAGGCGGGAAGAAGACCAAGATGTAGTTGCCATGGCAACCACGTGACCGGAATCCCAATAGCCTCCGGACGCAATCGAGTGGGCGGAAAAGACAGAGAGCGGAGTCATCCATTAACCATACAGGCTCAAGTCACACCGCTTTTTGGGTTGGGGGATGATGGACTGATGAGCTAACCTGACTGCAGTTTTAAACCAAGTTGGGAAATCTATCGCAAAAAGAAATCCAAGAATCAATTGAAATCAAACAGATACAACTCGAAAATTCCCTCTGGATACCAAAAATACTCAATTCATTTCTGAATCATAACTACAGTGCATGTCTTAAAACTAACTAGGTTTGCTTTGACGAACCCCTAGGCTATTTCGTTTTAGTATTCAAATATTGTGGATCTTTGTTAAAATGCCCTTATTCTCACCATTACTATTTTCAAAACGTAACCTATAAAAGTCAAGTTCATGTTTGTTTCACTTGGTTGAAGAATCGATGATAGCGATTAGTAAACTGGATAGATTATTACTAGTAACTTATCTTATTTCTTCACGTACTGGCACTTATTTGTCAAAAAGGTTTTCTTCTTATTTATTGATTAATAATATCAAGAGAATAGTGGGAATATATTCCATATTTTCTATTTTTATTCTAAATTGTCTTTTACATTAATAAAATAGATTTTATAATTCGATTTTTGCATCAATTACCATTATATATGTAAGGCTTGTTTGCTGGTTATTATATTCTTAAAACAATACTACTAATGGTAACGCATTTTTCAAATTTCCGTGAGATACAAATGGATTGAGAAAACACTTTAAAAATATTTTTATAGAAAGTAAGTTTCACTTCAAATCTGTTTAAATTGCGGGATTATTATTATTATTATTATTTTTTGTTTTGTTTTGTTTTTTTGACAGATAAATTTGAAATGAAGGCGTGTTACAGATCTCAACAAACACATGCTTAGCAAACATCAGATAGTTGCATTTATTACCACGTGAGATTTATTTTAAATAAAAATATGGCAAATATGAAGCAGGAATATACTTAAATGGCGTAAATCAAAGTGGATAACTAAATAGCTGCTGACGAAGCTCTGTATAACAATTTGAAAACATTAAATTTTTGACTGAGACGCAAAGTAATAAAATTTTTTTTAGAAAAATACAGACAAAGCTGTCGTGAGCATACAACATAGTTTTGCCCTTAGTTTTCAAAAGTCTACAAATTTCTTGGCAGTACGTGTTTTTTAATTTAAACGTGACTTAATAATAACATCTGCTATCAAAGGATACATAGTGACTCTTAGAATAAACCAAATAGAAAGTTGTGTGATGTTTTGCTTTATAAAACATCGGCTATTTTCTATCTATTATGTCTAACAAAAGAATTCGGTTTTCATTTTCATTAAATGAACTAAGAATATGCGAGAATAATAAAATTAACGTATACATCTGGCTTAATATTAACATTTGCTGAGAATGGATATAGTGACTCTTTGGATATATCAAACAAAAAATGTGATATTTTACTTTATCGAGAATGATTATATAAACGATCGGCTATAGTGTATCTACCATATCTTTAAAAGAAAAATGCATTTTAATTTTTGATAACCGAACTGAGAAAGCAAAAGAATAACGGGCTGCACTTTGTAACACGCTCCTATAGCAATCATTCAACTTGTGTTTTCGAATAAATTTGCCCTCCGAATCCCAACTGGGGGTTGTTTAGAAAGCTTTTCCATCCCTCCCCGAATCCCTTGCCTACCTTTCTTCTTGGAGACGCACAGTCGAGAAAGCATAGCCTGCAAGAAGCTAATTAAAAGATATGCAAGCAAACGAAAGGAAGACACAAGAAGCAGAAAAAGAAAAAAAAAAGAACGTTTTCGAATCAAAAGGGAGACAGTAGTGATGTCAGAAAGATGGTTTGACGGATCCTTTCATCTGCAGCTTTGTTTCCAAGGTCAGATGGGTCAGTCCTGGCGGCCCACCCCCTCAAGGCCCTTTGCTTCTTCGAGGAACAGACTTTCCTGCTCGAAGGTATCCGAAGGAGCAATTCAATGAAATTTCTTTTTGCTTTGCTTTTTCACCATCTCATGCCAGCGAAGAGTGTTGGCTGTTGGATATAATGAAAGAGAGAGAAATACAGAAGAAAAAAGAAAGATTAATGGTTTTTTAATATGTCTTTTTCATCGCAGTTGTGTCCCTGATTCCGAATAAACAAATGCTAAAAAATGTTGCGCGCGTAACTTTCGGCAGTAATAAAAAAAAATATTCCCCATGATTTCTTAGACTGGGAATACGTTTTTTACGGAGAAATCTGGTTCTTCACAGAAATAAAAGAGCATTGCTTCAATATAAGAATATATGTTATAAAATGCAAATTGAATAAAAGAATATAATGCACAAAAATAAATTTAAAAATTAGCAGGTTTATTTTCATAGTCTATTCAAATAAACATTTAAAGTAATTTATTATGTAGACTTTTAATTAATTGAATTAATTTGGACTAATTAACAAATAATTAAACGTTTAATTTCCAAATTAAGCGTTTTATAAGACTTCCAATGATATATATGGTAGGTAAATAACGCCAATCCAGTTGTATTTCATTAATCCATGTTTAGTATTGAATGTTTGGTAGCGTATTTCTGAAAGACAAACAAAATTCGTGCCTCAAAAACAATATTTTAAAGCCAATATGTGAATGATGAAAAGCCACTGTGTTAGACTTAAAAGCTCTGCATGAAGATTAAAAAAAATGGCTCTTTGTTCTTTACTGTTCTACCGTATTAAATGAATCAGAAATACTGAGATTTTGTTACTACAATGAAAACTGTGATTGACCATGAATAACATCTTGTAGCTAAAATTCATGGACTATGACTAAAATTTAAAGTAGTTAAATGCGATTCTTTCAAAACCAATTGAACTATTTTGAAGCCATTGATGAATCTTGAGCTATGACTTTTTCAGATTTTGTAACAAAAATACTAACTGCGGATTTCTTCCTTCTTCTTTGTCTTGCTTTTATGTGTGGAGATGTGTGTAAAAACTGGATGCATTTTTAAAATTTCTGTTACACTTTATATATATTTATATACGATTAACATTTTACTAAATTTACGTAAGTAACAATAATGAATGTAATATGATTCACTAAAATATTTCAAATTTGAACATATCATTTTGAAATTTAAATCGTATATTTAAGTAATTCCAAAAATTTCGCTTTCGACAATTAAAAAGACAAATTGGTTTTTGGTTATTCCTGGCGAATTGTTGCAAAAATTCTCAGCACTATTTTGTCACTGACATGGCAGGTCGCAATGATCGCAGATTTCAGATTTTCAACCAACCTCTAAAAAAAATTAAGAAATTAATTAATGCATAAACTAAATGTATATCGAAATTTTATTTTTATTTTTTAACATTTGTTTTCATTTAAAAATACCGTTATATGGAAGATTCTTAAATTAATAAAAGTATCAAACTACCTAATATAGCGTTAAAAAACAAACGAAATAATTAAAAAAAAATTTGAATGGGGAGCATTTTACGCCCCATGTTCAGCGCGCCCTCAAACGCTGTACGCCTCGCAAGCCAATTAAATGAACTTCTGAACACACTTTGATCATTCTTGTCTGAAATCGAACACTGATTGACGCGCGCGTCTATTCCTACTTGGCAGGCGTGACGGCCAATCACTGCTTCTGTGGAGTTAAAAGATGCACTGCTAAAGACTGGTTTTTTTATTGCACACACAATAGATGTCTATATATGTGGATAGAATAAAATAAATCACTCTGTAGATATATTATTACAAATGCTCACTGGATAATATTTGACTTGACCAAAAAGCTGCTTGCTTTTCTTTTTCAAGAAATTTTGCATTATAAAACTATGAATGCATCAAATAAAAGTTAAGCTGACCTAAAAACTCTATTGTATAAAACGTTATCATGAATTTGTAATTTTTTTTTTAATTTGGTAATGAAATAAAATTCTGTAGTAATTAGTAAATGCATAACGGAATTAAAATTTATATACTGATTTGCACTAAACACTTTTTTTTTTTCATTATAGCTTTCAAATATTTGTAGTGCAATAACTGAGACAGAATTTTAAGGCCTAATTAATTAAGAGCTTTACAAAAACAAAACGTACCTTATCATCATCATCATAATTAGAGACAACATGGAAGACATTACAAATGAACAAATGATGCATAATGTTTCATGTGAAATGATTACGCGGCTTATCTTCGGTACAGTGAAAAGAAACAAAAAATCAACAAAAAAAAATGATACAAACTTCATTGTAGTAATTAAAAATTTTTATATAAAATTAAAGCAATCTTCTTCTTTTTTTATTTTTTTATTTTTTTTTATTTTATTTGTAGCTGTCATTTAATTTTCATATTATTATTATACCATATCAAATCACAGCGAGCTGGAACTGATAAAAACTGATCATCATCAGAGTTTAGAACTGATAGAAAAAGGTTTTAACATGGGTGAATAGGGAGAAAATGTTTTTAATAATAATATAATAATAGTAAGAAGAAGAAACCTAAGAAACTAAGGAGAAAAATGGGATGTGGCTACAAATAATTGAAGAAAACTTAAAAGTATAAAACTCGAAAAAGATATTGTTTTTGAAATAATAATAATAATAATAAAATCTAGTCGGCCTTCAGATTTGGCATCCCAGTTTATTTGAATCACTCACCCAATCACTCACCTAAACCCCCTCGCCATTATATATATCGAACTGCCATAAAAAAAAGATAAATGAAATTAATGCAAATCATTGCGGGATAAATAAAAATTAATCTTCAAAATAAATAAATAAATAAATAAAAATAAAAAAAAATGGAAAAAATTCTTATAAATAACGAATACTCAAAAGTGAAATTTTATCACTGAAAGAAATTGATGAAAAAGTTCGAAAGCAATAAAAATTGAAACAAAGAAACTTTTAATCAAAGCCGTTTATGTGTAGACTTTGTAATACCAATCAGAATAGCCACTTGTAATTGTGCAATTGTAGGCACCATTGGCAAAATTTTAAACTTAAGTCTAGTTATGAAAGTATATTTTCCGGCATCGCTTATTTGTAATCGGTTCTAACCGATTGTCCGACACCGTTTTACAAGAGCGGATTTCATTGAGCAAATAATCAACCGTCACTTTCGTGTGCTGCACCATTAATCAAGCAGCCAGGATATGACGACTGCTCTTTTATTTATTTATTTCTCCGTTCTCACACGTAAGACTCCTCAATGCTTCACAGATAAACAATGAGAGGAAGGAGACGACACGTTTGAACACAGAGCAGTTTTTTTTCTTTCTCGTAAAGGTTCTTTTGACAGAACGAGAGATGCCAAAGCTTAACTGACAGAGCACACCGGAAGACCGGGGTTACCGGGCTAGGAGCCAGCCATCGCCAACTCACTCCCTTCATTAACCACTGGGCTCATAAGTAATTGCATAAATAAGAGCTTCAGGCCTTTATTTTTTTTATTTGCCACCCTTCGGACGAGACACTTGCTTCGTCATCTGCCACTTAATGGTACAAAAGCAAGTAATGAAGTTATGTAATAAGCGAACTGTAGAATTCTAAATACAGATACAATTGCGAATCTTAATGATTTTTTAAAGATGTCCAAGAAGTTAGTTTTTGTTTTTATCAGAAGACTTTGATATATAATACGCAGCAAATGAATAATTAATTAAATATGGCACTTAAAATTGTAGCTAACGTACCCGTTGGTACCGTAAATATCGGTCATTAAGTAATTGGCAAAATAAAAGCTTTGTTTAATTAGCGACGCACTAAGCAGGATGATTACTTCGTTATCTCTTGAACAATACTGGAAAAGTAAACACTTTGTTTACTTTTAAAAAAGTAAAAAATGGTGAGGAACTTTAGAATTGAAAAGCAGATACGAAAGATACCTCTTTCGTATCTGCTTTTCTAACAATATCTAACAATACCAAATCAATGCAAGCAGCGGTATCAAAATACAGCAAAACACAATGTAGCAGTTAAAAAAAAAAACGGAAAAAAAATAATAAATAAATAATGAGATTACCTTTCGTAAGAATAATGTGCTTAATTCATTTCGTAAAACAATGTAAAATGTTTTCTGCTATAGGTATATTAAAAATATCTATAAAACATACATAGCAAATAATTAATTTCAATAAGCTTGGTCACTTAGAATAATCGCAGAGCTTATTAAATCTTCATTGATTCATTAATTATTGGATTCATTAGAAACTTTTTAAAAATAAAGAGTTTTTTTTTCCCGACTTACTGGAGACAACGATTGTTTTTCCTCCAAGCCGTAATGGAAAAAGATAATAAATAAATAATACTAAAGTTGAAAAATTGCCATTTTTAAGTATTTAAATGCGAATTGCTGCAAATTGAAAACGGGACATCAGAAAGATAAAATTATCCTCAACAAGAAGATGAATGTGCTTGGTTTATTATTGTAGAGCAACCTGACTCGTTCGTTGTTATAGGCTTTAAAAAGTTTTGATCCGCTACATGCAAAATTATAAAAACTGTTGCATTAAATTTTTAATTAATATCCCTCAACTAAATCTAATTTTTTCTTTGACTTTTCGATGCACTCTAATTTATCCATAAATTGGATTAAGAATAATATAAAAATCATATCGATTTTTTTAACTGTATCACTTTATAAAACAAACAAATGAAAAACGCTGTAATAAATAAAGATGTGTTTAAAAAATGTTAGAATATGCAAATTTTCTTTATTTTTAACGAGAAATAAATTTAATGTAAAATAATAAATTTAGATATATATTTTAAAAGTTGTATGCAATTTATGCTTTTTTTAAATAAAACAGTTAAAAACTATCGAACGGTTAGTTATATATGCTCTGCAATTAATTAATTACTGTAATTATACAATTGCTTATAAATTTACATTTTTCTACGTTTAATCAAGAATTATCACTCCATGATAAGATTTGTATGCTGAAAAGAACAGAGAAATTTAAAAACATGTGCATTAATTCCAAGCGTTTGAATTAAATAAGCATGAACTAAAATAAATAAATAATACATAATAAATCTAAAGTCTACAAAAAGAGAATAGCAAAAAATTATATTTATGGTATACATTTGACATCTCGATTTCTATTAAAATTTTAAGTTTCTGACAAAAAAAAAAAAGTAATAATACCCCTGTGCAAAATGAAATATTATCATTTAAGTTGCGTTTAGTTTCTCTAATTACTTTATTCATTTTTTTTTTTTTTTTTTTTTTTTTGTATAAATAAGCCTTTTGGAACCCATGAAGGAATTAACAAATTCTCTCTTTTTGTAAATGCATTTTAACATAAAAATCACGGCAGAATTAATTTCTTCAAAGTTCACAGGAGTTCTCTTTGTCTAAATAGTCACTGTCTAAATAGAGATAAAATGTTAAATGATAAAATGTTATTCTGTAGTGATATATTCTTAACTGACATTGCAGATATCGCTAAAGGATATCGATAGTCTTATGACAAGATAGTGGATTAGATCATATAAATAAATAAAAATATCTAACAAAAGCTGTGTTCGAAATCTACTTATGAATATTCATTTAACTTTCATGTATTTTAGAGTTGAAGTGAATTGAAATTGAAATTTTAATATTAGAATGTTATTTAATATTAAAATTATTTTAATATTGAAACTTTGACATGTAGAAAAAAAATTTTCATCGGGAGATAATGACAATTTTTCACGATGTGATCCATGATAATGGTTGAATTAAGTTTGTGAGTTGATATATGACAATAAACTTTGAGACCATCATGAATGAAAGGCCACAAACAGTCGAAATAGTACAGCTTAATAAACGTCAATGTGTGTATTTAGACAATTAGAATCCCCCCTCGGCGGAATGTTATTCTGTAGTAACTTGTTTTTTGCCATGGTTGCACAAGAAATTATTCATCTTTTGTAACCACAATCTCCTTAAAGAGAGACACAGCCACTTGTCAACCTCATAGGGTGAAGTTTATTTCTTCAAGAAACAAATTAATTTCTGTAAAGCAAATCAACAAATTGCTTTTCTTATAGACTGGGAGATTGGGTTTCCAGATAAGAACAAACATTACAAATGTATTAAATTGATAAATTAAGATACGACTGAAGTATAATGTTTTTTAAACTGTCTGAATAAGAAGTATTTTTCTGTACAGACATGATCTCAACATGCATAAATAATTTGGATTTCGTTAACATTAGAAACAATGACAAATACAATTGTCAACTCATAGCATTGAAGTTTTTTTGTTAATAAATAAACTTCTTCCTAAGAACAAATGAACAATTTTCCTTTAAGATTGAGTGGGAAGCATTGCTTCGCGATACGAATGAATTAAATGAAAATATGACTAAATAAACTTTGTTGAATCCAGCACAGGTGAAATGTTATTCTGCACCGAAATGTTCTCAACAGACATTGCAAGAGGAATCAATCACCTTAAACGACTTTGATCTCGTTAACGCCAGCAACAGTCATTTGTCAGCCTCCCAGCGTGGAGTTTTTTCTTCAAAAGGATGTATTCTATTCTAATGTGAGCCTTAAAATAACATTTAAGGGTATTTTTTCAGCTCAGCAGTCCGCCAAATGTGGTGTTCCTGCCGGAAATCGAGTTCCACTTGGTTGGGTGCAGTTTCTGCCCTTTCTCTCGCATACGAACTTAAAACGTGTTCCTAATGCAATGCGCTTCCCCCCACCACAAATATCAGGGTCAAAGGTTATCAGCGCGGGCCGTGCGTGAAGCTTGATAGGCACGCTCGCTGGTTTTTATTTGAGACGAAAGATTTCTTTTTTTTTTTTCCTTTGGTTCTTTTTCCTTTTTATCTCTCTACCAAGTATTCTTGAGATTGGGATTGTTGGTGAATCAAAATATGCAATTCGGACAGAAGAAACAAAAGATGTGTGCACGGAGATCTACGAATATGTAATCGATAATCGGGAGATGTCCGAAGCATGAATCACGTGCTGTGTACGCGCTCTATAACTATTCATGAGCTGATTCGAATCTCAGATGGAAGAGGCGGTTTGCCTTGAACGGTACGCTCGCCGAAGCTATTGTTTGATTCGAAACAGAAAAAGAATTAAACCAAGCCATTGACAACATAAATCGATTACGTGGGGAGGAAGAATTTAATAGTTTTGCAACGATGAAGGAGTAGTACGTGATTAGTCAGTTTCTTGGAATATTTTTTGGAGCATTTCAATACAAGATACAGTTAAGTCGGCTTTATCCGATACAATATTAATTAAGAATTAAAACATAAAGATTTTTTTAGCGTACATATCCACAACGACAACAAAAATTATTTAATATCAAATAACAAAAAATCCAAGCCACATTTTCGCAGTTTTTATTGGTGTACCCGTATATTTTAAATGCCATTTGTTAAAATAAATTTTAGTTGCAAATTGTACGTTCACCGCATGATAAACTCATTTTTTTTATAAAAGTTTCTGCTCACAATATTGTGGGATTTGATGTGTATTATTTTCCGATACAGTTAAGGAAAAAATAATGAAAACATTTTCAAGAAGTTCTATAAAAGAGAAATTTGATATTTTTTTAATGTAAGGATTTTTTATGTTAAACAGATATTAAATAAAATTCTATTTAATACTTTAAAACTTCGTATTACTTCATAAATCTTTTTGAAAGGGTTAACATATCACTTGGTGATTTAGAATAGGAGATACCAGGTTTGGTATCAACATGAGAAACACTTCAGTCATCGGACAGCGTGAATATTTTCCAGAATAATAACGCAAATATGAGTCAATTCATCGAAAGGAGTTTAGAAGAATGAAAAAAATAGTACCCTTTTAGTGAGACTGTTAGCGAAATGGCGGATTCTGGAATCCATGCTTGCTTCAAAAGTTTCAGCACCGACATTTAAAAGAAAAAGAAAAGGTCTTTCAAAAACAGAAAATTGAGCAAGAAAAGGAAAGGGCTTGTCAAAGGACTTAGGATAATTTAATTTTCCTAGAACATAAAAGATCGAAAAAAGAATTTGTGCTTTGTGTTTCATTGCCATGCAATAGCAGATGCCGAAGAAGAATTCACGTGTTTTATGTGTGGGCGACTAATATGCCAGGAACAAACCAGCGCCAAACGGTTTTTTCATGGCCTTTCCCTATTAGAACATGGACTGAAATTTTGAATCTTATGAGAAATAGTTGAATTTTATATAGAGATTGTGATTCTTAAAAATTAATTTCACTATTATAGTGTAATTGATTAATAACATAATATAATAGTGCAATTAATTAGTAACATAAAATTAATTCAGTAACATAATATTCAGTATAATAATAATTGCTTAATCATCCATGCCACGAATTGTTTCAGTATATATTTTTCGTAACTTAAAAAAAAATAAAAAATAAAAAAATTGTTTTTAAATGCATTTCAAAATGCATGCCAAACAATTTTTTAAGCTTTCTTACAATGCATTTTAATAGTGAAATCATAGTTTAATTATTATTAAATTATATATGTTACTAATCTTAAATTTTTCCAATCATACATGGTATTATAACAAAATGCCTTTTACTTTGTAGAGTAGATGAATAAAATTACAAATAATTGATTTAATTCTTATTTTAAATATTTATTGTGAAAAAAAAGAAAAAAGAATATACATTTATTGATTAGATATTTTGGGATCTGAAAATTGCTCTGTTAGATCACATGATTTCACAAGATGAATTTTGAATATCAAATCCACCATCTTTTCGTTAAAACGTGGTTAGAAATTAGAAGTTGACACAATCAAACATTTCATTACATATCTGGTAAAAAAATCTTCAATTTATTTATTTATTTGTACAAGCAACCAATAGATAAAACTACGAATGAAACTTGAGAAAGACAGAAATAGATTCCGCTTCATACACTCATCTAGATAATATTGATTGTTACACTTAAGCGTGTAGCTTTTTTTCCCCAAAACCCTTCAGTAACGATGGGAAAGTGCAGCGAGTGTTTAAAAGCCTTCTTTGGACGATTGTTTACCGGTCTTTGTTCCACTGGCTGAGCGAATCTCTCAGCTGAGAAAAGTTGCCAACTATAAAAGAAATCATCGGCATTGAAAATGGAAAGTCGCTGGAAATAAACGGTTGTACGTATTATTCAGTCGCTGCATTAATAGCGGATTTATCAACCGCTCATAATAACATTAAATGTGGATATCGTACACTGGGTCAGCCGCCTTTTATTATTTGCTCCACTGTTTGTATTTGTTGAAAGATAAACGGAAGTAGTTTTGTTTTCGCTTTCAATTGAACAATCCTTTGGAGCACGCTGAAGCAGCGCATTTATCCAATTAGGCCTCCTATCGCCCATGTAAAACTATGCCTTTCTTCGATTAAAAACCGGTTAGAATGGTGAGGATAATAGCTCTTGACATCTAAATCGGATAAGACATTGTGAAAAAATGATTGCCAGCTTTGATTATTTGCTCAGAAGTTCTGAATGGGGGAACTCAGATAATGTTATGAATGGGTGGCATTGGCATTTTACGATCAGATCAGAAATTAGGTGTGAATATAGACATCTACAAATAGGGTTTATTTAATCGCCAGGAAATTTCCTGTATTCAAGACCGTTGCTTAATTTCATCAGGTTTTACAAATTGCATAGATTTTTCTAACAAATAATGAGACAACTGCTTGAAATGATAAATAGGAATATAAATATTCTAGCTGATGTGAATTTTTTTGTTTTTCTTCTTTTTTACATTCTTCAGGATTAATGTCTATACACATACATAAGGAATTAGTCTATATGTGTAGTATAACTAATTAAATGTATAACCATATTGTAAAAATATTTTTGATTTAAAATGGTTTCAAAAATTAAGCAAAAATTAGAAAATTGGGACTGAAATTTCTATTCATTCGAATGTAATGAAATTTGGCAAAAACATTAATCCAATAATGAATCCTAAATTGGACGTAAAAAAAATAATCCGTTCATTCTCTTCCTGAAAATACACAACATGAAAGTATATTAATTAACATGGTATCCATGTTCAATGCATGATCAGCTTCATTATGTTGTGTGATCATATCTAACAGCTAAATAGACACAAAAGCAATGTTACAATCTCAAAATAATGATGTTAACTTAATTGGTTGCAAAGCCCATTGTTATGTCAAAGCAGCCTGAAAACTCCAGAAGTTTCGGGCAGTGATACGTCTCTTTAAGCACCCCAAACATGCTCAATCGGATTCAAGTCCGGAGAACGTGCTGGACAACCTAAACGCGCAATAATTTTGTCATGAAGGAAATTTTAAAACCAATACATAGATAAAAATAAAAATAAATTTTAGAAAAGGTTAGATAACAGCATAATTTAAAGAATTAGATGAGGAATATGATCATCATCTTAGATCAATGAGGGGTTTAATAAATAAAAAAAATTTTGATAGCAATGAAAAATATACAAATATATATTTGTATATTTTTCATTGCTATCAAAAATTTGTTATGTTAACTGAAAACTGAAGATTTATTGATGTACGTTCTTGCTGTATTCATTTTAATATAAAAGCTCTGTAATAAACATGAAAACATTTTCATTAAAAATAATTTAATTCTGTTAAAATGTGAAAGAAATTTTTTCTATAAGTAATATTAATTAATGATTACTATAACTAATTATTATTATTATAGCTACATAATCTGAAACTGCATTTCTATCTGATCATTGTTTTCAGTTACTTTAGAATTAGTTAAGATTTTGTAAATATCTTTGTTAGATGGCATTTCTTTTTAATGAAGAAAGTTGATTCGAAATACTATTTAACTGGTGGCCTCTGGTTTCAAACTTTTAAGCATAGGAAAGATTTTTACAAAAAATTTCAGTTTAAATTGGTTATGAATGAAAACAAAAATACACAAAAAATAAACTAAGAGATATTACACCAAACCCAAACCGCAAGTGATAGAGACGATAAAAAAGGTGACCTCTCCCACCCAAACCTGTGTGCGGCCATCCCAAATAAAGAGCTGTTGACAAATAAGCGAAGTCAATTTTTGGGATGGAACTAATCTTTCCCACGCGCACAGGGACCTCAGTGATTTATGACGCTACAGGGAGTGCGCTGTAGAAGGCGGCAAATCTTTCAGTCCATTTGCCATTTGGGAGTGCGACGAATCCCTGACGAACAGCAAACAGCCCCTGGGGGTAGCTTCCAAACACAGCTTGAGTTACGAAGCTGTAACTTAAAAGCTTAAGACCATGCGTTACAACTTACCACCGGTGACCCCGACTGACCTTCGTATGTCACAGTAATTTACTGGTCACGTGTACCTTTTGGAGTCTTTTTCCTCTTTTTAATGAAGCTCCAACCGATCAAAGTCCCCATTCTACTACAACGGCAGCAGTTTTTGAAGAAGGAACCAACTCCCTACATTCCCTTTTATTGGGGGGCACCTATTTTGTATTATACTCCATTACCCATATCTTTCAACTCTAGTTCTTTTTGAAAATGCTCTCATTAATAAACTTTTATGGACTTTTTGAAGTTGCTTTTCAAATTTAAAACCGAAACAGGAGATCCGGAATCTGAAAAGGCCGCTCCGAGGGGTTAGTTCCTTTTTGCAGGGATAGATCCAATTGAGGAGGATGGTCTAATGAACGAAAATCAAAGGAAAAGAATCACGATTTTAGCCAAAGTTACGACTGTGTTGAGACGGAGATGATATCTTTTAGTGTATGTTTTTCATGTATATTCTTCCTTTTTTAATTGTCTCGGAATCGAGAGACGGAAGAGGGGAAAAGAAAAAAAGAAGAAGAAGCAAAGCCCTATTTTTATTTGGGTAGGAAAATCGTTAATTGAATGCGGACAAAATGTTCGTTATATTAATAGGGACGTTAAAGAGATATCAGCTAAGTTATCACTCTCGGCGACTTCACAGGTTAAATCGGAATGGATCAATAATAAATAAATCATCTCGAAATAATCATTGGAAAAAATTATACAAAAGCTTCGATTGTAAAAAAAGAACCATTCGGATTTCTTATTTGAGGATAAGAGAAAGAAAAAATAGTTTTACTTAAAAGTCATATTCCTGGAATAATCATCTAAAGAAATAGATCTGTTTGTTATACGCTTAAATTATTCTTTATCTGATGTTTTTCTTTAATTGGGGGTTTGAGCAATTAGTAGTAAAAGCTTCTTTATCTTTCTGGAATATCTACCTAGATCCAGATTTCGGCATAATCTTCTGCTTTGTTTTGTCAGCTTTTTTCTCATGTTCCAAAATTTATTATAATTTATTATTGGTCAAATTCTATGTCAATGGAAATATTATTAATTCAAAATTTATACTATCTAGCAAAATCTGTGCCTTTTTGACAGACTTTATAGAATTTTTTTTAATTGAACATCTGTTGGCCTATTATTCAAATTATGTGTGCCATGAACAACCTACGACGGACGACGAGAGAAGCATATTCCCTTCCAGGAAAACCTTTAGGTACAATAGCCCCAAATTTGTGTGTTATATGAGATAAAACCGGAAAACTCTCATAAAGCAGTCTAACTATCGATGCGAGTCGCTTGGCACACGTTAAGATTCTAAGAGACAGAAAAGGGAAAATTAAATTTGGTAAATTTTCATTTAATGGATATATTTTATTTAATTGCTTTTCCATTTAAGGATTTAAGTATTAAAGAGAGTTTAACATATTTTATATGCCACCATTAATGTATAATATGTCAATGCGGTTTTTTTTTCCATAGAATAGGATTAATCATTTTCTCTTTATTTTTTACGGAAAAATTTCGTTTCTAAAAAATTTCTAAAATTATACCTCCTGTTTGCCATAAGTCCAAGTATTTAGAACGGATTAAGAAGTATACCAAGGAATGGTCTGTATATCCTTGCCAGATTAGGGCTTTACTCTACCTGAAAAGAGATCTCAACCATGTTTTGCAAAGCAGCTGAAACAACAGGGGAATGGAAAATGTGTTCTGAAAAAAAATTCAGTTTATAAGTATTTTCAACGATATTAATAGGATTGTTGTAATATTTTTATTAGGATTTTTATAATGATTTTTTTATTTTATATACCCCCAGTAAAGTATAATATGCCAATAAGGATATTTTATAGAATAGGAATAATAATTTTTTCTTTGTTTTTTACGGAAAAAATTCGTTTGGTATACCTCTTGTTTGCCATAAGTCCAAGTATTTAGAACGGATTAAATTAACCGGCGGTGTTTTTCTTGATGTTTCAAAAGCTTTTGACCGATTATGGCACTGTGGCCTCGTCTTCAAAATGATTCAACTTAAATTTCCTCAGTACCTTATCCATATAATATACAACTTTCTCCAAAACAGATCATTCAGTGTCAGTATCGAAGGGGTCTTTTCTCGTATTGGTCAAATTAAAGCTGGCACCCCTCAAGGTAGCGTACTCAGCCCAATTCTTTACAACATCTTTACGTTCGACTTTCCCCAAATTCAAAATGTGAGTACTTGCCTCTTCGCTGATGACTCAGCAGCCCTGGTTCAGGGAACTACTGTCAGATTCGTGACAAGAACTCTTCAAAATTTCCTTGACTCCCTGGAAGAGTGGCTTACACTATGGAGAATCTCTGTCAATACAGACAAAAGTAAAGCCATCATTTTCAGAAAAGGTCATGCTACATCTCCATATGAAGATATTTTCCTGTTTCATGATCCGATAGAATGGGTCAATCAAGTCAAATATCTTGG
The DNA here is from genome assembly GCA_021605075.1 of Caerostris darwini. Lineage (NCBI taxonomy): Eukaryota > Metazoa > Arthropoda > Arachnida > Araneae > Araneidae > Caerostris > Caerostris darwini. The sequence goes on from BPLQ01008142.1 coordinate 688,317, forward strand.
CCTAATTCTCGACAGCAAATTAACATTTCAGAAACATCTTCACACTGTAAAGACAAAATGTTGGAACAAATTACATCTTAGTTTGCCGTTAATAGGAAAATATTCTACTTTATCTTTAAAAAACAAAATTCTTTTATACAAACAAGTCCTTAGACCAATCCTGACTTATGCAGCACCCATCTGGGGCCTTGCTGCAAAAACAAACAGAAACAAAATCCAAGTTATCCAAAATAAAATTCTCAGAATAATTACAGGAGCTCCCTGGTTCATTCGAAATGACGTGCTGCATCATGACCTACAAATAGAATCAATAGACGATCATATTGCGAAGCTTTCAAGAAAGTTGTTTCTAAATATCAAGAACCATAAAAATAATTTAATTAAAGCTCAATTATTCTTCGCCCACAACGAAGGTAAATACCATTATCCATATTACACAACAGGATGGAATCACGACCTCAAGCCTCCCTAATTTCTTCTATGATCTATCTTCAATACTACTCTTCAGTTCTAAGAAATCTATCGTCCTCTCTTCTGCCTTGGCAGTGTGTACTGCGGAACTATGTTAAAAAGACAAAAGAACAAAAAACATTCCATTTCTGAAAACTTCAAACTCTACCCTGCAGTAACAAACTTTACTTCCGATCTTCAGTTTCAAATGTTGTTCGTATGTTTTCTGTCTCCTTAAAGTTTTTTATTTTTGTGATTGTATATTTGTATACTTATAATTCATATTTATTTTCATTATATATGTGTTTATATGTCTGTCTACTATGTATTTACGTATTATATGCTTCTATTGGGCATTTATGTATTTTGATATTGCTTGATTGTCATCTCCTAGTTTGCTCGCCCCCTTTTTATATATATGTGTATATGTATATGTATATATATATGTGTATATATATAGTATATATATATATATATATGTGTGTATGTATATGTATATGTATATATATATATTTTTTTTTTTTATTATTATTTTTTTTTTAACTTCTTTCCCTCCTATTAACTGTTTGCTTTAAATTTTTTAATTCCTGCTAATTCTGTGATACTTTGTTTTTATTATATTTGAATTCTGAGCAGATGTGCACTACGTGCACAGGTACTCGACTCTCCTATCCAATCTAGTAGTAGAACGGATTAAGAAGTATACCAAGGAATGGTCTGTATATTCTTGCCAGATTAGGGCTTTACTCTACCTGAAAAGAGATCTCAACCATGTTTTGCAAAGCAGCTGAAACAACAGGGGAATGGAAAATGTGTTCTGAAAAAAAATTCAGTTTATAAGTATTTTCAACGATATTAATAGGATTGTTGTAATATTTTTATTAGGATTTTTATAATGATTTTTTTATTTTATATACCCCCAGTAATGTATAATATGCCAATAAGGATTTTTTATAGAATAGGAATAACAATTTTTTCTTTGTTTTTTACGGAAAAAATTCGTTTGGTATACCTCTTGTTTGCCATAAGTCCAAGTATTTAGAACGGATTAAGAAGTATACCAAGGAATGGTCTGTATATTCTTGCCAGATTAGGGCTTTACTCTACCTGAAAAGAGATCTCAACCATGTTTTGCAAAGCAGCTGAAACAACAGGGAAATGGAAAATGTGTTCCGAAAAAAGTTCGGTTTATAAGTATTTTCAACAATACAAGTAGGATTTTTTTTTCTATCCTTCTTTATTTTTATTATTATGATATAATGAATTTTCGGCCAAGAAATGGTTTTATATTTATGATTTTTTTTAAATGGATTTTGCTCATTGGTTTTATAAGGATATAAGAAATACAAGTATAGAAATAAAAAATTTTACTACAAAATAAAGCATTTAATATTAAAATTTTCATTATTAATTAGCACTTATTATTATGTTTAATAACGATTTAATTACTAACTTAAAAATGTGAATAAAAGAGAAAATTTAAGTAACACAAATAACTGATTTTTTTTTTAAGAGACGAAACAAAATTTATTCAAAATCATCGTGTTCAATAAATAAAGCGTAAACACATTTTAAGCCAAACAAGTCGTCAAATTCTACATCACAAAATACCATATAAAAAAAAATTCAAAAAGCAAAAGGACTTAATTTCATATTTTTATGAAATTGTTTCGTAAAATTTCAAAAATGTAATTGTATTTATATTACATGCGTAAATATTAACCACTTTTGTTGATATTATAATCTCCGAAAAATTATTTGCTGAATCCTCTTTATTAGGTAAAAAAACTGTCAAGCTTGTGTAAGTAACAATGTGTTAAAAACGATGCAATATATGACCCTAGGGTGCTTAACGGTTATCCACGTATTGATAATGCGTAATAAGGATAAAAAGCCCTTATATATCCTCCCCTTTATTCTAGAAATATTAATTTGCAAAATTTTCAAGTTTTGGGTTTATCCATTAGTCACCTCTTGATGGTTCACTTTTCGGTTTAAACACTTACAAGAAATCGGTTACTTCAGTTTTACAAGAAATACAAATGTGTATTAGCTTTTGAAAAGCCTGCTTCTTGTTATGTGCTTATGAGGAATTTGAAACACTTAAACAGTATTGTTATCACTTGGAAAATATGTGGTACTCGACTTTCCTATCCAATCTAGTAGTACGTGGATATTTGATAAGTAGAGAAGTTAGACGAATTCAAATGCAATTAATAGCTTGAAATAATATACATTTAAATAGTATTTCCCACATTTGTTAAATTTAATAATTCATATCTCTTGCATAAAGAAGAAAATATGTAAGTGTTCATATACCCGCTGGGAACTAAAATATTAATTTTATGTGCATATTGCATAACTTTGAATTTTGTCTTACATAAATATTCCATTCAATGTACATAAGGTTGATAAAATATTTAGAGTAATAGTAAGCGATTGCGATTTTTATATCATATTACTCAAGTATATTCAACAACAAAATCGTAATGATAATCATTTTCGAATCCATCAAACAAAGAGTTGTCGTATGATATAAAGCCATTGACAAAGTTGTTAACGGTTCCTAGGAATCCTAGGTCATTATTTTCTGGTAGTGGAAATGAAAATAAAAAGTTAAAAAAATGTTTATGCTGAATTTATCTAAAAAGATTCTACAGGAGACTACAATCTATCTTTAATAAAATAAAAAAAATTTTAAAAAAGGAAAATTTAAAAATGCAGTGCACTCTTGTTTATAAAATGATGGTTTTAACTCTCTTTCTCTGTATTATGATTTCTCTATATTTGCAACACTACGGTAAAGTTTAAAAATTCTGGAAAAAAAGGTACAACCAAAATAAAATAGTTACAACAACAATAGAAAAAAAAAAGTGGTAGGCAATTTACAACCCAAACCTTGTCTCCGATCGTTGGTTACATTATTTTTTTCACGCCTTCATAATCGAGGCAGCGATTAGACACGATTGGACGATAATGGTCTACGTTTTATGACAAGACAGGGAAATCTGTCCGGTTTTATCTTTTTTTCTTTTTCCCTTCCTTTTTTCAATTCCTCTTTCTAGTGTAATTGATTTTTTCCCTGTCAGAAGGGATTAAGCAAGATGTTCGAAATAAGGTTGAGAAAATTCGACTGTGGACTACCCTTCTACCCTAGCATGCGTAAATAGCTATCTGTTGGAAAACATTTCTGGTATCCTAATGGGTGTTCATTTTTTTCAGCCACTAATAAAATTCAAATTAAGGTACTTTATGGCCAAAACCCTGATGGAGGGTATTGAATGTTTGAAATAAAATTTTTTTCTTTAAAAATAGAATCCTTTATTGATATGTATCCTTATCTAAAGTACTATTGATTGCCAAAGCTTTTTAATACGTTGTTGCTGTAATGCAGTTGAGTTTAAAAAGATAAAATGTTCCCTAATACTAATAAAATTTTTTAATACTGGTATTCAGTTACAGTATTGATTAAATATTGTATTCATTAAAACAGTGTTATTTCCAATCAAGATATAAGATACTAAATTTTAAGTCATATACTTTATGTCTACATCATTAAACAAAAATATTAATATATTCAAGAATACCAGTTTATGTAACATGATGAACATGATTATTTTAGATAAATATAACAGTAATTTAACTATAAAATTAGTTAAAAGAATTAAAATTGATTGTTCATTAAAGTAAATTAAAAAAAAGCTGAGACTTATTTACTTCCACTGAGAAATTCAAGCGCTATAATTGTAATCAAATCATAAATAAGATAATTAAAGAAATAATTATGTTCAATTAACAACAACTAAATCTAGAGATATATATATACATGGAAATATTGCAAAGAAAAATGAAGACTATCTACCGATGACACTGGATTGATTAGAATGAGAAAAATTAATTATAATTCGGAATTGTAATTCTATTTAATATGGATCTTCCGTTTGCTATTATTAATTTAGTATTTACTGTTTGTTTTTTTATCAAATGCAGTTTACTACATCAGAATTTAACATTTGCTGTGATAATTTATGCATAATGTGATACGTTATCAAAACTATATTACCTTGGAAACTGAATCCATACTAAATGTAACTGCAAAGATACTAGCAAATGAGAATGACGCTTTATGCAAATGGAAAAAATTACTTATTATCCAGTATTGCAGCTATTTAGTATAAATCTGCAGTTTCTTATAATGGGTGCTATTTGATTTGTATGAGATGCAATTTTCTATACCAGAATTTGCATTGATAATTTATACAGAATTTATGCAAATGACACTGAATTGATTCGAATGAAAGAAATGAATTACAATTGGAAGTAAAATGATTTAATAAAAACTGTAATGTTTTTAGTACTGAAATGCAATTTGTTATCGCTGCATCAGAACATAACGTTTGCTATGCAGCAGATTCAAATCGTCGCATCAGAACGTAACATTTGCTTTGATAATTTATACATGAGGGATGATTCCCAACCGTTTATATTGCCGGTTGTAGAATACACCCGAAATCCCTTGTGAGAGCGATGAGCTGAGGGTTGCTATTGTAGTTGAACTTTGGTCTCTCTTTGTGAGCACCCCAAAAGCCCGCATTTCGCGCCTACGGTCGCACACAATAGCCTCTTCCTTGGAGCATACAAAATGGCAACATGCCCTTCGCTCCGACCGCCCCATCCATTTCTAAGGCGCTTTTCACAATGTGTCTTGTACACTATTCAAACATTGGGGGAGAGTATCAGATTTCTTCAAGAGTCTATTGGTTGCTGCTCAAAGAACCATTTACAAATAGCTCTCTTTATCCTCCCAAATACAAAACCAAAATCGCTGTTCTTTGCCCAAATCCCGAGTGTATTTGTTTATTCAGCTCTATCGGTGGGGATTCTGTCCAAGTGGCATTTTTATCGATTCCTCTTGCCTTGAAGGATATTCTAGTAGTACTGATTTCTTAACTTCAGATTTGCATTGGGAAGTCTTGGCATTCAAGTCTAAAACTACGATGTTTAATATTCTGTTAGATAAATATTAAACAAAAACATATGAAAACTGCACTTTCTTTCGTACTAATATAAAGTCCCTTCTAAGTATTTCTGTAGTTCACAGAAGACTTTGCTAAAGTGAAGCCTACTGACTAATCGTTATTGTGTCAAGGTTTACATTGTCCTTTCGATGTACTGATGAGCTGTTTATTTCGCCCATGTTTCGTCATTATCTTCTGTGCAATCCTTGCACATCAATTGTCTGAATGCAGTTTTGCTTATTTTTTCAAAATTCTGATTCCATCTTCTCCAGTAATCTGTAAAAAGAGAGAAATCTTAATATTATAATTTACAAAAAATAGCATCAAAAACTCATAACAAAGAGTAAAGATAAATAGTTCTGAACAACTTAATTATTAAGCAATAAATAAATACAGCTTATTTATATTTATTTTATTGTATAAACAAGACTCAAAGAATAAAAAAGACCCAAGAAATTACATTTTAGAATGATTTATGAAGCATCTATTACAATAACACATCGGACCTTCTCATATACAAATATTCAAAAAAAAAAAAAAAAAAAAAAAAAAAAATTAAGTATTGTACATTACTCCGATTTTTTAAATTTTGTGAGGAATTTCAAGCTTTTGAGGCAGAGATGAAAATATTCTTTATTACACTTTTATCTTTCCGAAACATTGTGAACATTTTTTTGTTTATTTTTATTATCAAGATTGCTTTCATGTTTGTAAAACAGCACAATGCATCAATTTCCGTTGACATGATAATGATCAGCCACCAGCGTGATGTAGTAGCTCGTCAGTGAATCGAGTAAAAAAACTAAACAAATTACTTAGTATCACTTTCAAAATGCATTGTAATTATTATTTTGAAAATAAAGCACAATTTTTTTTCTTCATACAATAGGTACAATTTGAAAATATTGAATTTATTTCATTCGATATGGTTTTTTTTTTCTCCTCCAATTCTGGTTTGTTGCGATTCACATTAATTCAAGTATAAACGTGTAGAGTAATTATAAGAAAATTTCAAACAATATGTAGACTTTCACTGAAACAAATATTTAACAAATAGAAAGTGAGACTGGTTTTCAATGATGAGTTTTTAAAATATTTTGGAAAATAAAGATAATTCAAAAATTCAATTGCTAATTCTTTGATTCAATCTGTTTTTCAAAGTTAAGTGACACTATTCATTTGACTAAAACAACTTACTTGTGGGAAAAGCGATTTGTTTTGTGCAAAAAACGGATTGTCGATTTTGGTGATCTAGAAAAAGAGACGAGAATACTTGATAAGAGAAGGGACCGAAAAAAAAATTTTTTCTTTATTTATCCATTTAAAGAACAATTAATTAATTTTAATCAAAAAACTTTTTTTTTTTCCTTTTATAAGCAGTTGCGTGTTTTAATATCTACTTTTAGTTATTTCTGTAGTTTTATACAACAAAAAGTTTATCGAATTATGTTGTGGACTTTTAGTCCCCAAACAATTTTCTTCGCAATAATTAAGACAAATCAATGTCCATATAAAGTTAAATGTGGCGGTCAGAAGTTATATGCAATTTTGGTTTTCATATTGAGAATCCGTATTGCAGACATTGACAATGCTGGATTCAAAGTTTCCTCTAAATGATTTGTGGTAATTTTTGTGAAATCCTTTACTCTCTTTCATGACTTTTTAACTTCAAAAAATTTCCTTCCAATTAATTCAAAATAATTATTTCAACATTGTCAACAGAGGTTTTTCTTTGAGCACCAAATCCATTCGAAATCTATTGCAGTGATTGACAAGGTTCGCTTTTGAGCTTCCTGCAAGCGCCCTCCTGACTGGCAATTTCTGCGGAACCCCTTACATCGGTTTCCCATGCTTCCGCCCCTCATCCTATTGTTGGGCTGAAGTACCCCCTGCGTTCACACGAAACGTCCTTATCGGGACATTAGAGGGGTGGAATGGGGGAGTCAAACCGCAAACCTACCCTGGGGGGAGTCGATGTGAATGATTGAAAAATTGCGACATAATGAATCCTAATAGGGCTACCTGATGCGATATCTCAGTGATTACGGTAAAGCGATAGTATGGATAATTCAAACCTACAGCTAACGAAACAGGACAGCTTCCACGAGAATCCCCTCACCCCTCGGCATTACGATGCGCGACACATAGTTTTTTTTTCTCATTTGGAGAGGGCTTATTGGTGAAGTGCTTTGATGATGTGGAACAGGGACATCATTAAGAGGACGCTTGAAATGGATGATATCTTCAATAGTATTGGAAAAGTGAAAGCTTCTGTTAAATTCCATGTTAATTCTTGATATTTCAGAAAACACCAGACAATTTATAACTCGATTAATGGGATGAATAAAGATCTTTGCTTTTTGTAGATATTAAAAAGGACGAAGTCAATATCAAAGAATTTGACCGTAATTATAATAGCATCATCACTCATTTTGCATGAGTTTATTTAACCGGGCATGTCAAAATGGTCGAATCAAGAGTTTTAAAGATATATCGAAATTTCTTAATATTACACAGTAAGAACTGCAACATATAAATAATTTTGAGGAGAGCATGGAAAAAAAATAAGACAAACAGCAACAGAAAAGATTTGTTTTTTGTTGCTGTTTGGCTTATTTTTTTTCCCCGTAAAAAACCAAAATTAAAAGTTTTCTGTCTCATATATTAGGACGCTAGAAATTTATTACAGTATTTTATTATTGTACAACGCTTTCGGATAAAACTCTACAAACGACCAAAAATTTCCATACTTATCGGGCCAGTCAAGCTTCTTTAACCGAAGAAACTATATGACTATTTCTCTCTTTTGTCCACTGAGTAATTTATGATCCTTCAATGCTCATATTTATACTCAACACAGAAAAAAATTAATCGGCATATAAAAATTTAAAAATTTTTAAGTTGATGGATCTTTTATATTTATAAAATATGTATTCTTCACATGAATAAAGACTTGTTCTGCTTTGAATTTTTGATCTTGAGTTGGTTCATATTTAAATAATAAAAGTATAGTTTTTCATATTTTTGATTTTTTTTTTTTTATAGATTGAATTGTACAAAAATGAAATATTGATTAAAATAACAGTCCAACAGTGTTATGCAGTAATCAAAATAAAATCTTCAAAAAATTTTACTAATGCAATATCTTTTTAGAAATTAAACCATTAACTCCCCTAATTATCTCCCAATCAATGGCGAACGCGTGTCACAAAAACGTGATCAACAAGGTGAAAATTGGCTCGAATTCAAACCTATTGTCGTGGTCCGTTGCTATCACAGCTTTCAGAAACGAGAAGACTCGATGGCGATTATGACAGCATGTTTAAACCTGGTGGGAGTTTTTCCAGTTTTACTCCTCTACAACACCCATTTGCTGAGCAGTTACCCCTAAAAGTCCCTCTGGAGGGCAAAGCGTTCTCTTCATTACCCGTCATAAATAAAACACGAGCCCCACCGAGCCCCGATGTATGGGGGAAAAAATATTTAATTCCTCAGCTCGGATATCTCAAAATTAAAAAAAAAAATTTTTATTTAGAAAAGCTCATAAATATACAATGTACAATAAATAAAATAAAAAAAGTCTCAACAAAACAATCAAAATTGAATGAGGTCTCAAATACCAATTCTTCATATTTTCATGGCAATTATGTTGAAATTGAGAAATTTGCTTTAGGTTAACTGCTCTAATACAAACAATTCTTATATGCAAATGAAACCACATTTTGATCCATCTATTTTAATATTCCGATTCTAAGTGAGAGCTGAATGCTTCATTTACTGCCATCTATTTTAAGAAGGGCTGTCCTACTTGGCATGCATCTGAAGATCTCTCATTATCTGCCAACAGTAGCCGTGGTGGGAAACAATAGGTGAGAGAGCCTCGTTATTGGATAACAATCACACACAACGCATTAAAGAAAGTATTTACCAAATGTTCATTGTACGTCATAAACCTCACTCTTTCTTTCAGCACTCGCTTTTCATTATCAAATCTATTAGTACTCCATCACAATTTTGTATACTATGATAAAGCGTTTTATCTTCGCAATTAATCAATGAAGTTCTTTAAGAAATATACTTTTGAATGTTAAGCATTTTACATCATCTTGTATGGCTCTGTTACGTTGTGGATCAGGATAATTGGTTATAGGACTTGCTTAATCTTTAATAGTTTGATTAGGTGTCAAGAGATATAACTCCCATTGTCCGTTTCATCAACGTGTGTTTTACGTGTGCATTAAGCATTCAAAAAGGATCTTTTTTAGAATAATAATTTGTGGGTGCGGCCTTATCGATTATAAGAACATTTTGATTATCCAACAATTTGATATAGTAAGACTAAAAATTTATTTAAATTAATAAATAATAAAAAGGTTTACGTTATTTTCTTATTTATTTTTAAATAAAAAAGGCGCGTTATTTGTATCTTCGTACGTAGATAATTTTGTCGCATACTAGTATGTATTCATTTAAATGAGGTCTCCAAATACAGTAGAGTTATAGAGTCCAAGAAATGATGAAAAACGAAATATCTCCATAACTACCATGAGCTGAAGACATTTATAGGAGGAGGGGTGGGGGTGGGGGGTATCTGCATGAGAATAAACCTGTTCTTATTTCAGAAAATTTAAGTATGGAAATGCAATTCTTTTCATAACTTTTCTTAATAGTTAATATAAGAAGTTTTCATCAGATAATTTTGCTTGATAAATTATATCAAGTAACTTATTTTCTTGTTTGATATTTGCTGAAAAGCAATTAATATTTCATACAGTTTTTATCTGATATGCTGAATAGATATATTTTTACTTTGTGGTAAAATTGCTTTGTTGTTGTTTTAGAATGCAGGGCGCTTTTACTTGAAAACATTCGATACTAGAACAGCAGAAATGTAGCAGGTTCAGGATTACTTAAGGTGTACTACGGGGTTCTGCTACACTGCATCTGCATTTTGCTACTACAACTTTGCAAACGAATACTCAAAAGGGTTCTCGGTCCTCCACCTTTATTTCTTTTCGAATCTAATGGAAGGACTTTGAGACAAACGAATATCGTGCCCATCGCCGTCATTACCACTGAAGTTTTTTTCTCGGAATCACTTGATGGATTTCTAACCCTGCTTCTCTGGATCGGATACCCAAAGCGCTATTCATCATAGTTCTGAGGTTCAAAATTATTCATTTAACATATAAAGTTATATCGTAATACATTCATATTTTTTTTACTAAGAATTATTTTCCTAAATTGGAAATTGTTGATAGAACTTTTCAAAAGTATTATTTAGATAAAACACGTTTGTCAAAATGCAAAACTTCAAAATTCAATTTTTCATTCCGTGACACTTTCTGTTGTTGCATTTTTATGAAGTGCGGAAAAAGTTACTAAGTGTTGCTTATTATTGCAATCATCCTATCCTTCATTTCACCCGACGAATAATCAACATTCAATGACATCTTTCATAATTGACTTCATGTCCCTACCAGCACAGAAAGCTCAAGTGGATTTCCAAACTCCAACATCTCACGGTCGTTGACTTTCCACGATTTTGTCTTTTCCTTCTTTTGACACCCCCCTCCTTCTTCTTATTTTATTTATTATTTTTTTCTTTCTATCTTTCTTTTTACCTGCATCGGTTCCCTCTCCGTAGAAGATATAGAAGAATTATGGGTAGGTCAGCATCTCATGTCTCCATGCTCCGTTGCTTTTCTCCCACACTTGGAAAAGTCACACCTAAAAGTACTTGGGGAGAAAGAACGGGCACAAGGTATACGTGTATAGATTGTTGCAAGCAATTCAAACAAGCTTACACGGGAAGAAAGTTATTTTAAACTTTTGAAAGAAACACAAGCCTTTCTCGAGGGAAGAAAGAAAAGAAAATACAATAATAAATTCAATATTGTTACATTGAATATTGAATGCATAATCTGTAGAGCGATTGAATCATTCGCGTGACTTGTAAAAACTGTTTTGAATTAAGGTACTAACCGTTCCGGTTTCAAGTCTGTAACCCATGTCTCGAAAACTTGCAGCAAACTTTTTAAAAATTACTGTTGACCTATAATGCTCAATAAATAAAATTAAAAAAAAACACGCTATGGGTTTTTGACTCTTACTGCATCATTATCCATGATAATCACTGTTATATATTATTCAAATAACTACAACTACGCAACATTTGTGTAAGAACGTATATTAATGTAGCCAGTGTGTGCCTAAAAAGATGAAAAGGATGGACTTGTAAATTTATGAGCTTGGCGAGAAACATTCTAGTATTAAAGGAAAAATGTTTGTATGTATTCCAGTATTAAAGGTTATGTTTTTGTTTTATATATACAATCTTATTAATAGGCAACGACGAAGCAACAAAACAGTAACATAATTAATTTAGAATGTAAAATAATTCCTTTTAGTAAAACGAGTAACTTATCTAAATAAATTTAATTTCATAAGCTTAAGAAATATAAACGCTTTTTAACCTTATTATTCTTATTTAACGCTTTTACCCTTATTACCGCTTATTTAGCGATAATTTGTGATTCATCATGTGCGCTCGTCTAACGGATACGCTTTTGTGAGATTAGCTGATCCGTATATAAGCTGTCATCCGCAATTTAGCATTGAAAAAAAATTCTCGGCTTATAGGCAGGAATATACAGTATACACATTTTTATCAAATGTGTTTGTAATTTTTTTTTCTTCTCTACGTAATTTATATTAAATATTATTTCATCCTTTAATCACTAAGAAATGGAACATATCACAAGTTTGACATGTGGAAAATGGACATCCAATACGTACAAGTCTGTAAACGATAAAGGATTAACTTTTTTTTTTTTTCCTTGCTCTCTCTCCTAAAAATACCTCAGTATGTCCCATTTCCCCTTCTGTATTTCAGAACGCACGATGCGAATACTCAAACAGTAATTCTTATGAAAGGAATTCCTTTAGGGATTTTATTCTTTGGTGCCAAGAATTACCTGGATCTTTGCGAAGATGAATTGCTGGATCGGCTTGTGGAGCTTTGAAGCTGTAAATTTGCCTACTGAACTGGAATCCAGCCAATTTATCGTCTTCTAGGTACTTGAAGTGATTCTGCAAGCCCTTCGCGTCACATTGTCTTCCCCAGAAACTCTGACCTCATCCATATGCGGCAAAAAAGGCAACTGCACCCAAACACGCAAACGTTTGGGTAATAAGGGTGGGAGGGACCGTTGCAAATACTTGTGTGTTGTCAAGCGCGAGCATTGTTTTCTCCAAGACCTCGCCAGGAGCAAGGAACTATTGTTCGAGTATGTCAGCTTTTGTGGAAAATACTTGTCACATAAAACAAGGAGTAAAGATTATTTATAATTCGGTATATTTTTTGTCGAAAATTCTGTTAAAAAACAAAAGACGATTGTCCCTCTAACGTGTGACATTTGTATGGGTATTAAAAATCGAGGGAAGAACTGGGGTTCTCGGAAAAGTGTGGAAGTCTTCTTCCCCGATTGTCTTGTAGGACTAAGCACTGATGGGATAAATCACTCCCTGCATTGTGTGGAGGAGGGGCAGGGAATCGTTTTATGAGGACTTTTCTGTTTTATTTGCAGAAATAGCTTTGCTGTCGTTCACTTCCTAACGTATTTACTGCTTTGTTGGAAGATTTCTTCCTCCATATACTAACTCTGGGCTTTGACTCGGAGAGAATGCTTTGGCTGCTAAGCTACTGTGTCCTGCAGTGTGGTTTCTGCAGACAATTTCTAGTGGTTTCTTTAACTTGCAAAAAATATAACCAGTCAATCACGGGAAAAAAAAACTTTTATAAAATTATCGAAAAATAATAACCTTTGCATTAATTTTCGATGCCACTTAATTCAGTAATCCTATGCAAGATTTTTCAGAAAATTAATATTTGGGCTTTAAATCACTCGAAAGCTGTAATCAGAATTATGTATCTTCAACTCAGTTGATTATGCCATTCATCAAAGCAAAATTCATCTTTATCAAACATGTTCTTATATATTTGCTTTGCTTTAGAAAATTAATATTTTTTTTATTTAATATACATTATTTAATTTTTAATTAGATCTCTCTAAGATAATATTTAACATTAAATATCATGATAAATAATAATTGAATAAATTTGTCTTATGAGGAATAATTTTAAATCTCATCCCTTAGTATTAGAAAAATAAAATTTGCTGCTTCTATTTTCCTTGCACAGATATAATCAGATTAATTAACTCTATTAGATCAGAGTGCTTGAATCTTTTTCAACCATCTGCTGCAAGTTTAGGAATTCTTATATAAGTTGAAAATCCCTGCCAAGATTTTATACGATATTAAATTAGAAAAGGTTTAATAAAAGAATCTGAATCATTAAATGAATGCAATGAAGTATTCATTAGAGAATTTAGCAATATTTATGCTCTATGGAAAAATAAAAAAATAATTATCAGTTTCATTATTATTCTTCACAAAAAACAACAACAAATTATTTCATGGTGTTCCAAAAATAAACCTATATGACTTTGAAATTGAGAAAAATATACAACAATGAAGTTAATAATATGGATATTTACAAAATTTTCTGAAATATTGTAATGAGACAGAAATACATGTATTTTTCTTGTCATTTCTAGAAGATCAAATATTTCATTGTCTGGTTGAGAAAACTAACTGCGTTTACAACATTAACTTCCAGCCGACCATAAAAATTATACTCCTGCTCAAAGTACAAAATTTTCGAAATAACTAACCTTTAGGCGCTATCAGTGTTTCACTTATAATAATTTCATGTAAATAATTCCCAAGTTACTGATTAAAAGTAAACCTTTGAACTACAGCAATTTTAAGAAATAAATTAAGACTAGAGTTAATTTTTTTGAAAGTTAAAACATTTAGACTAATAATCTAACCGAACTAAACAAAATACTGTTGCATCTCTATAAAGTTAACTCTATAGACTTGTAGCGATTCGTTCAATGAACATTTGTGAGAAAATCTAGATCAATCATCAATAAAATAAAACGATTAAATGAAAAAATGATTGAATTGATCTCGCTACAAGGAAACCAATGAAGGTTGGCAACCACATTTTTGCATGTGTGAGAAAGATGGACCCTGGGAAGCCTAGTTTCCACGCCTGCGGAAGGGATGATTGTCGGGACTCACTTGTTACTCGCACGGTCCAAAATTCCAAATTTTCCGTCCAATTTCACGAGGAGATTGCTCTGATTACCCTCCGCCTTCCCATGTAGCTGACGACAGTTTGTTGTGACTCGAATTGCCTACAAAACAGATTTGCGGATAATGACTCCATCCATAACAAAGTAACGGGGAAAATGGCATTCAAATAAAACAGAAAGAAAAAAAAAAAAAAAAGAGCATTCTTGAAATGGCTTTAAGCGATTTCCCATGAGTTACCAATTTCTATGGTGGAGATAGATATGTTTTGTTGTTGTTGGTCTATGAAGAGTAGTGTGGGAATATTGTTTTGATTTCCTCAGCTTTCTACGAGGCACTGCTGGGCTAGTTTATTTTTGTCAATGAAGCGTTGCCATTTTCCCCGTGCATTGGACTCAGGGTGGATATCGGTTTATATATACAGATGGATGATAGTGAAAGACAAGCAAGCGGAACTCTACGGGTGTAGATCCGGATGTAGGCAGTAGAAGGAAAAGTATCTACTTTTTCAACAAATAAAAAAGGCTCGTCTTTACTAACTCAAATTACTGGAAAGATTTGGGTTGTTGTAAATAGTTAGCAAAAAAAAAACTATTAATAGAATCCATAAAACAATAAAAATGAGATCAGTGTAGTGTACCGAATAGTTTGGTTACCAATTATTTTTTTTAAAAAATAGCCAATTTAATTATGGGTCTTTTTTTTATTTATTGTAATCAAAGAACTTCAATTCTGGAATGAAATATAAAAAGGTATTTAAACATTTTTAACGAATAAAAAAATGATTTTTTTGTACCTATTCAAATTATTAAAGGGATTTGAATTGTTATAGAAAATTAACAATTTATTAAGTCCTTCTAATACGATCCATAAAACAATAAAAAATAAGACAATATAATATTTGAGTAACAAACTTTTTAATAGATAAAATGCTCTTCGTAATTATGGATCTTTCATTTACTGATTGTAATCAATGAATTTAAATTCTGAAAGGAATGAAATAAAATTTAATTATATTTATTTAAGTTTGTGCGTCTTGAAATTCATAAGGTAAATGCTTTCTAAAAGAAAATTATGATAGCAATGTTTAAATTAAAATGTTTCATAATTTTAATGATTTAAAAAAAGTAATTTGTTTACGCATTTTTAATTATTTGTCAGAAATTTTTTACCTCTTAATTGATTGTTTTATGAGCTTTTCTAATATTTGGAGGATGCCTAATAAAAGAAAACATTTAAGGCGTCGGTAAATTAATACTTCATTCGTTATCTTAAATAAGTTAAAATTTTTAGTTCATTATTGACAGTTAATCATCAATATGAACTTTTGAACATTTCAGTAAACCGATTGAATTATTTGGTGGCATAAACACATTTTTTACCTACGACATACAAGTATGAATCATGGTTTTCTCGACTCACTGAATAATCGTGAGTGAAAATATAATAGGATTTTACAATAAGAAATCTACAATTTTATCTGAAGTGAAAAGACGTTCCAAAAACAATTGAAATGTTAGATATCTCGTTAAATGTTAAATACAAGTAAAGAAAAAAAAATAATAATTAAAATTTTTAAAATATTTTTAAAAAATTCTGATTTATTTTGTTAGAATCCTGATCTCATCTATCTACAATCTAACATAATGGAGTAAAATAATTTAAAATGATTGTTTCTATTGTTATCAATATTACATCAACCAATTGTATGTACATTTTTTTTGTGTAAAAACAATATTCCATAGTAGTTTTAGTAAATCACAAAATTTTAATTTCCAGTTTTTGAAATTCTTATTTATTTCAGATGTGAAAATTTCAATTCACTTCCTTTATTTTTCAATTTTAAACAATGACTTAAGTGTTTTAATGTTAAAAACTGCTTCAAAGTTCTGTTAGTAACTTAAAATAAATTTATTTCAAACTGAAACACATATTTTCTGTGAATAAATTGAGGTTGTCTGGTAGATTACTTTTCGTATCTCCAGATTAAATCATGCAATTACTTTTAGACTTTTTATTTTTGGTGGCTTCAAATTAACGTCAAAATTCTCGTGAAAGTAATTTAAAATGATACATATTTGAAGTTCTACTTCCCTAGATAACCGACAAACATCATAATCTTGACGATCTCTGGTGCTTGGTTCAATGACTTTCAGCATTCATTCATATCTATAAGTCCACAAACCAAATTTTCGACTTTGCTTCATCATCTCCTAAAATCCTGTGTTGATTCAGAAAAAAAATTCATCTTCTTAATTATTCTTACATTTGCTTTTTATCCGATAACCATTTATTTGTACCAAAATAGTATTTCATGAGATGTGGTAGAATTTTTTTTTCTTTCTATTTATTTAAATCTGAGGCACAATGTCTTTTGTGACTGTGAATTTATTATTTCAAAATATCAAGCTTCAAATTTTTTTTTTCTGGCAGCTTAAATGAAACAATTCTCACAGATGAGTTATTTAATTTCTTTATCAAAATAGTTTTGCCTCATTGTTATTTTCTTCTAACTTCTTATAGTGTGCTGATTTTCTATAGCATTACAGTGATGCTAGCCACTTGTGTTAAATTTGTTAATTCAATCAATTAAATGCGACTAGCGAGGAATAAGATTTAAAATTTAGCGTTTCATCACTTCAACTAAAAACCATTTTTTTCTTTTTGTAATTGATAAATGGTTAACATTTTTGACACTGAAATTCCAAATTCTATTAAAATTCTTTTTAATTAAATTAAGCGTATTTTAGATCCAAAGATCGCGAAATTTTCCAATAATCTTATACAATGGCACGTTGTCGTTGTAGTCTCCTCTCCAATTTCTTTAGGCTAATTGTATTCCTTCTTTCCCTTTTCCGTTTGAGTTCTCCAACAATGGTTCGTGTCACCCTAAAAATGGATTGCTTGATATAGTTCTCGAGCAGCAGATGAAACATTCTTTTTTACGGACGTTTTTCATCTTCCGGAGACAAAACGAAGTGTCAAGAAATAGCCGCGTCTATACAAACTGCCTGATACAGTTCTCAAATCTTAATGAAGAAGAGACACAATTAACTGACGTTCTTGTCCCGAACCAGTAAATGGAAACATCCCCGGGCGACGGCTCTTGGGCTCTTCTCATGGAAGTTTTTTTTTTTCTTCCTTTGCACTGTTTTGTTTCTTTTCTTACTTCTGTTGCCCCCCTCCAATACATTTAGTGTGTCCCTCGATCCAAATCCACCACGCAAGTTCCCCATCCAGTGACAGCCGAAACAATAGGATATTTGAAATAGTGGCATATTTCTTTCTCTTCCTTCGAAAGCTAAAAGTCGAATTCCCTCCCTACCCCCCTTCCTCCGTCGAGTTCTTTATTTTGGACGAGATGTCGGTAAAAGGTGACCTCGCGGCTTCAGGTTGATGGACTTGGGGTTCCACAGGGAACAAAGAGTGACCTTTACTGTTTACCTACCTGCTAAGACTCGAGCTTCTGCGCAGGTTAAAAACGACTCACTTTGGAGTTAGAAAACGAGGATTAAAATCCCCCCTACATGCGAGAAATGTAAGATTTGGGTGCTCAATTGAAGATTTTGAATCATCAGAGTTACGAAAGATCCGTAAGCTTAAAAGAAAGCAGATAGAGTTGACTTTTCATTAAATTTCTACAGAGAACTCCTTTTGCAGAATGCTAGGCTCCAAAAGAATCCAATGAAGATTTCAAAACAGGGCTAAGGCTCCAATATCCGTATTAATCTGGTTGGAGAAACATGAGACGAAGGATTGCGATAGGGTTTCATGTAAAACTGTGGTATATATGCATCATTATAAGTACAGAAGTTAACTAATCTTAATTTTCGACAATAGCATTTATTTTGAAAAGTGGCATTCTATTAGAATAGCTTTTCACTTTGAGTTGCTAAATAACGCTAATGACCGTACACATATCAGTAGGGGATTAAATACTGTTTGGTTACGAATATTGAGACGATATTATTAAAAACCTGTAAAAGCTGCACAGTGAAGTATCAGTTTTAATAAATGTACACATTGATTAAATATATTCTTTTAAAATTTTGATAACCTTTGATTAGTCCGAATAAGATAAACTTTAAGAGGAAAAAAATTAAGAGTTTTCAGTAGTAATATTTCGCATGAGTGCTACTTGAAAAGGAGCCTTTAAATTATAAATTTATTTTTAAACTATAAACATCGTCAACATGTTCTTATTTATCAAAAATTAAAATATTTCAAAATAATCCATGTCACTTTTGTGTAAAATCAATTAAAAAACAATTTATATGATTTTATTGTGTGTATAAAAATGATTACTCTTAGTTTTGATTATTATTATGTAATTAATTTTTACGTTCAAGTATAGTATTACCTTAAAGTTTGTTCTACATTTGATTTGTTAACAAGTTCCTACATCCCGCCAATGCTTTAATCAGCAAAAATTGATGAATTCTACTTCATGAACTTCAAAGTTGGTTTAATAATAATAACAAATAAACAATAACAAAAAAACAGCGCAGTTAAAACTATATTAAATATAGGCATTGAAGTGCGCATTATTTTTTCAATTTTTTTTATTCACTCCAGATAAGAAAAAGCCTGATTTTTAGTATACAGAACTATCAAAAGTAATATAGTAACTGGTGTAGATATAAAATTAAAAAAAATTTTTTTTTTCTTCTCTTTACACTCACAAGACATCTTAATCGGATCACTTAAGACCTCTTATACTGATAAAGCTCGAAAACGTTATTAATGAAATTTCTTGATTTTATTTCTACAAAATAAAACATACTTTTCGTAATTTAAAATTCTAGAATTTTTCTATCCTATCATAAAATATAGTATTCATAAAATTGCAATTATTTTAATTTGTTTATATATATTAGCACACTTACTAATTTTTCCTGAAGGCTTAAGTTTAATTTACAATTAGTTAATTTTTAAACATTAATTTACAATTAGTTAATTTTTAATATTTAAAATTAAAGAAACTGAAAATTTTTAATTCTTTGCTATTATTATTTTATTATTAAAGCATAAGAAATAAAAGATGATTTATTCTCCTGAAAATTTTTCCATTGTAAATCTTCTACAACCCTAAGAATTATATTCAGAAGGCATTTATATTTATTTTTTTAAAATTTACATAAATTTCGGAAAGCATAATTATTCCTCATAAAATAGTCACTTTTGAGAATTTATTTTTGATGGACAACTTTTGATAATTTGTTTCATTAATGTAAAACGTAAAATATTTGAAATCAAAAAAAGTTCTAGTAAATGGGAATTAAGATTGAAAAGAAAAATAATGTCATTTTAGTCATACTCCCATTGAAACAATTTTGCTATCATTACTATGTACGTGAAAAAAGTATCCCTTCTTTGCATCAGTATTTAAAATTAAAACTAAAAACCCGATTGATAATTTTTATTCTATTATTTAGTAACAATAGAGTAATTCAATATTGATTCCAAAATTCTAGTATTAAAAGCATTTTTTTTCATAAAAACATTTTAAGTCGTTAAGAAACACCATAAAAAGAAATATACATTGAATAAAAATAATACAATTAAAAAATTGTAAAATTTCATTGTAAAAAATACAGCGTATTTGATATATTAATTTGAAACTTACTAAATTTCAACTGCTCTTCAAACATCTTATGTTTATTAGATTGAGGGAAAAAAACAAATTACTCATTGTAATTGTTTTTAACCTGCATTTAAAATTAAAGAATTCGTTGTTTTAAAAAAATTGAACATTTCTGATACGGTTACAAAAAAACAACTTTTGTAGCTAAAATGATAAAATCAGTTACACTGACATTTAACTTTTAAACAAATAGTTTGATAAGTATTGTCAAATGTACACCAATTTATTCGTTGCTTGGATGCTTCGTAAAAATTACTCTAATTTAGTATCTTTATGCTGATAACCGATTCTTATTTGCGACTAAACTATGTTTTTGTTCATTCTGACTTATAAGCAGGGATATGGCTATTATTCTACTTTAGAAAACAAACGCACCAAAAGCAGCAATACGAGATCCTAATAGCAACAGTTAACTTATTTTGATTTGAGAGTAAGTTTGTTTAAAGAAAACAACAGATCAAAAATAAATGTCAACAAATTGTACTGCATTTTATAATTCTTTCGATAATGCACTTAGTCATCCTAATATCCAAACCAAACGTTAATGTCCATTTATTAAGGTATCTCAAATAACTTCGTCAAACAATGCAATTAAATAACGAAATAATACGACTTTCAGCAATTAAATGAAAAGGATCGCTTTCGAAGCTCTTCAGGTTAATGTATCGTCGACTGCACACCGCAATCTTGTCCTCATTAAAATATCCTCTTTCTCGCTCCCGATCCATTTAGGCAACAACCTACAGGTAGACAGGAATACGTCTCGTTTTTATAACCTTTTCCGTTGCCTTTAATCACTGCTGCTAGCGATTAAAGGACAACACCAGGGGGAGGGGGGAGATCCTTTTTATGAGAAGCGTTTGCGAGGGATATCATTTTGAGGAGAGTTTTCCTGAGTGGAACGGATCGACTTACATGTCGGTGCATTCCTGCTTTTTGCCCGGAAGGCGCGAAGCCAAATGGACGGAGGAAAGAGCTTTTCCTGATAGTGGGTGTATGCATTATCCGGAAAAAGAAAAGCCCGGACAACCACTTTATCCATCCGGTAAGCCGCCGCAGGGAAGAGCAGTAAATGGGCCGGATTGGAAGGGTTCTCCAGTTCTTGTGTTCTGGGAGAATAAGCACAAATTGCCGCAGTTTGGGCGCACTCTGGTGCTAGTCTCCAGACAACATGGGGCACGTTAAATAGTTTCGATTGGCGAACAGCCTGTTAAAAACTGTTACTCATTACAACGAGCAACGACTAAATTGGAAGTAGTTTGGGACTTTATTGATAACAGCGGTTCTAAGAATACTACATAAGTACCACAATCTGTAATTACTCAGACTGAAATAAGTCCATATCATTTTTTATTGAATTCACGCATCATGAACGAAGTATGTAATTGAGTTCCTCTAATAATTTGACTTGATAGTTTAGGTTCCACTAATCATAAAAAATTATCCAACTCTAGTGAATTACTAATATGCATAAAAAAATCCCCCCCCTTCCCCCAAATCCTTATATTTTTCTCAAACTTAATTTAAATTCAAACTAGCTTGGAAAAAAATTCATTAAAAAGAAAATTGCTTTCTTTCGACTATTATTATTTTTTTTGCTTACTTTTATCTGTACTTATTTATTTTTTCCAATGCTATCAATAATCATTGAAAATAGGATCCTGTAATCTAGCTAACAAATTCACTGGGATTTAACCTCGTCAGTAGATCAATGGATCACACACAAATCGTATGTTTTTAAGATTCTAATAATATAACACTGGAATTTTATCAAGTTAAAGAGATATCTATTTACAACTAATATTCTTCTCATCATTCCGTTTTTCAAGCTTGAATGAACATCCTATTTACTAACCTTAACGGATGAAAAATAATATGCTGTCAATATAAATTATAAACAATAAGATATAAAAAAATCTATTAATGACTCATGAATACGTCGCGATAAATGTACGGATAATCGTTATCTCTTTAGTATAATATAAATGTCAGCTGCATCCAGTAGTTGAGTTAGTTTCTCTATTCATGCGTAATTACTTCAAAAAGTATTTGTCTGTTAGAAGTGTAATGATGTGTGTTAAGTAATTACTTTCAACTAATTAGTTTAAACATTAGACTTTATAGTTAATTAATTTGTTTTTATTGCTAAATTGAAAGCAATTGTTTGTTTTCTTTTAGGAATTTTCTTATTTTACCTATCTTAAAAAATATAAGATTATAAACATCAGCCTTTTAAATAAGGAAAGAAAACCTTGCAAACAAACCATGTTTAAAGTTTAGACCTTTTAAAGAATTAGACCATTAGACTTTTTATAACTGATTCTCTCTCTCTCTCTCACTATGTATATATATATATATATATATATAAATATATATATATTATATATACTCGTACAGTTTTAATTTCTAAATTCTTAATATAAGCAAATAAATTCAAAATCTTGAAAAATTTTAATTTTCCGAATTCTTATTTAATTTCTTGAATTTTTAATTCAGTTTAGTTAATGAGTTTCTTATTGTTTCAATTGCCCATTTAATTCAGTTTTGCAATATGGGATTGAATTAATCTCAAAATTAAAAAACTACAGTAGTCATGGCATAATTCAGGAATTCAACAAGAATGTTGATAATGAAGATTTCAATTTTTGGTCAACTTGCACAGGAAATTGTTGAAGTGAAGGATGAAGAAATGAAATATTTTTATTAAGAAAGTGAAAATGAATTTATAAAATAATAAATTTCTTTATTCCAAAAACTATACAAGCTAATATGACTGATTTAGAAAAATTAGGAATATACTAAACATAAAAATAGCTTTAAAAATCCAATTTTCTTTTCGCTAAATGAGCTTGTTTAAACAAACCAAAAGGAAACAAAGCAAATTTACTAATTTCTTTAAATAAAATAATTTCTCTGGTATTGGTACTCTGAACTAAGAATATCCTGAATATTATTGGGAAAATCTATATTTATTATTGTAACTTTTCAATGTTTCATTTTAGTAAAATTAAACTTTTCTAATTTTGGAATTTTTAATCCTCTCAAATTCCCTTGAAAAAATTAACCGCATTAAAGTAATATTAGAGTTAATTATATTTCATTTAAGAAGTATCGAACTTAACTTTCTGGCTACCGTTTTTGCGTAATACTTTCTTTGAATTGTAACATTTTCTAAAAGTTAAAAATGCATGAGGGAAATAAGAAATGTAATTAAGAACTGAGACTAAAAAATTGGAATTTTCCGATGAGTAGTCGGTCCCTTTTTCAGCAGCACTGCGAAGATTCAGTTTTCCTTGAACAGCCTGGATCCAAGCACAAAAGAGCGTCCCAAACCACTTTAACAACAATTTGCAATGGGGTCTGGCGTAATGCATGTGTTCCCCGCAGGGCTCAGACATGGAGACCCACGGGGGGACCATAAAGGCCCACTTCCTGTGGTTTAGTATTAAACTGCCGACGCTCGAATCTGCAGCGTTTCAAGAGGATATCAAATCGGAAGTAACCGGGAATTTGTTTTCGGGGCCTCCGGGCAGAAGAAGTCCCGGATAATAGTCAGCAGTGCAGGGAAAAGTGATCCGGACGGCAACATACACCATTAGAAACTGAAAGCAAGCACTGAAGCTTATTGAAAAATCCCCCAGAGGACTTTTGTTTCTTCCAGTACACTGAATATAGCTTTGAAGTCAATTCTTTCAATTGCTTCTTTTTCTGTAAAAAACAATACATTATTTCGGATGTTTGTTAACAATTTTACTTAGTCGTATAATATATTCTTATAAATGTCGATAACTGCTTTATGAAGATTTTATTTAGTCGTATAATATATTCTTATGAATGTCGATAACTGTTTTATGAAGCTTTTACTTAGTCGTATAATATATTCTTATGAATGTCGATGACTGTTTCATGAAGATTTTTTCATATTACATATAGTTTTAATTAACAGATACAATTGATTTACTATAATGATTGATAAGCGTGTCTGTGGTTAAACTAAAGCAATAAAGGATTTATATATATCTGAAATAAAATAATTTAGCGCCATAAAAAAAAGTGTTACTAGATTCAAAATTAGCATACATTTATTTATGTACTAATTTTGAAAAAAATGGCACCAAAAAGTTATTATATTTCCAGAGACCAAACAACAATTTTTGTGTTTATGTCTTTATGCAAATAAAACAAAAAAAATTAAAAAGCTTTATTAAAGATCTATTAAATATTTATTTTCTTCCATTATGGAAATCACTATCTAAAAAATAATATTTAATTTTTATGATAGCCAGTAATATTATTTTCACACCATAGAAATTTCAAAGGATTTATTACTGTAAATTATAAGACGCTTTAGAAACGTACTAATTCCCACTATTATTGGGAAGCCAGGTAAAGAGATTTACAGGCATTTAAATAAATAAATAAATTATGAATAGTGTAACGCTTTGATTTAATGTTCATATATTTATGAAGCCTCTATTACTTTAGTTTAACTTTCAACTTTATTTAGTGCAAAGAGAGATTGATTTTCTGTGAGCTAACAAAGTGTTGACGCGATGAGAGACCTGGGAGTCATTCAGCGAGATTTACTGCACTGCTTATTAAGAATGGCAGGTGAAGGTTAATTAAATTGCGAATATAACGCCCAAACAGCGTCAAAATAAAACATTTTTCATCAATATGCAGTGAAAAATATTCACATTTTCTCTATTTAAGAGAATTCTGATTTAGAAATATTTAACTAAAGGAATTGTAGTCAAATAGTTCATTTTTTAGAAAATCTTTTTAAATTGTATTGAATGATGCATGATTTTTTAAAATGATGCATGATTTGTTTACTGCATTTCTATTTTTATTATATAAGATTTATGTTATTCTTTTATACAAGAGTTAAACTTATTTAGTTTCGGCGTACGTATGTGAATAGTTAAGCATAATGTTTAACAATTGGTTTTCGATGGAAAACTGTGTTGTGGTAATGTTTTCAGTTTAAAAACTAAAGCATATTATAAAAAGGTTATTTTCATTTAAATTTCAGTTAGGAAAATATTCTTACTTGATTTCCTATGAAATAAACTAGGTTTATAATATGTTGCAAAATAGCAGAAGATAGTAAATAAAATATTGAAAAGAAAACTTTATTAATTATTTCTTAATCATTTTTCTGGAACGTATGTCCCATTAAATGTTTCAGTTAATAATAATTGTTAATAATGTTAATAATGCTTTAGTTAGTTTAACATGTTTAATCAACCATAAGAAATAATTCTGTTTAATTTTATTAATAATAATAATCAGATTTCTAATATTATAGTCATATTTTTCGAAAGCTTGGGTTTTACCTGTCTAGCGGCCTGCTTTAAATCATGGAAATATTATTGTACAATAAAAGCAAATTGAATTGCTAAATAACTTCATTATATAAATAATGAACTAATTTTTAAATTATATTGTTCCAAAAGGACTTCATTTCAAGATGGCCTGTAGTTATTATTTAATTATCAATTATAATGATTTCATAAATAATATTTCAAAGTTTAAAGCATAATGTTAGTAAAGCGTTAATAATTTTCGAAAAAAAATTATTTTGAATTTAGGGGTTTTGCAAGCGCTGCTATTATTGAAAGCAATTTAATTGATTTCAATCATAAATGTTAATTTTAGAAGTAATATTTGCTAAGAATTACTTGTTTAATTTAAAGATTTGCTGCAAAAAAAGAGGATAGCTCCATTTTACACATTTTTCGAAAATCACTAAAAAAGTTAAAATTTTAAATTTCATGTTTCACTAAAATAATAAATTTTAGTTCAGTTTAGGGGTTCATATACATTCAGATAGTATGTTCAGTCAAAAGTATCTCTTCCAAATAATAAGGCATATGTTTGCTTGATGAGAATTCCTGGAAGTGTCTCTCTCATGCAATAAACAAATGAACCAGGTAGCTCCATTTCTTATATAATGCGAGAACTAATCCTTGGAGGTTCATTTTTCTTGAACCAAATGAAAAAGTTTTTTTTTATTTTTATTTTTTGCAAGGTAAAACTCTAAAGCTGCAAAAAATAGAGCTGCTTTCTGTCTGCAACAAATCCATCAACTTTTATAATTATATTTTTGTTATTTCATTTTTATTCTTTAAAAAACTATATTATTTTTATGCTTCATATATGTATAATACGACTCTAACAGGTTAAATAAAAATATATTAAATATAAGCATTTTTGAAGTTTTAAATAAAATTTTACAAATGAGAAATGAGTATCTTTAAAAAAAAATGAAAAAGAACAATCCATCGAAAAACACGGATGCAGATGAAGTCTAGTAATAAAATAACATAAGTGTACAAATGATATTTTTTTTGGATCAAAAACAGGGAAAGGAAGAGAGAAAAATGATTGTTCAAAGCATTTAAGCATGAAGTAAATTTATTTCTATCAGGTGTGAGAGCACGAAGAAATATTTTACACGCTTCTAACGATGCTAAATCGCAGAAGACAACTTGAAGTTTGGTAAAAATAGAAATTACTACTTCCTTTTACAAATTTTATAATTGTTGCGAGAATGTTTGTGGTTCCATTTGAGCATAAAAAAAAACATTAATTTTGTTAAAGGGACAGTTGATGCAATCAATAATTAATAAATTTCCGATGACAGCAATAATGCATTTATTTTTGGGACAGAATTTAGGAAGATTCAAGAAAGCATTGATCTGAATTGAAGAATTTACTGAAAAATATTTGCAGATCTAAAATGTCAAAAGCCTTTAATTTTTAGACGATACCCTAAACTGATGGCATATAATAGGATCTCAAAATGTCTTGTACTTATTGTCATTAGCCTGGAAAAATTCAATTGGTGGTCGCATTTTCCACCACAATAATAGAATGAAGCTTGTTGTTTAGATTAGCCGAGCGATGAAACAGCATCAAAAATCCTTGACATGCCAAGACCATGTAAGCAGTTCTGTGAAAAGTGGGGTTTTGACAAGAAACTCAGGTAAACTGTCATTGGGGTGTAAGTTTATCCATGTCCCGATGTTATCGTGACCTTACCACCTGCTACCAGAATATTCACCCTCAACAGTTTAGCACTTATACATTTTTTCTTTCTTTCCCCTACTTTCTAGGAGATTCTAGATAAGCTTTCTTCCTTTTTTGTGGTATGAGATTTGGGAGAAAGATTTAACTAGTGGAATAGTACTGAATTGGAAAAGACTAACCTTCGTATCAATTCATAACTGAGTAATTGAATTGAAAATTTTTTTAGCAGGAATTTTAGTATTCATCGTATAAATTTATTAAATCTTTAAAATAATTGTACATGTCAATGTCACATTTGCTATTCATTTAAACAAAGTTAAAATTATAAAATTACTTCAATGACCAATAATATTATAAAGAAGTGAATGATAAGCATATTGAAGCATTTTTTTATAGTGATAATGGGGTTAGTTTTGTTTATATAAAAAGAAAAAAAAATTTCGACAAATTTTCTTTTTTTTAATGTAATGTAAATGTGTAATTATAACATCTTTAGAGAAGAATTTTTTTTAAATGAAAAAAAAAAAGAATTTAGTTCTTTTTGTCTGATTTTGTTTCGTTTATTTTATAATGGCAACAATTCAAGAAACCAAAAAAAAATTAAAAAATAAATAATAAATAAATAGAGAAAACAATAAATATACAAGAAAATAATAATAATTAAAAAGGTAAATTACAAGTGAAATGTCATACATACAGGGTTATACAGTTTCTTTACATTTTCACAAATCTAGCCAGTTCATCTGACTCAATTTTTATGATATCGATTTGGAATTATTTTTGAGTTTCATTTCTTTCAGGATAATGATCTATTCAGACTAATGTTAGGATATTTACAAAACAATAATATTACTTTGATTAAAATATCTTCAATGCTGACATACAAGTTTTTTGCTTTATTGACAAATGCAATAAAATAATTCTAAATATTTCTTTTTTATTTATGATGAAATTTTTAAAAACTAAGCCTAAACATATGCCAGCATCCCTGAAGTAATTTTTAATTCGTGAATGTATACAATCAATAAAGCTTAACTCGAGTTATTTTATAATAGTTTATTAACGTCACTAATTTAACATTTCATATCGATAATTTTTTGTTTAATATTATTATTTATTGCTATGAAAAAATTTTTGTTTTCATTATTAGCACTTATTTACAAAGATTTTTTTAAAAATAAATTTATGTATTTATATCAATTTTTAATTTAAAATAAGTATATAAAATAAAATTTTACATCAATAATATTAAATTTTGTATGCTATGCTTGGCATTGGTAAGTGCTCATCAATGTTAAACGAGCTGTTTCTATAGATTTGATTTTCACGATGAAATGTATATGATGGAACGATTCGCAACATTTAGTTATGCTGTTATTCTATCAAGAACTATTTATGACTGATTATGGGAAATCGGGCAACTTACGAGAATAAATAGACAATTTTGGTTTATTTCAAGCCGTATTGTAATTAAAGATTTTGCTTTGTTATATTATAATTGTGTCTTATTCTTCAATCTTAAAACGATTTTATTCATTCACTATGCTTAATGTGCCTTTAAAAGGCAAATTATGGTGTACAGATGTATATCTCTAAGTACCAGGTCTTTAAACAAATATTTGAAAAGTAATTGGAAACAAAAATGCAAAAATTCAAATCTTCAATTTGTAATTCAATTAACAACTTTCATTATCAACAAGTTTTCTAAAATTATTTTAGAATTGAATGAAAGTTTGCTTTGATTGAACACATGTCTTTATTAAATTTTCAAGATTATATTCAAATATGAATAGACAATTTTGGTTTACTTCATCTTGTATTGTAATTAAAGATTCATCTTTATTGTCTTGTAATTGTATCTTATTCTGCAATTTTAAAACGATTTTATTCATTTACTATACCGTTTAATGTGCATTTAAAGGCAAATTATGGTGTACAGATGTATATCTCTATGTACCAGGTCTTTAAGTAAATATTTGAAAAGTAATTGGAAACAAAACTGCAAAAATTCAAATCTTCAATTTGTAATTCAATTAACAACTTTCATTATCGACAAGTTTTCTAAAATTATTTTTAAATTGAATGAAAGTTTGCTTTGTTTGAACACGTGTGTCTTTATTAAATTTTCAAGATCATATTCAAAATTCTGTTCACGACTGCGCTTGTATTTTCCTTGTAAGTAAAACAATGCACGATGGAGTTTCATAAGGCACACTCGACTAAAATGCGCACTCATCGGACTCATCTAAATGCAGCAATTGTTTTCTTCTGTGTAATCAGTGAAACCACTCAATGTCCAAGTATCCTCAATTAGCCGTCTCGCGACCATTATTTGCTAATATTAATGGATCAGTTTTTCCGCCATGAGTATTCGAGCATCTGAGACCTGTAACACATTACATTTTCTATTCTTCATTTTATGGAGGAAAGTGATTAAAATTGAACGCATCTTTTGTTGTACTCATGGTAATCACATTACGTAATTTTTTTTTTTTACTTTTATTGTAGAAGATGTGATTCTTCTTCATGCAAATTGTTTTTGACAAAGTTGAAGAATTTTGACGAAGAAAGCGTATTCCGCCGGGATATTTTGGGATTACAAAGTGAACGAGGTAATAATAGGGAGAAGTGATCTGAAAAACCAACATGGAAAATCAACATTGAATTTCCTAACATAACACTGAACCAAAATTCTATAACATATATATATATATATATATATATATATATATATATATATATATTTATACATATATCGGCCGGAACTTTAAATTCAAGTTTACGCCAATTTGAAACATTTTAGCATTGTGTCATGCCATGGGACCTAATTGATATTTTTTCCAAAGCAAAAATCCCAGGTCATCATAAATTAAAATTCTTAAGTAATTATTTTAATTATAAGACTAGGGTTTAATACAGATTATAAAATGAAACTTATACAGCATCCAGAATTTAATTCGAACTGTTAATTTTAAAGACTATTTTCAATGTTTGTTGATAAATGGTAGATGAAGTCACAATACATCAACAGATATATCCTGTTTTCCATAAAAAAATTTCTGAGTTTG
Organism: Caerostris darwini; assembly: GCA_021605075.1. Classification (NCBI taxonomy): domain Eukaryota; kingdom Metazoa; phylum Arthropoda; class Arachnida; order Araneae; family Araneidae; genus Caerostris; species Caerostris darwini. The sequence goes on from BPLQ01008142.1 coordinate 718,697, forward strand.
TATACGTGACATAGACTTTCACCTATTGGTTCTAAATTTTGATGATTAAAATTAGTTTGTCTTAATTTAACTGAATGTTAAGTCCGATATTTTTTTCTGTGTTTTCTTGACAGACTATACACTAAAAAGAAAGAAAGTGCCAAGCTAAAGAAAGTGATTAATTTGCAATTTCAGCAATATATTTAAGAAACGACGCATTTTAGAAATATATTATTTTCTGTGAATTAAAATATCTATTCATTGTTTACACATAATACAAATACAAAGGCTATTATTTCCATTCATAGTGTTTTAATAGTTATTCACAATAATAATGAAGATTTAAATTTTATATTTTAGTGTTTTTTATGCATTATTATATATTTAAGAACTTTCGAGTTAATTCTTACTTTTCATTAAACTTTATCATGATGTGCTTCATTCTTTAATAACCAGATGATCATGAATGAAAAAGGCCTTAGGTATTTTTTGAGAACGCGCACATCAACATATACTTCTTCATTGAGATATTAATTAGGTGAAAGAATTCCTGAAGAATTCCTGAAAGAATTCCTTCCTGAAAATTCATGTGATTTAATTCATTGAATGTAAATGCCATTTAATTTATTGAATTTGTGGGATTTATTCTGTCGAAACTCAATATACGATGTTTTGTTTCTGCAACTTAATTATACAGGAATACAAAATACTGAAATCAAAACCACTTTTTATCCGGTTTAAAAAAAATTATGTTGAATTTTTATTTCTGGATTTATTAAATGAAAACAATAAGAAATAGGAGTTTTCAAAAAGAAAAAAGTGGTATCAACTTCGACGTGTTACAATTCATTATACATTAGAAAAATTACATAAACATACCATGCAAAAACGTATGAAGTAGTTACCACTGTCAGAAATAGATGCTTAGATGATCCAAACGAGTGATGCAGATGTCTCGCTTCACATGAGATAAGAAAAAGTTAAATAAGAGGAAAATTTTTCTCATGAGAACAAGGGAAACATGTATCAGACATTTAATTACATGTTTTTTGACAGTCCAACTAAAGATAAAGATGATGGCAAATCCATTAGAACAAAAACTTAATACAATCAAATGCGATCAAAATATATGGAAAAGGTATGCAGTGGAAGATACATTATATAATTATTACCGAGTTAGGTCTAATAGTATCTACAGCAATAATTAAGTATAACTGTATAGTTATCTATCTATATAGTTATTTATTTTAAGATTATATTTTTTATTTATATTTCATGGCATTATAGTTATTAAAAATGGAAACAATTTATAAAAAATAAAACTGTTGACTTTTAATACTATTGCTGGATAAAATACAACTAAAAATTTTTATAGGTTCTCGGTTTTTGAAATATTTGTTATTTTTTTTTTGTTACGAGAAATCTTAAAGATATAATAATGCATATTTTGTAATATCCATTTATAATCATTTAAAGTACAAATCTTATTTTGGTAATTCCAATTGGAAATGGAATAAGAGAATGTTTCAATTTTAATAAAAACAAAACACCAAACAATTATTGAATACAAACTGAAAGTGAAAATAGATTAATTTTTTAAATACAATAGAGGTCACGTTAAAACACTTTGTTTTTTGTTGATTGGTAAATAGAATCCTGCTACAATAAATGTCAAATTAATTTCAAGATGTATAGGAAAGAAATATATCTATAGCCAAGTAAATATGAAACTGGTTCTACATGATATAGCTGATGACAATATTTTTTTGGCGGAAGTAAAAGAAGATTTGTGATTTTTTTTTTTTCTTTTACCGAAAAAGAGCAGGTTGTATTTTTTTCCTCTAACTAAAACTTGCCTAATAAAATTTATAAAAAAGCACAATACTGACAATCACTAATAATAAACATATTATAATATTAAACAACACATTTTAAGCACACACACATACATTACATCGAAGCATAATCATAGTATTATTTTTACAGTTTTAATTCATAAAGTAAAGAATGTAGTATTTCGTAAATTTTAAAGAATAAATAGATATTAATTGATTAGTGGTAAAATGGGAGTATAATTTTTCTAAGGGTCATCATTTATTAGACAATATCTAAATCACTTTTAGCTTACAAAATAATTTAATTACATTTAAAAAAATTTTACTAAAAAATAAGATTTTTACTTAAAAAAATCTTAAAATCAGAACCTGACATAAAAAATTCTCATCCGTTTTAGCTTTTCAATTTTAAATAAATTTTTTCATAAAACATTTTGTCAGTACTGTTGTTCTTTTATTCAATTTTCATTTTATACAAACATAGCATTACTAATATTTTGAACAGTCTTTTTGAACACTTTTAAGTGACATTTGGTAAGTTGAAAAGAAATAACTACAGTTATGATCATAACTATCTGCTGCAATAGAGCTAAGCAACAGAAGAAAATCCACTATTCTATTTGAAATAATACTTAGAATCTACTGTTTTTAATGTCAGAAACATGCGTCTTTCTAAGTTATAAACTGTTTAAAAACCGGTGAAAGAATGTTTACAAATTTTTTTTTTACTCACCTTCTGAGAAAGCATAAAGAAGTTTGCAGAATACATATTTAGAGATTTTTCATTAAAAAGAAACTATTTTGTGTACCTTGCAAAAAGATTCTTTAAACATATTCTAGTAGTTTTGATTTATATCATAATAATTTCCTTTTTATTTACTATTTCTTTTAAACTATTATCTTTCAATTTTTAAAAGTGTAAAAAATAAATGGTTTTAGTGAATTGGCTCAAGGCATTTCAATAATCAATATTTACAAAGACTTTCAACAATTTCGAGATAGAAAGCTAGGTACCTATGTTTTTGAAAATGAATTCTTTATATTTTTAAAGCATGAATAAACAAATATTCAAAGGAAAAAATAAGAAACAATAGAGAATGATTAATGCCATGTATTATCCAATTCTTTTCAGATAACACTATTTCACATTTTTGCTTGTCGAACTGCAAATTTTTTTAATAGTATTTAAAAAAAAATGGTCTCCTTCATCTAAACAAATACTTCAGAAAAATATATTTTTTTTTTCAAGAAAATCTCAATAATACTTTTTATCACGTCATCTTTTATTCTTTTTTTTCAACTGATTAATTTTTCAAAATCTCTTTTCATGAATTCAATTTTATTCAAATTTCAATTTCAATTTTAATCTAAAATCTTCATTAAAAAGCAATGTGAATGAAACGTCATCACTATTGTTCATAATCTAAATAAATAAAAAAAAAAAACATTTTGTTCAAATATTCAGAAAAATGAAAAAGAAAAGCGGAAATATGAACTGAATGACATAATTATGCCATTAAACTATAAAAGTGAGGAACTATCCGAAATTTACAATTCTGATTCGCTCCAGTGCACAAGAATATTAAAGGACTCTCAATTAGAATGTTGGCGATTGTAATTTTCTACGTTTGGCTTAATGATAGGGTTATTTTAGATAATCAATTTTACTTTTGTAGTTCAATCTCCTAATAAAGGTTTGACCACTCTATTAAAACTATTCTGAAATCAGAAAAAGTCTTTCTCTTTATTGGATTACCTTTCCAAGGTCATTCTTTGTTCCGTTTTAAGAGGATTTAGTGAAGAATAATGTTTGGAAGATATTTGCTGTTACACAAATTTTCCACTAAATATGCAACACGTCTGATTAAAAAGTATTGCTGTATTCGCTGCATTTACTGTATTTATTTTCTTGCATGGATTGCAAACTAAAATTTATAACATCTTTTCGTGAGGAAGCTATTTAAATGAAGTAGTTTGGGGGAAAGAAAAACCCTCTCACAAAGATGCACGGAGTAATTAATTGCTTAAGACCATGAGTAGAGAAAATGAATTTGCGCGTAATCCACGTGCATGGGAACTGTGTTGTATTCCACGGTTGAGTGCCCCAGGGGGTGTGATAGCACCATCCAGAAAAGACCAAGGCCAAAGGAAAGGAAAGCAACCACCACCAAATAATCCACAAGGCTTCGCGTAATCCTCCGAAAGAAGGACCTGTCAGAAGGAATAAAGCCGGAGCTTCTGTCTGAAGCATCCCATTCCCGGGCGAGTTTGTTGCCGACTGATGGCTCGAAGCCCGGTCCAGACGAACATGATTGTCGGTCGTTAGCTAGGCCCTCCCTGCTTCTCTAATCTCGGCTAATTTTAAGCAATTTCGCGAAATTTGTGCGAATTATTGGCATCGGAGGAGGCAAAGGGATGTCACCTCAACAAGCCCTAACTACCGTCGTCAGTATGAAGGATGACCCGGCGCCGAGTGCGATTTGCCCGGGAAAACACTCCTAAGTGGGTCTTGCAGGGGCCAAATTACCCAATGTCCACGAAATTAGCGAGCAACGGTTTTGTCTTTCTATCTGGGCCACGATCCATCTTCTGCTTTCCTCGCTCCTTCGTTTACCTGCAGTCATTTTCTCGATTCTTCCTGTGTCAAAGGAGAGGACACTTTCGAACAGATCGAATGCTATTTCGTTCGTTCGCTCCTGCTTCTGAAATTACGACCATTTCTTTCTTTCTTCTCCCCCCTTTCCCCTTGTTCTCGTGTCTTGGGGAGATATAGATACATAGATTCCTCTTTCTCGCCTTGCTTTTTTCTTTCTTTTCATAGAAGTCGTTTTCGGTTCCAATTTTTCTCCCCAAAAGTACAAGTTTCTCAGTCTTTGGAAAAGTATAGTTTCCTTTTGGGAATCGGAGTTTTCTTTTGAAAATGCTTCAGATTCGGATACAGGATGTCTCTAAAGTAACCATCCATTTTGATGGATAGGATTCTGTGACAAGAACAGTACACCACATTTTCGTGACATGATTTACTATACATATCAATAAAATACGTGATTTTTAAGATAGATGCCAGAAAAATGTCGTTGAAATTTGAATTATAAGTTTTTATTACCGTCTACAGATTTTTGTCTCTTAGATTACATAAGAATATATATCATCGAAATATTTTTATTAGTATTACATTTTAAATTTTCCATCCATTCTTCACTATCAGAAAAAATAATGAAAAATGGATGCTAAAAGTAAATGAAATTAATGAAAAATAATAAATAATTGATGATAAATTATGAAAATGCTATAACATTTTAAAATAATAATTTTTCGAAACTTGAAATCTATACTTGTCGAAAAATAATATAATTAATAATAATATTCTAATATTATCTAAATAAAAACCTGTACTAAAAAACAGTTGCGTTATTATTTTTCTGTCATAAACGTCAATTTTATGAAACATCAAGAAAGAAGTCAAAATCTGCAAATTATACTGAGTATAATTTTAACTAATGAGAAGTTTTAAGAGAAAGTTTTTATTAGTATTGATCTGAATCATACATTAATAGAATTACTTTTAAGGTCATTATATTATTATTAAAATTTTAATATTGTGTGTCATCTTAATAATATAGATTCAGATTTTTATCTTTAATTTCATAAGTTTATTTTCCCAGTAAATACGTATTCTTTTAGATTATATATGCAAAATATATAGTTTTGATTAAAAAAAAAAATTCGTTTTCTCTATTAAATATTAATCTTAGTTTATTAACTTTTTTAATCAAATATATATCGGTGCACCATAAAATTTATCTTAATCGCTTTCTGAATTAAATGCTATGTATTTCTTTCTATGTTTCCTTGTGATTTCTAGTAGATTTATTTAATGAATTACATTAAACATTAGTTTAAATGATCTAATAATAAGCTTTATATATTTACAAAGAAATGGGTGTTTGAAAGATATATGAAAATTATTGTTTAATGTATCTCGAAATTTTGTTGCTCAATCGCTTTCTGTTGATTAAGATATTTTCATTGTTGATTCTTTCATTGCTGTTGTAAACAAATTATAAATTCACTGTCTGTTAAATTTAAAGTAATTTGAAAATAATGGTAAATAATCATCATTTGATTTGACCGTTTGAAGTAATCTGTGTCCAAAATATTTCGTATAAAACTTGGGTATAGCGTATAGTATTCAATGAGTTCTGCCATAAATTCTACTAGCTAGCAATCTATTATAAAGTTTTCAATACAGTTAAAAATCACGACGACATTTTGTTTTTCTTCTGAGAAAATCTTTTTACTAATTCGCTTTCTGTCGGTTGAGATTTTTTCATTATTATATATATTTATGGAGTAAACAAATTGTAAATTTATTACCTATTAAATTTAAAAACAATTTAAAATCGATGTTAATAATTATCATTTGATTAAAAATTTGAAGCAGTAAGTGTCCAAAATATTTCGTATAAAACGTAGTTATCGCTTTTTGTATTCAGTGGATTCTGTGATCAAATATACTAACCAATTTATTTTAAAGTCCCAATACATCAGACTACCGTTAAAAATCACGACGGCATTTTTTTTTTTTCTTCTGAGGAAAATTTTGTTACTAATTCACTTTCTGTTGGTTGAAAATTTATCATTGTTATATATAGTTATAGAGTAAACAAATTGTAAATTTATTACTTGTTAAATTTTAAGCAGTTTGAAAATAATGTTAATAAATACTATTTGATTAAAAGTTTGAAGCAATAAGTGTTCCAAAATATTTCGTATAAAACTTAGTTATCGTTTTTTGTTTTCAGCGAATTCTGCGTTTAATCGCACTAGCCAACAATTTATTTTAAAATTCCCAATACATCCAATTACAGTCAAAAATCACGACGACCTTTTATTTTTTGTTCGTGAAAATTTGTTACTGACTCACATTCTCTTGTTTGAAATTTTTTCGTTATTAAATTGATCGAGTAAATAAATCTCAAAAATATATATTATTTGTGAAATTAAAACTTATTTGAAAATAATAGCGATAATCGTCATTTAATTAAAAGTTTAAATCCTAAATGTACAAAATATTTCGTATGAAATGCTATTATTGCTTATTATATTCAGTGGATCAATTGCACTAACCAGTATTCTATTTTAAAGTACCCAATACATTCATGCTACCGTTAAAAGTCACGACGACATTTTTTTTTTCTCTGCAGAAATTTTGTTGCCGAGTCGCTTATTTCGTTCGGTGCGGAATGTCTTATCGTTGTTATTTGAGTAATTATAACTGTGGAGGGTCTTTTGACAGCTCGGGGCTGGACAAAGAGTAACATACAATTGTGCAGGAACTGGGAGTAGCGAAAAACGTCATTTCTCTTTTCAGAAGAAATAAAAAAAGATTGAAAACTTAAGAAACAGAACTCCCTCTACAAGGTGGTGTATGCAGAAGGGCAGAATAAACACATGTGTGCGGCATTGCAAATGATTGAAAGTTCAAGCTGAGCTTTCGTCTGCGTTCAAAGTGAATAGTACATTCTCGATCCCTTCTGCATTCTTCCTGTTTTTATTCTTAACCCATGAATTACTTCAATTAATCTTATGTTGAAATCGGCAGTATCTTTTATTTCCTTCAGGAATGATTTTACAGTAGCATTTGTATCTTTTAAACGAGTTGATCAGGAATCTTAAATCTCGATTCAAGGTTAAGGCGCTTTTCCCCCTTTTGTTTCTAGTAGCCCTAACACTCAAATCTGTTCTTCTTTCCTTCTAAACAAAAATGTTTTTAAAAATAGAAAAAACAGATAAATGTACTTTAGGTAAAAAGTTTCGTATATAATAGTTTTTTAACTAAAAAAAAAATATATGTTTAGTTTATCCTCTTGTATTAAAATGAGCATTAATTCAATTATTTCTAGCATTAATAATTTTTTTTTAATCAAAAAAAATTTTTTTGTTGAAAAAAATGCTTCTGAAGAATGTGGTACTGATGCATAAGATATCTACCTACCTGTAAATGAAATACATGAATTCAAAATTCGGTTTAAAAATCTTTAAATAAATGATAATTTATTTTTTACATTAAAATATAATAAATTCTAGTGCTTTCTAGTGTCCAATTATTTTTTTAATAAGTCGATTAATTGTCCGCACGATATCAAAATGGTAGTCGATCGGATATGAAGGTATAATCAACCTGTACAATTTTTTTATTTTGATATTCTGTATAAGTATAAAATTGCACTTATTAATTTGAAGAAAAAATGATATTCTGATAAAACTAATTTTCTGCAATGAACTTAGGTTGATAAATAACACAGTCTTTAAATCCCGCAAGCAACTAATGAAGCTCACGAGAAGACCTATTAACATAATGTATCTTATTATTCTTGAAGAGACCTTGTATAAATTAGTTAAATTTATTTTATGGATAAATAAAAAAAATTATATAATCCCATTTTTTTAATGCAAGGTATTTATGTCTTTATACTTTTGATTTTCTGTATTTATCGAAAATAAATTATATTTCAAAAATATTAGTGTGGTAAAAAAGTAATTTCGATTTTCGCCATTTAAGTACATGGTAAAAACCAAAAGTACTTTCTTACCAATCTAATATGCCCTTCAGGTTCTCTAACTTTCTGAAATTTGAATTTTTTCTAAGAAAGTAAAAAGAAAAAAAATTAAATTAAATATACATGATTCATTTAATTTTATTAATTATTTAATAATAATAATATTTTGGATATGAGATTTTTCCGTCGTATATTGACCAAGTCCACAATATAATATTTGTAGGGAACTTTTTTCTACTGGGATTAAATTATTCTTTTTAGGAACATAACGAGAAACATTGTTTTGAGATACGAATAGAATTAAATTTGTAAATCGGTTTACGACTGGAGTTGAAGAAATTTGCACCCGATTGTTCTTGCTAATCTTGATAATTACTCTAGATTCCTGATCTTATATTTATGCGGAAGCTTCTGAATTGAAAAAAAAATTAAAATTTCATGTTGGTTCTAAGTAGAACTGGAGTATTGAATTGAGAAACGAATTAAATATGTATGTCGCGTACAACTTAAGTATTTTAGGGATACGACTCTAGATAGCATGCTTCGACCTCTGAGCATGCTTTTTTTTCTTCTAATTATCATTCTAGGACAGATTCTTTATTAATGACTCGATTCTTCAGTAATATTAAATGAAATATTTATAGGAAAATTGTAGAATAAGAATTATTGTTTCAGGATACGAACAGAATTAACTTTGTAAATGAATTACGACTGCAGTTAAAGAAATTTATGTCTAATTGTGCTTATCCCCCTAATAATAACTCTTGATAATTACTTTATATTTGTATGAGAGTTTTTAAACTAAAAAATTATCCAATTTCATACAGGTTTTACTGAAGAATCGAGTGTCGAGATCAGAGAGGAAATAAATTTTTAAGTCAAGTACAACTTATGTTTTTTAGCTGAGATACGACTCAAGAGAATTACATGTGAGCATGCTTACTTCTTAATGGTAATCATTCTAGGTCTAGGATACAATATTAAATGAAATATTTGTAAGAAAATTGTAGAATAAGAAATATTGTTTCAGGATACGAACAGAATTAACTTTGTAAATTGAACTTTGACTGCAGTTAAGGAAATTTATGTCTGATTGTGCTTACTGTTCTAATAATAACTCTTGGTAATTACTTTATATTTGTATGAGAGTTTTTAAACTAAAAAAATTTCAAATTTCATACAGGTTTTAATGAAAAATTGAGTGTCGAGATTAGAGAGGAATTTAATTTTTTAAATCAAGTACGACTTATGTTTTTAAGTTGAGATACGACTCAAGAGAATTGCATCTGGGCATGCTTACTTCTTTTTGTTAATCATTCTAGGTCTAGGATGTAATATTTCTAGGGAAGTTTTCAATTTTTTATGAGCTTTCCAAAACGTAGAAAGGCTTCTTTAAATTGATTTTTAATGGACGTCGGCCGTAAAAAGCAAAGCCGAAAAAAAAGGTCAGGGTTACGATTGTGGCTTTTGGCGTTAATGGTTTCTGAAACGTCAAGCAGCGATTAAGATGTCGAAGAAAGAAACTTTAAAAGCGACTTTCCTTAGAAAATGTCTCATTTGAATTCGTTTTTTAAACGGATGCTTTTAAGGTTACTTTAAGTAGACTGCGTCTTTTACTCAGACATAGTTTCTGGTTTCTCTTTTTATCTTGCTTCTATCAGGAAATTCAAAATCAAACCAATTTTGCAAGAAATGATACATTCCTTTTAAAAATTATCTCTCAGTTTAATCTTTCGCTTCAATATTATTCATTCAAAATCACTCAAGATTAAATTACTCTCCGTCAATTTGCTATTTTCTCTAGGATTAGTAAATCTTTACGTAAGCCATGTAAGAAAATAATAAAATAATATTCGGAATTGATTGATGGAATTTTATTTGTACCTTGAATATACATATTTAAAAGAACACATTTTAACCAATTGTAGGATACTATTTCTCAATATCTATCAGAGTTATTTGAATTTATTTGCGTCATTTCGCTTTTTGTTCAGTTGAGCTAAAGCAATAACAGCACACGCACACACAAATAAAAAAAACTTGTAAAAGCATTTTAATATTATTTTCAAACTTTTATGATCATACTGAACAAATTAAAAAAAATATCACTATAATAAAAATAATAAAAATCATGAAACATAAACTGTGTAAAATAAATGAATTGTATTGAAACTGTTAAAAAAAAAAAAAAAAAAAAAAAAAAATTCAGAGGTAGATAGTATTTTGAAAAAAAGATTCATTTCAAATATCAACGAATCATTTCGCAGAAGTAAAATGAACATATTTTTCGAAGAATTCCATGTTCAAATTTTTTTTTATTTTATATTTTTAGTTTTTACTTATATTTCAATAGATTTCATCTTTATCTCACTTATATTTATAGACATTTTAATTAAAGTTCTGAACATGCTTATTGCTTCCATATTAAACCTGTTGATCTGATAAAAAAATATTACCAGGTAAAACTCAATGAGCAACATTATTATCATAGCAGCTAAATATAGTCTATTTCAGAAATAACCTACATATTTACTTCACCATTTAATAACATCATGTCAGAATTGACCACAATGATGTAGCAAGTCATTCGGCAGATACAACAGCCTATCATCCCATTCATAAATACACCGTGAAAATAACGGCGATTATATAATAGACAAAAATCTCCACAACAACCGTAATCACTGAAAAGACTTGCTATTCAACTCATTGAACGCCTAACGCATAATAGCGCTGGAGCACACTGATTAGCAAGTATTTAATCACAGTGATTAGGAGCTGCACTACAAAAGCGAACGCGAGAAAAAGTGATGCGGGGAAAATATCGTTGGTGATTTTCGCACTTGTTAGTCACGTGATAAGGGTTATTTTTCTCCCTCGCTCGAACCCAAATGCCAAAAGATTGTGTCCTAGCGGACGGAATTAATATAATTCCGAGTGGGCTATTGGGAGAGTTGACAAGACCTTACTTGAAGCTTTACATATTAATCCAGTCTCCATTACGAGCATTGAAACTGGGGGAAATGATGTCTACCTGTCAAAATCTCGGCTATTATTACTTCCGTTCAAAAGGGAATATTTTTTCGTAATGGAAATTTCTTTCAAGACTCCATTCAAACGCAGTGGTTTTGTGGTTTTATTCCGAAGAAGATATTTTTTTCTTTTCGTCGGTTTTCTTCCCTCTATGTTTGTATGTGTGTGTGCAGATTCAAATTAGTGAATCTTTCAGAGTCAATTAAGAATAAAATTCATTTTTAATTATGAGATTACGACTCTGTGAGTCTTGTATTGTATTGTATGTATTATCCCGCATTGTGATTGTATGTTTTGTCCTGTATTGTGAGTCTTGATTTAGGTGAATTTTAATGCTTGAAATGTTGTATGGAATTATAATCTATGCATGTTAAAAATTTTAAATGTATGCCGAAAGTACTTTTGATGATACTCCATTAATATTTGAACGGATATATTTTAATGGCTCCACTTAATCTTATTCAATTCCTACTATTAGTTCACACTCACCCTATATATATCTTGTTCAAATTTTCAATCGTTCATAAAATACTTTTTATTCGTCCACTCAAGTTCAAATACATTTTTTTTAACTTGTAGTGGATGACACCTGATGTTAATACAGTTTTTCCAAATATTAATTCATTCATTAAATTTAATTAATTAATTTTAGTGTTATATGGGAGAAAAAATTTCTCTTATATAAGATATTTAGCAGGATTTAAATTTAGGAATCAATACTGTCAGTGGCGAAGCGTTTGGATCGCTGGAAAAAAATTTCTTTTTCAGATCCTTTTTTTCATTCTGGGTTCTACTAGAGTCTGAGTCAAGGAGGGAACTAAATGGAAAATGAAACATGTGAATAAATTAGTGAGAGAGATGGAAAGTGTGCATGTGTGAGAGAATTTTTTCTAACTTAAAAAAATGAATGAAAATTATTTATAAAGGACTTTCTGCAATAGAGTGAAAAAAAAGTAGGAATTGACTTAATTTTTTTTTATATATATTTTACTTATTTTTAATAAGATTAAGAAGGAGATTTAATTCAGAGGTTTCGTAATAACAAAAAAATGTTTCAAATGCAATATATATACGTGAACCGCCAAATTCAGATACCCGTAGAAAAACAAAATACTTTGCGATACTGCAGACAGCAATACAATAAATAGACTCGTATCAATCGTAAATCATCGGCATTTAAATTTTGTTTTTTCCGGAAAATTGCTTTTTTGAATTTTATGCATGTATGTCCTTTCCTTCTATATTACAAAAATATAAAAGGAAAAGAAGATCTAGGAGACAAATTTTTTTAAGTCTCAAGGCTGTGTATGTGTACATATAGCACATTTCAAGTTAATTTCAAATTATGATATTTTGACCTTGGGATTTAAAAATTATTAGTAATATATCCTAAAGCCCCTATTACTTTTTTTCCCATTATATTTTTGCTCGGCTTCTACAATTAGCGAGACTAAGAGGCTTTGTAAAAAACCATAATTTGTAGTAAAATGCTGCATTTATCAGGTAGGCAACTATTTCCACTAACAGGAAAAATAAAATTTGGCACAGTTAAGAGCATAGGAAAACAATAGGATAATTTTTTGTAATCCTTTAAAGTGAACAACTGTTAATACGAGTATGGTAGTATTAATCTTAAATATTATGATATATGTAAATTAATAACTTTCTTAATATCTAAAAAATATGTTCTTAATTTCTAATTAAAATAATATTTTATATATTATTTATATATTTATTTTTCATTATATTTTTTATTGAAACATGTATTATATATTTTCTCTACTTTTTACTCAAATAAATAGAACTGCTATATTTAAACTGTTTTTTTTTTAGATTACTTCTTTATCTATACATTTATAGAAATAACGACTACTCAGGTTTTAAGCTACTATAATAAGTAGTAAAACATAAATTTAAAAAAAAACAAAAAAAAACACCAGTGTTTTTTTTGTTTTTTTTTGTATTATTACCTTCGTATTTGAAACTAATTAAAAAACAACCTTTCAACACCAGTTATGCTCATTATTAAATAACATTATAAATTTATTCGAATTAGTATTATTAAAAGCAACATAAATTTAAATTTAAAAATATTTTCAGCAATTGAGTTCTATCTAATCAGTCCATAAAATCATATAAATAAATTTTTCTTCATAAGTAATTTTGCATAACTAATGACTTCATTTTACTGTAAACATGTTAGCTATATTTCAATTGCTTCAGAAATGACGTTTAAATTTCCAACCAAAACGCTAAGCTTCTCATATAGACAGTCAAACTTTTCTTTCCCCCAATCACCCCCCCCACCCCCACCCCCCACCCCCGCTACCTAGGGCTATGTATTCTACTACCAATCAGAAAGGTGAAACATCGGTGGACTCAATGCAAAACACGAAAAAAAAAAGCCACCAACGTGTGGTGAAGGAAGGACAATGCCTTTTAGGAGGTTTTTAGGGATAACTGCCAGTATTTGTGTATCATCTGGGAGAAAGCCCAGAAAACTCACACCTGAAAACCTGCCTGTCGATGCAAGACGCTAATACACAGTGTCACAATTTTTCATCGAGCATCCTAGTTTCTGAAGGCAGTGACTATACGACAAAGCTTCTAGCAGATTCGAACCTCAGCTCTCTTTTGCATGAGTCGGGCTAACAGTCAGGCTGTACGGTGGGAATATTACGGAAAAAATACTAAATATTACTAAAAGTTCTATCTGTCGTTAATATCCCTCATCTTCTTTGCCTGTCGGGGTGTTGGTAGTATACATAAATAAAGCATGATGCTCACCTAAGTTTAAAAAAAAAAAATCCAAGTAATTTTAAAAAACGAGCAGAGGAAAAAAAAAGATTTTTTTTTAACACTTTAATTAATATGACTAATATGATATTTTAAAATTTATAGAACTGGATCCTTCACAAAAAAGAAATTAAATAAATAAAAGAAGATAATTATATAACATATCCGTAAATAGCTAACATGTAATGCACACTAATATATCCCTAAATAAATGAAGCAATTAATCATATGTTTGCAAAACCGTTTCAAAATCGACACGGAAAATAAATCCCATTTCAGTAATGAAGCATTAAATTCCCATTGGATGACAATACTTGGTGATGCACGATCCCTTTTAGCCGAGTATTGCATAAGAGGTCTCTCAAGAGGTTACGCACAACCAATCAACCGCATTTCTGGAGCTCGCTTTTAGCAGATCTGTAGCGAATCTTTTAACTTCGCATCGGTCGACAAGTTCTGGTCTGTTAGCTGGTGTCGAAGAAGTGTGAACAAATAAAATATCGCTGCTTTCGATCGTGTAAACCCAGAGAATCCATCTATTCCCACGAACCGAAAGATTTCTGGGCATGTGATCCTGGGAAAAGATCACTTCAAGAGGTCTCTTCGGCACAGACGAAGCATTTCGTTCTGCTTGGACTGGGATGATGACTTCAACAGAAGACATTCATAACCGAAAAATTATCACTTCTGGAAACGAATGCTCTTTCACGGGTTTCTTATTTTGGGGACAAAACATCAGGCTCTGTTTTGTTCACTAACCTCAGTTAGACGCAACCAGTAAAAGAAAGTATTAAGGTTGCTATTTTGAACGGAATTGAGATTTTTAAAAATCATTTAAACTTCGATGAGGTCAAGTTTGTTTCAAAGCATGTATGGCTTGGAAGCACTGATCTTGTTATCCTCCTAACTATACTTTTTTCTTGGAAGGTCATCTCTTACTGGAAAAGGCCACGAAGCTAAGTAGAACTAGTATCCGAACAAATTATTTAATGTTTTTCCATGAAGGGTAATCTCACAGTTTTTCATAGCTTACATCCGGATACTGAAGCCATTGAAGAATCCAAAAATCTTTTACCATGAATATAGATCATTAAGTACCAGCAATAATACGCTTTGAATTAGGTTCTTAAGCACCTTTTTTGTGACTCACCATGTTATATTCAAGATGAAGTACACCGACTTTGTACCCTTACTATATCTACATTCGACTATAGACTTTCAATTTCAAATGTGAAGAAAGTCAGATCATTCATTACTTCATAGTTTAGCTAACAATGGAACCATTTTTTCTCATTAATCCCACAAAAAGTGACGGCTAACAAATAATTCAGTATTTAACTGAATTTTCTAATAGAATCTTCAATGAATTATTAGAATACACCAGATATGTAATGTAAATTATTAAGAAATATTTTTTCTCCCTAGGTAGGGATATTTGATTTATGAAACCGCTAATCTGTTGACATCTTTATAATGACGAAGTCTATTTTTGTGCATCAACTTTGTCCCTTTGAACTTTATGCAGTAAACGCTATGTCGTGAATTCTTTGAGGAACAATTCCTTTGCATTTGCAAATCGTAATGGAGAAATTCCGGAAGAATCATACCTTGCAATTCAATCATCAATGCAAGATTCTCTGTCAGAATCTCCACACAGTCCTTTATTTTTGTTGAAGCAATGACTACAGCTCACACCACCAGTGGATTTGATCCCCTCTCTTGATTCTGTGGATATGATCCCATGTCCTCATACACGCTAGCTAGTGAGCACTATTCTAGCCCACTAGTAGGACGCAGTCAAGATATTAAAATTCTTACTTTTGATCATTTATGATGATAAATTGCCCTACATAAATGATTTACTCTTTTTTTTTTATAAAATTTTTTTTTATAGATAAAGATTTCTTTAAAAATATTTTTAAAATTTATTTCACTAAATATTAAAATTAATTAACATTTATTAATTTTAAAGTAAATTTATTAAATAAATTTACTTTAAATTTTTTGTTTGAATAGTTCATAAGAAAAAAAAAAGGACTGTTTTCGTATGAATACATTCAAACATTCATCACTAGACATTTTTTGTACATTTTTTCAAGCATTTGCAAACGCCCTGTGGATGCTGTTACTGAAACATACACACAAAAAGAAAATCGCTAAAACCTCAAAGTCGTTCTTTGTGGTTTAGAGCTTCAATTGAAACGGATGTGAAACCATGTCCACCAGGAATCATTGGAACAAGGAAATAACGTAATGCTCTTACTTCACTATTTGAATGAATTTAATCGTCTTTTATGTGGAGTGTTGGAATACATTGAAATCTTGCGTTTAAGTGTAAGAAACAAATGTGAGGTTTGAAAAATCAACAAAATGCCGATTGCTTATATATAAAGAGAAAGTATGCTTATGAAGAGAATATAAAGCAGTATGCTTTTTTAAATAGAAATGTAATCATCCAAAAACTATAAAAGAAAAAAAAATTGTTTTTTTATTTTCTAGGCGCATATGTTTAATAACTATAATTTTTAATTTTCTTTTAATAAGTACTCTTCACGAACAAAAAATTATTTTAAATAATTTAAAAAAATGAATATATTTTTTAATATTCACTTCATTATTTGTCTATGATTTACTTAAATTTAATTATGTTCATTTTAATAGTTTAACTGAAGGAAAAAGCATGGAATATTAAAAAAAAAAAAAAAAAAAAATCATTTTTAATTTTTTTTTTATAACGTTAAATAGAAAGTGTCGTATTTTTATTTAAGGGTTATCAAATAAAATTATTTGTATTTTATCAAAATCCAACTAATATAAAATGGCAAAATAGCGTTACCATGGTATTGTTTCGAATGGTGCACAATTTTACCTGTGGCTACTAGAAAGACAGATATATATAGCCGATTCATCGTCATCAAGGTTATACAAGGCTTGCTCATTCACATTTTTTTTTAACTCCCCTTGGGGTACCAAGTAGTTCATATCTTTTTCTTCGAGCTCAACAGAGCATTTCTGGCCTACGAATTCCATTTACCCATGCCTAACATAGATACAAGAACAGTCCGGTTTTACACCGAGTACATTTCGCTCCGAACCCCAACGCCATATATGTCAGGCAGTAAAGAAAAAGCATAACTAAAACTTTAAATGCTAATACGTCATTATAACAGCTTACAAATTATAATGATCATTTGATTATTTATTTATTATTATTATTTCTCGAAATTTTCTTCTCTTTTTTTTTTTAACATGAGATACATTTAAAAAAACATGATTTTTTACAAAAAGCATCCTTGTACGCGTTACTGAAAACAGCTTAAAAATGCGATTTTTTCCCCTAAACGCTCCTTTTCACACGTTATGCGCAGAGCACTTGGACTCTTAACGAAGCCCTATTCAAAGTAAAGTAGGCCAAAAGGGTCGCCAAAGCACTGCGAGAGCACGCCAAATGTTGCGCCGCTGATGTGTGGGCGCCTTCCAATTAGCTAGTGATTTGTTACCCGATAGAAAGGAAAAAGAAGCCCCGGCCTAACGAGTAGGCTTGCACGGTGTCGCCTTACCGGGCTGTCAGCGGGCACGTGCCCACAGAAACCCGACGCCCCAATTGGCGCGCTTCCCCTCTGAAACCCGAAGCCCCCATTTTTAGCCAAACAAGTCTCGTTAAAAACGATGCCTTTTAAAATCTCGCTGGAATCTTTGACTTCCTTTTCAAATTCCCTTATCGTCCTTCTGTTATCGGATTTGCAGCTCTAATAGGATCCAGGGATTCATGACATCGCGCCTTGCTTCTAGGTCGCTTTCTTTCTCTGCTTCCCAATCAAGTGCTTTCCTATTAGATAGATGTAACATCATCTACATGTATCACTAACAAAATATTTCTTTATATTAAGTAGGCCTAACGCTAGTAGAATAATAGTTTTTACACTAGACACTTTTTTTTTTTTTTCAACACCGGGTGGATTTCAGAGAAGGGCGGTGAATGGTAGACGATACCTTCCGTGGAGAATTGTGTGTCATATAGGAGAAAATCCTAAAAACTCCCACCATACAGCCTGACTATCGATGTGAGAGGCTTTACACATTGTCACAATATCCATCGAGTTTCATCGTTTCTGAAAGCTGTGATTATAATGGAAGCCGCCTGCAGTAATTAGGTTCTGTTTTATGGCACAAGGGCCAGTTTTGGTCAATCTGGCGAACAGTTTGTCTAGATCTGGCCAATTAGTCCAGTTTTGGCAAATCTGGCCAGTTTTGACGAACAGATTGTCCTGAGTACTATGTACATGAACGCAATTAAAATTACATTATCGGATTAAACATGAGTTAAAACCAATTTTAAACATAAGACCTGAAGACCAATATTTGAATCAAACAAGCAATAAAAAAGATTAATATGTAAATTAGCATGTTAGATCAGCAAACAAATACAGATTAGCACTAGCTACGCACTTTAACACTAACCCACGCGTCGGTTACTTTAGATACTTCAATTTATTTTGTCAAGATTTATTTTTTAAATGTGAAACTTAAATAAAATTATATATTTTTAAACATAGAATTATACACTTGAAAAAAATGAATTATGAAAAATTCGCAAATCAGGTGTGAAGTGCATGTTATGATGGCACTATAAGATGAGCTGAAGAAAAGTGAAAATATTAATAAAGCTGATAATTTATTAACCACTAAATAAATTTCTGTTTTGTTTGCTGGAAAATCAAACCAGCAACATACGTAATGCGGTTAAAACATCAAACCGCAACAAATGAAAACAGAGAGAAATTATTTGAGCTGAAATTTTTCAAAACCCTGAATTCGACACGGCGACTAATGGGCCCACTTAGTCGCCGAATAGATACTGAAATCTTAATCAAATCTACTTTAAAATCAGTAGATAATGCATTTTTTTTTATTCAGTGATCATTTTGTGAAATTATCGTTTTACTTTTTCATCAAAAAATTTAAAATCTCGTTACATTTCAAATGAAATTCTGGCAACTAAAGCCTGTAACTCATTTGTACCATATATACCAAACTAAACTTAATGTGCACAAAATTTCTTTACGACTTTCGCATTTTTCAGAACAAGTGGACTGA
The DNA here is from genome assembly GCA_021605075.1 of Caerostris darwini. NCBI lineage: Eukaryota > Metazoa > Arthropoda > Arachnida > Araneae > Araneidae > Caerostris > Caerostris darwini. Next base: position 738,000 of record BPLQ01008142.1, read on the forward strand.
TACATTTTTGATAATGAAGATTAAACTTTTGGTATGTATAACTAATTAATGAAAATGCCATAACAAATTTGCATAGCATAAGTTTTGCGTAATACTTTATTGACCTTGTATGGTGAGTATTCATGCTTTTGATGGTATGTATAAGTACCGCCAAAATTAATGATGTTCACCAATAAGAGAGGAAGAAAAAATATATCTGTTTAAGATGCCAATATGTTTAGATATTCTATTTATAAAACATATTTCAACGATGAGCTAGTGCGCAGAAGGGTTCAGATTTTAATCTGCTTGCAGCGTCTATTGCAGTCGCTGGGAAAGATGGAGATTGAAACAGTGTGTATAAAGTCTTGCAGCGATAGTCAGGCTTCCTGAGGGAAATTTCCCTGAGTTTGCACACATATATATATGGTCGTATCATAGGTATGTATATATATATATATATATATATATATCCCAAATTCCTGAGTTTTTTTTTTTTTTTTTTTTTTGATTCACACAAAATACAGATTTATCTTAAGTATTGAAGGAACAGTGCTCTAATGCGACGGAATAGGAAAAACGAACTAATACGCCGAAGCAGATTTGCAATACTTCATGATTTTTAGAAAAGCAGAAAGAATCTGAAGGGAAAACAGGAAAGTTGTGAAATATTTCATTCTAGCTTAGATGTGCAATTAGAAGATAAGGCTACAGATAAAAGATACTCTTTAAATTCCTCACAATCTCATACACTTTACATGTCATTACAGCTTTAAAATACTAACATAATTATAGTAAATAATCTATCGATTGTTTTTCAATTTAAGTATTTGCATTTACTGCGTTAAACCCAGATTTTGGACTAGGTAACTTTAACGATTTCTTAAAAATTATCTTCTGTTTTCAAAAGTATATAGGTTTCAATAACATAACGCTGTGAGGGTTATATATATATAGCAAGTGTGGTGCTGCTACAAGGTGTAGTCGAAAGCCAAGTGGGATTGAGGCAAGCAAATGAATAGTCATAAGTCGTTTTAACATTTTATTAGTATTGGAAGGAGTGTAGAGATTTGGAAGCAAAACAAACATAGAAAAGGAAGCAAAACGTACATCCAAAGACTACAAAAGTTATTGAGCATCTGGCAGTCGAAGAGAGTGGTTATCAATTTATACAATTAAAAATGTTTTGGTTATCAGATTGCAGAACGTGAGTAATGAAGTCACTGACAGAGCACAAGTAGAGAAATGCTAAGACAGCCTTATGAAAATTGTAAGAAGCTGCTGTTAGGAAAAAATGTGATGTAGAATAAGAGCAACAACTGAATTTTGATTGTGTAGCTTGAGAAACTGAGGGGATGAAACAAAACTGGCGATATTACACTGTATAAACATAAATTAAGTCATGTATGAAAAAAAACAGTTGAATCTCTTGAATTAAACTACTTTACGCTGTAAACAAATAGTTCATTTACAGCAAACTTTGGATGCAAAAAAAATTTAAAATAAAAGTTTTATTTAGGATTTGCTTTTTGTTGCTATACTTTATGGAAATAATGCATTTATAAATATATCAAAAATGTTTTTCCCCTGTAAAAAAATTACTTTCGAACTTTAGAAAGCAATTGTTAAACTGCAATTTGTTAAAGTTTAAATATGATAAAGCTAATAAAGAGTTGTCATTTTATATTGAGGAGTGAAATGGTTCATAATTGTTGCTTATTATAGATTCATTAATCGAAATATGGAAAATTGAAAGTCAATAATTCGATACTCGACTTTCAACTTGACTTGAGCATATGTCTGCCTTTTGTTTGACAAAATATCCAATAAGGATCATAGCTGTAATCATGACGTTTATATTCAATACATTTGAACCGAAGATATATGTAAAGTCCTTCCTACTTAGTAATTAACTCTCCCAAAATATCTTTCGCCTGTATTCTGGGAAAAAGTAACATATTTCTTATAAAAGAAATTCAAGATTCCTGCTTTGAAATCATAAAAAAATATTTTAGTGACATCACTGCACGACAAAGTAAAGAGGGAATGAGGATAATTTCAGACTAAGTCACTGGTATATTTTTCACTGGTTATTTAAAATTCTTTGTGCGTGTTTTTTTGATGAATATAAACAGTGAAATTTTTATGAAATTTGTATGCATAATTTTAAACTTGAAAAAAATCTAATAAATCTAATAGAAAGGAGGATTCAAGTGGCTTGTTATATGGAGTCACAATCTATCATGTATATATATATATATATATACGACGAGATATAGGCTTTAGATTAAATTATTGTTTTATCTTTTAGTTGATCAAAATTAATTATATGTCTACGTGTACTTCCATTTAATAATATAAAAACTGAAAGCTTTGCAAAATCCATCTACTAAGCTTTGTTTGAAGAATACACTTTTATGAACTTAATAAAGCACATGTGTTCCCAAATTTTCAATAGTTGAGACTTACTATTAAGTTTTCTCTACCCACCCGTATAGATTAGTGGTTTCTAAAGTGGAGTATGCAACTTGCCAAAGACGTAGGCTCACTGATCACTTGGAAGTGCAACAAATGTATTGTTAAATTTTGGTTCTACATTCATGTCTGAAGTCACTAACGACAACAACTCAAACCAAGTACAGAAATAAATTAAAGTTAGAATCAAATCTTCGAATTGCATTAACAGATGGCATACTACCAGATTTTTCTGATATTTCTTATTAAATGCAATCACATTAAATTCTAATTAAAAATGTAAATTTGTAATTTAATTGTTACGCATATTTGATTTTTTTTATAACCTTGTCCTTTTCGTACTTCTGAGGGGAAAACCATAAAATTTTACAATTTTTCTTCAATAAAATATGCAACAGTCATATTTAATTCTTCAAAAAATATTGGAGTTCTTCATTCTTTTTCAGCATGAGACAATCAAATTATAAGTGGTTGATTACAGTTCCAGGAATAAAAGAATGTTCAAATGAAACAAGCATCTCTATCCATTTCTCATGCAATTTGAATTATTTGTTTAATAGTTGGCAATACCTTAAGAGCATTGTGTAAATAACGGGAAACCTTGTTCATGCTGGTACATCATTAACACTAAATATCATGATCACGAAACAGTAGCTAAATCGTAATTCCTAGCAATTATGGTCCCAAAAGTGGCACGAAAATATAGAAGAACAGGTATGCTTACCGCTTTGGAGTTTAATAATACTTCAGTCTTGAAACTCCGTTGTTATCGCTTTTCTTTTATTTTTTCCTTTGCTGAGGAAAGTACTTTGGTGCTATCGTGGATTAGAAATGATTAAAATTTAAAATGCAGATATTTTTATATAAAGAATATATCTTATATACAGTCTTTTTATACTGTGTGAGAATTATTGATTCATTATTTTAAAAACCTACTTCTGGTGAAAATAAGTTGAAATAATCCCATTTTCCGACTCGTGGCCCGGTGATAACGTGCTCTAATAGCGTGCAGGAGGGTTCTAATTCGAATCCGCTGGTGCAAATGGTGAACAATGATTGGTCACGCAAACGAGAAGCGTCGATAGGGATTGTGACAATGTGTGTAAAGAGTCTCACATCTATAGTCATGCTGCTTGGTGGATGGTCAAAATCCCACGGCACGTAAATGCGGGGCAGTTATCCCTAAAAGTCTTTCCGGAATGCAATCTCCTATCATCACTCATGGATGGGCTGTTCATGGCCTTCATCATTTGAACACGAGGCCCACAAATGTTCAACCTAAAAAATAACTCTACTGGAGATCTAAGTTCAAATGAAATCATTTCTTAAAAATCACAATATTTTTAAATTAACTGTTATATATTAGTAATGATTCATTTTTTTCTTTAATGTTTAATCTCAGTATATATTTTTTGTGAGAATGCCGCTGTAGTTAGACTAGTATATAACATTAATTAGGATAAATTCTATCAAAAAACAGGTACCAAACTATGATTATCTACATTCAAATTTTTAAGCCTCTTTTAGAAAACTTTATGTTTGGTTCTTCCGTAGAATTGGTATAAAGTAATAAGTATCCATGTTAAAATTGTCAGTTACTTCGGGAATAAAGGAGTTCATCGGCGAGACCATGAATTTTGGTGTAATGCTTTTGTTAATTACCATAGACAGAAAAAACTCTGTCTTGATTTTGAGGATTTGTACAAACATTTTGGACGAAAAATTGTTCAATTTCTCTGTTTTCCAATTAAAAATTGGATGAACATTGCAGCTTCTAATACTTACGAAGTGAAACAAACTACATTATCAGAATTTTTTTTTAATTAAAATCATCTAATGTAATTTGAAATGGTATATAACTAGTTAACTAACTCTCTGGCACTACAGTCCATGCTGCACCATGACCATCTGCCTATTGGCAGATTCTGAAACAGATGATGTTTTCTTTTTAATGGTAGGATTGTCCGCCAAACGCTCTATAGTCATATTAGACTGAGAACTACGGTTTAAAGAGGATTCCAAACGACTGCAAGCATCCATTGCGCCGCTGGCACTCGAAACCGAGCACCAGAGATCATCAGGTCCTCAAATGCTATAGAACAAGAAACAAAACTTTAAAATAAAAGTCTTAAAATGATGCCAAATATTAAAATGATTTATATGTCAAATATTAAAATGATTTATATGTCAAATATTAAAATGATTAATATATGATATTACAAATTTTTGTTTTGAATCTACATACTTACGTGAATCATTCAGCATTTCAAATTAAATAATAAATATTATCTCAATTTTTCAAATTAAATTATAAATCAACCCAGTATTTAAAAGTCTTTCCTTGTCTGTTCGTTCACATACAGTAGATTCAATGAAATTATTCTTATCGGCATACACTAACAAATAGAAATTAATGTAGCAAGCATAACTATATATATTATCCAATATATATAAGTAAATATCTAAATAAATAATATATGTTATTATCTAACATATAAATAAATATCTTATAATGTATAAATTATTTTTAATTATATATAAATATATATATAACTAGTTTTTAATAAAAATGTCTTCTTTTAAAATGTGTTTGTAAATTTCTGTTATTAATAAATAATATGAATATTTTAAATTAAGTTATATATCTACTTTTTACTAATTCTATGGAAGAACCTAATATAAAATTTTCTAAAAGTGGCATAAAAATTTGAATGCCCATAATTACAGTTTGGTTCCTGTTTGCTGATGGAATTTACTTATCCTAATTAATGTCATATACAGCTGCTAACTACAGCTGCCTTTCCACAAAAACTACATACTGAAATCAAAAGTGTTTGATTGGGGGTAAGAAGAAAATGAATCATTACGAATATCGGCTTATTTAAAACATAAGTATATTTATTACTTATATCTTATTATTTAATGTATAAATAAGTTTCTTGTAATATATAAATTATTTTTAATATATATATATATCCAACTACTTAATAATGAAAATATCTGCTTTTAAAAGGCTTTTATAAATTTCTTTTATTCGATGAATATTATATGTTAAATTACTATCTAGCAATTCTTTATTCTAAATTACTAAGAGTTTTATCACGATAAATAATTTTCATCCCAAATGCAAATTAATGAATCAAGCTTACCAAAGGTAAATTTTAAGAACGAAATGTTTAAATAAATCTCTTTCTACATTTCAATTGACTCTAGTAGACATCGGAATATATTCTTGGTCACTTCTAATTTTAAACTTCCAAATAGATTCGGAAGAATCGAGACAATAATGCTTTTTGTCTGCCAGACTTATTTCTTGAAAGAAGAGAGATAAAATCTCCTTTGCACTGTCTCTCCTCTTTCTTCTTTTTGCTCTTTTCTTTTTCTTCTTTTTGCTCTTTTCTTCTTCTTCTTCTTTCCCTTTCTTCTCCTTTTATGAGCACGCAATAAAGATCGACGGAATAAATTTTTAAAAAAGCTATTACAATGCATGTTTGAAAATTTTCTAGAAAACACGCGAATATAAAGCAGACTGGGAAATTTAACAGTGAAGTTTAAAACTTCAGAGCAAAATATATATTTTTTTTTCCATTCTGAAAATGTTATAGAAAATTCGTGATGAAATGTAGACTTTTATTTAGTAAGCATATTGCCAATGGTAACAAAAAAGAATATTTGTGAAGAATGCGATTAAAACTCTTTAATACAGTGTAATAGTCGTATAATATTATTTCTTTAAATACTTATTTATAAGTTTTCTTACCAAATACTTTTTCATTATTATGAGCGTAAACTTAATAGACGTCGTCAACCTGACTTGCTCAAAACTTTAAAAAATAATAAATATATCTATTCCTGTTTTAGATCTTCATATTTATGCGAATTGGCTTTTACATTTAAAGTTGAAGAAAACATTTTCTCTTTTTTTTATTTGGTAGAGGAAGCATTAGGTTATCCTTGGCGCTTTGCATATTCCCCCATCCAATATGTACATGAGGTATGTTATACAAACAAGAAACACAAATTTACATTCTTAAAAACTTGTTCACAAATGTCTTTCAGATAATAAATATTACTGTTCAGTGTTTCATGTGAGCTGCTATGTACTTGTTCTTCGTCTTCAGTTAGTAAAAGTTTGTAAAATAAAATGCATTTGTGGATCGTGGCATACTTTTAAGGTTAATAATATAAAAAGGGTGATTTCCATCTTTTACAGCAGAGATGATAAATAAGTGGACAGCTTCTCCATTTATTAATGTGTATGTATTCAATGTGACAGACCATTATTAATGTGTATGTATTCAATGTGACAGGCCATTTATTAATGTGTGTGTTATTCAATGTGTTCATCTCTGTATACTCACTCCATTGTGAATGCTTGATAACATATAAGAAAAAAACACAATTTTCTCATTAATAAAATGTTACTTTTATTTCTTAAAATGTTACTTAAGTTTTCTTACCAAATACTTCTTCATGTTATTTCCTGTTGTTTTAAATCCTTATATATCAGTTAATCTCGATTATTATGATTGCAAACCAGATTGCAATTAATTTTCACTTAAAAAGTCCATCGCAACGGATTTCTACAAAAGCGAAGTAAAACATAAACAAGTTGGCCACCAGTGTTTTAGATTAATGATCTACGCACAAATACAAATGGGTCTGTTTCAGAACTATTTATGCTTACAATGAAAGTATGCATTTTTATCACATGAATATGTATTGTGAACATTTCCCACTCCAGAAGCATCAGTGGCAATTTAACAATGCTCCCCTCCTGATGAAGCCTTTGTAAGGTCTATAATAATGTGACACCTGATTCTTCTCGCCTTCCCCCCCGCCTAATGATCCCCGAACAAACAAATGGCACGGTATTATTTCACCCACTCCATTTACTTAGCAACTGTATCCCCAGATACAGAAGGTATCAGAAAATATGAATAATGCATGAAGGTCGGTATGAATAGGCAAGATTTAACCCTTTTCATAGGGGTCTCGTAAACTCGCAAAATAAGACACCTCTTTCGTACTTCTTTTTCCTTTTTTTTTAAAGGGGAAAGAAATGAAAGGAGAATCGTTTTCAAAAGTGGTAGCAGACATTCTGTAGATTGCTTCCTTCAACTTATACCTTCTTTCTCACTCATCATCCAAAACGCCTGTCACTGATTTCAATACAGCTGCTGTTTCTGTAGGTTGGTAGTGCTACTTTAAGCTTCTTAAACATTTTTTGTTTTGTTTATGTGTGTGTGTGTGTGATGTTTCAATTTACTCGTAGAATATCAATAATTTTATTCATTAACATTAAAAAAATCATTCTAGTCCTCGTAAGGATTATGTAAATCATGTAAATGAAAGAGCTCTTTAGTTTAATTTGGTAATCATTTCATGTGGTCATCATTTCTATTCATGTGTTCTCTTAGTTTAATTTTCTATTCATGTGGTAATCAATTAACGAATCCGTTATTTAAGACCGCAATTCTTTATTTTACAACTGTGTCTTTGATATATATTTTTATTACATTTAAATAACGATTTTTTTTTTTAAGAATTCAGATATTAAATTTAACAATCTCATACCATATGCAGTCAGTACATTAAAGACGATGCATTTTTAAAATATTAAATTTGTTTAATTAAAATTTCATTCATGGGAAAACACTTTATTTAACACAGTAACGCACAAATAATAAGGAATATGATTATTTGATGCATTGTTTTATTTATTACATTATTTTATTTATTATTGATGATATTTTTGTTATTAAAAGGTTATGAGACATTAAAGTTTTAATGGATGCAACTAATTCTTAAGTCATGCTATTGATTTTTCATATGAAACAATTTTTAATTAGTTCATTATTTTCTGTAAAAAAATTTTTTTTTAAACATAGTAACCATACATTAGTCCTTAGTTGATATTTTAATATTTGAATATACAATTTTAAATTAGATTAATATTTTGTCTAAAAGTTGTAGCTAGTAACGATTTTAGAGAAGTAATTTGCTTATACATAATTAAATTCGTTAATATTACCCCTGTTTTTATTTTTATATTGTACATTTTATTTAAATTCATAATATATTGTTTATCACATTTAGCACAAAGTTAATATTTGGCATTTAGTTGATTTCAAATATGAAGTACACTCATGTCCATAAATTAAGGATAATGAAGTTCAGGCAAAGAAAGAGACTGAAGCAAAACAAATTTGACTTATTTATAAAGTCTATTTATTAAACAAAAGGTAAAGAGCAAAAAAGATGCTATATGTTTGACATAATTAATAAAAATTGCGATTTTTACACCCTGAAGTAAATTTCAAAAAAGAACCTATTTACAAAAAACAGTATAACATGGTTAGTATGATGGTTAATATGGAATATGTCTCCCGGACGATGCAATACAGGCCTTACAACGCCTAGGCATGCTGAGTATCAAATTATCAATCTGATCTTGGGGAATATTACACCACTCATCAAGCAATGCCCTCCGAAGCAATGAATTTCGGTTGACAGGTGGGAGGGGGCTGACGGGCTGCAATTCATCAGCCAAGCATATCCCACACGTGGTCTATTGGATTCAAGTCCGGTGAGTATGCAGGCCAATCCATACGGGTAATATCCTCCAATTGAAGGCATTCGTCTACAATGTTTGCATGGTGAGGACGGGCGTTGTCATCCATAAACAGAAATTCAGCACCCATGGCGCCCCGAAACAAACGTACATGTTGTTCCAGAATGACATCCCGATAGATGTGGCCTGTCATCGTTACACTCTGAACATGCAGGTCAGTTCTGGAACCAAGAATAATTCCTCCGCAAACGAGCCATCCTGCACCACCGTAACGCTGTCGTTCAATGGTGTTCTCTTGGTGGTAATGGGTACCTGGCGCTCTCCATATGAAAGTCCGGCGAGAATCAGACTGCAAACTAAACCTGGACTCGTCGGAAAACATCACACCAGACCACTGTTGCGGTGTCCACAATGCATGCTCTGTACTCCAGGTTAATCGCAGGCGACAGTGAGTTGGGGTAAGTGGAACACATCTGAGAGGCCTACGAGCATATAGACCAATGTGCCCTAAGCGTCTGTACACGGTCTGCCTTGAAACTGTCGTACCGGTAGCTGAAGAGAGCTGACGAGACAGGTCTGATGCTGTGCTCCGTCTGTTTCTTTTGGCAGTAACTGCTAAATACCGGTCCTCATTCGGCTTTGTAACTCGGGGGCGACCTGTGCTGTAACATCTACTCACATTACCATCATCTTGGAATCGTTGCCAAAGCCCGGACATGACACTCTGGGCGATTCCATGTTCCTCGGATACTTCCAGATGGGTACGTCCACATTCCAGTCGTCCGATAATTCTACCACGTAAAAAATCATCCAAATGCTTCCTTTGGGCCATAACTATGCGGTTATTGCACTGAAAGGCTTTTAAAGCGCTTGTGAACAATTTTACTTCTTTGCCACCATTCCTTATATACCCCTCTCTAACACTCTCGTCATTGTGACGTACTATCCGCGCCATCTGATGGTTTCCTGTAATTTGCATATTCTTCTTCAAGATGTGTGTGATAATTCTACAGGTGAAATTTTTATTTTAGACTTCAATTTCTGTGTGATTCTGAATTATCCTTAATTTATGGGCATGAGTGTAAATAGAACAAGTATTTGGGGCTAAATATATGTGTGTAAATATTAAATCAAGTGCTAATCTTATAATTTCATAAAATTATTATATTTAATTTAAATTTAGTTATTCAAAATTTAAAATTTTATTATTTAAATTTTTTTTAATTTAATCAGTTATTTCAGTCATCTGAAAATAACTGAAGCTTACAAGTGAATTGTTTCGAATTGTTAAACCAAATGAAAATAATTGCATAAAACTAGATTATGCATGATTGATTGACAACATGATTGCTAAAAATCCTTATTTTCAGCAATCTATGGTAAAAATCAAAAATGTCATATTTAATCGTAAATACTTTAACACGAAAGGGACAGTTTCAAACTGACACGATAGTAAAGAAGTAAAAACTTTAAAAAGCTGATTGATTCTTATATCACCTTTCATAATTGTTAAATTTAATGCAAAATCCTTTCGGGACAATTTTTATTCATTTGAAGCGTACTGAGGCATAATTTTGTATTTGTATTGGAAAAACAAAATACTTGTGTTCCCAATAGTAATTACTCCCTTAGTCCAAGATACTAAAGTGTCATGTCATCGTAGAATGTTAACTAATCTGAAACCTCGGTAGCCAGAAATTCAAGCTTTCGATTGGCTGACATTCTACGATGTGAGATTTTAATATCCGGTGGAAACATACTTTTAAGTTGTTGGCAACTTAATAATGGGGGATACTGCTTCAGTATATCGTTATAGTTCCTTGAACATTGTGAGAATACTTAATGTCTCGGGTATGTTGCTTATCACTTGCATGTCGTTACCTGGAGAAAATTAAGAAAACTTGAATGAGGCAATTTTCTATCAGTGAGAGTTTCCTTGTCATTACCGCCACCAAGTTTATTCGCAATTGTAGCGTTTATCACCAACGAAATTGAAACTATGTTCTTTTGCACTCTAATTAGTGATCTCTACCGCTGGTCCACGAATAGGGCACTTAAATACGACTAATTCATAATAAATAGTGGAGTGAGTGAATAAATCAGATGGAAAAAGCCATACTAAAGCATAAATGAAGCACAAATTAACTACTGATTAAAATAAAGTATGAAGCAAACAATCACTATCTATTTATCTTTATGGGTAGTCCAATATCAATACCTTCCTTAAAGAATATATTATTGCAAAAAGAAAGTAACATACATCTAAATACTTTTAATTCATTAGTGCACTTATTTTACAAAGTGGGATTTATTTCACGCATTATGGGATACCATATTACCATATAGAATTTTTATATTACTATATATTTCCATGTTTTACAAAGATCACATTATAGGCTATCATATTATATGGACTACTATAACCACATTATGGGTTATCATATTATATGGATTACTGTTACCATATTATGGGCAAATAAACAAATCTATATAAATTGATTGGTAAATAGTTTGCTACTCAATGGAAGTTTAAAAGTTGTCTTCTAGAGCATCACGATGTGTATGATGGTGATAATATAAATATTTTAAATGTGCTGTTGAAAAATAACTTATACAGTGATGTATAGTGGTCTTCTGCTTTTTAGTTGGTAATCAACTTTCAAGTAACTAGTTAGTGATATTTATAATAAAGTATGTAATTAAACCGCTTTATAATAAATAATGTAATTGGATCTGTAATTAATGCTACGTAGGCCTGTAATTAAGGTTACAATCTGTAATTAATGTTTAATCCGCAATTAATGTTGTGTTATAATTTTTTTAATTTCTATTATATGAGGTGATTGAATTCGTAAATCATGTAAGAAAATGATTTAGAGTTTGATTGTTATTAAAAACTGCGTGTTAAGTAAACAGTTGTGTCTCTCATATAAGTTGTTCTTGCATTGGTACTCACCTTTGGCAGAATGATGGCAGGTCACTAAAAAAATTGAAAGACTCTTACCGTTTTCAGAATATTGAGTATTGAAAGGGGTTTTTTTTCGAGTTTTCTTTTTAGGTTTTAATATTTTAAATCCTTTAACAAAACTTAGAATCTGGATCCTGGAGTAAAACAAATTAATTTAAATATTTTTTTAGCAAATGCTTAATCCCGAAAATATTTTTGATAACTTTATTACTTTCAATCAAACTAAAATGTCAAAAGAATTTTAGTTGCAATTCTACGTGTGACGTATTCAGACTGTTTTATTTGTGTTTCGGCATTGAATATTATTTACCACATATTTATGGTGTAACCTTTACAATTGAAATGTTATGTTTTTCAATAGAATTTTGAAATACATGCATGTGAAAAAGATAAAGAAATTACTAGTTTCTCTAATAATTTAATTTTTTATTTTTAAGAAATACGAAATAAAATTTTAATATATAAAAACTTTATATTACTATTATTTGCTCTGGTTTTGAAATGCTTACCCTTCTACAGTTAATATTGCAATGTGCACATAAGTTTTTTTAATGTAGTTTCCTTGATGTTTCTAAAACAGTACATTGTGCCATGATAATTTAGAGCTATTGATATGAAGCAGTCGCTCATCAGGGAATATAGCTAAAGTGACGGATAACTAAACAACTTAAACGAAACACAACAATCAAAATTAAGGTTGTATTGAAATTTTATTTAAAATCTACCACATTCTTAATTTTTCTATACCCGGATCATTTTCACTCAGCTTAGTGGAAATATGACAAGTCTATTGTATATATAACTTATATTGATATGGAGAGGGAGATTTTGACGATAATTTTATTACTTTATTTATAATTCTGGAAAACTCTTACTATTAACATTAATAGGACATTTTCTGAATTTTCTTGGATGATTTAGCAATAGGGGATTAACAGTACAAACATAAGGAGATGTTTATTTTTCTTTTAAGCTGTCATAATATCCTTCCATGAACATATGTGAACACATGTCTTACATTCTTTAATATTAAGACCTAATAACAACGTATGCTAGTCGCAAAACTGCAAGTAACTGTTTGCGAATGTTCTCACAGATTGTTAAGAATCATTGTTTCAGAAGCAGCAAGCAAAATAATTTTTTTTTTAAATTTAAAATCCTTAAATTGCTAGATGCAACTTAATATTTTATTTTAATGAGCTTATTGTTAGTGAACAAACAGTTCAAAAGTTGATGTTAAATTAAGTGCGCGTGATGAAAGGTTAAAAAATTGCATCCATCTTTTGATCTCTGAGATCACAAATAAGATAATTACTAGACAAGAGTTAACAATAGTTACATGAAGTAACCATCATTAGGGTTGTCCAACAAAACACGCAATTAAATGAAAACATTCAAGTTATCATGAGGTAATATTATCATAGGGATGGATTCCTGAAATTGGTTTATGAGACGACATGTATAAATTCTGTTAACAGATCTAACTAGAACTGTGAAGGTGATTGCACCCACGTGGATTCATCGAAATGTGAGACATTCACCCCCTTCCCCCCACTATACAAACAGTGAGCGAGTCCAAGCAGTTTCGGATTCTTCAGAAATGGAAGGTATGGTAATTCATGTCACTCCAAAGTGATCGCGTCTTCCTGCTTAAAGTCATTGCGCTTTCTGGTGAAAATCGTAAAAAAGAACACATAAGAGATGAAGGGAGGAGGGGATATCACGAAGGGGATGAAATTATGAGCAGTCCTGGGTGTCATAGTGTTCTGGACGCCCAAGAATCGGTCGAGTAGAACGACAAATTTGAGGGTAGCGAAGCGAAGAAACTGACTCGAAAAACAACTCTCCATCGAAACAGTAAATTGATCGAGACATTGGATTTGTAACATTGCTTAACAAAGGAAAATACTTCGTGCATGGACTTTTTATTTGTTTATTATTATTTATTTGAATCTTTGGATGGGTTTCCAGTGTTTCTAATTTGGTTGCTTAAACAAAATAACAAAAAATTATAAAATCAAATCACGCAATCAAGAAAACGTGCTGCAACTGAGACAGTCTTTTACTATTTATTAATTGTTTTTCATGAATATCAATTCATACTATTCATTATTATTATGATTGTATGAGTTTATCAATAATATTGAATTCTAATTATTTATTCAAATCTTTGGGTGGTTTTGAGAATTTTTTTTTATTTGATTATCACAGAAAGCCCATCATGTTATTACTCGAACGTATAAGAAACAAGACAAAACTTGAAATTAATCTATTGATGATCCATCGCATATCTTTATGCTATTTATTTATATTAAAATGGAACTTTCACTGATCAATTATATTATTGATCTGAATTGTTTTCCATAATTTTTCTTTTAAATTTGCATGAAAAAAATTAAATAAGAAACAAAAGATTAAAATTTAATAAAAATAAAACTAAGTAAATGGCAAGAGCACAGAGTTACGAACGAATAAATGAAATATTGAAAAAATAAAGGGAATAGTAAGTATAATGTAAAATTTAGAGACACCAAGATATCAGGATGTGAAGATATCAGGATGAATCTCGTATGTGATTTTGAGTTAAGTAATTCAAAATTAATTTTAAAATGGGTCCCATTTTAAAAGCATTAAGATTATAGTAATAGGAGGATACTACAGAAACAAGAGTCCCCTTTAGTCATCTATGAGAAATCATTTAAGATAATTAAGATTAAATGTGTTTTACTTTCATCTAGTCAAATAGTTAATATAATTGAACTTAAAGAATTGCCAATGTATTCTACAATGGTATTATTGATGCCAATCTCTGATTATTACCAATGGTTATGGGTAAGTACCATAGTTTCTTATAATAATTTACAGAAAGCATATTGATATATATCAACTTCAAACTGCTGCAGACAGGCACGTCGTGGAAAAAAACACAGTCGAATCAATTCTGGGAAACTTTTTTCTGGGAAGTGTCCTGGAAAATTTGTTTCCATTACACTTACCGTGGAAAACATTAGCATGTCTTAACTGAAACAACTCATGTTCAATAGGACATGGATAATGTTTATTCGTGACAACCTTGCGGTATCACTGATATGGTTGCAGATGAAGCAGACTGCAGCCTACCGTGAGCCGTCAGCGATCTGCTCATTTACGGACTCGCAACCAAGCACTACATCGCCGACATAAGGAAACTTCAGATTCCGTTGTGACTTTACAAGGTGTATGACTTTCCAGGCGTACTTCCTATTTAACGCTTGTCGTTGAAACGGAGCTAACCTTGGAGGTTCGTGACGTAACCGGGCACGTGGACCATTGCTTTTATCCTATGCACAAAAAAGTAACGGATCTACTCCATCGTGAAGGACGATATGAAGCTACTCAAGGTTTCCACGGGCTTTTCTTGGATTCGACTACTGTGGCGAAAGGTACAGCGAAGAAAGGAAAGACTAGAATTAGCAGAAATTGCATTCACTCGCTAAAAGCAGTGTCTTTCACTTCATTTTTGATTTAGATAAGATTTAAGGTTCATTGACTTGGCTTTAAAAGAAATCATTTCATTTCAGACAATCATATTCTCATACAACCAATTTAAGATGACTCTTTTCTATCTTCTGTTCTAAGTATTAGCTGAATGAATTACAGTTCATATAAGTTCATTTTTAAGAAATAAAGAAAAAAAAATTTACTTTTGACTCCTATGTTATATTATCACTTATCACTAAATCAATTATTGTTTGAGAAACCTTTCAAATCAGCTGCAAACATGTTTTGCGTAAATATGTAATTATCAAAAAATTGGTGCAAAAGGAAGACTACATTAATTAGCGTAAATTATTTTTATATTTCCTAGAATGTATTGATTTCTATGAAATATAAAAAGTATATATATAGTATCATTTATTACAAAATTAATGTAAAAGTTACATACAAATTATGAAATTTTGTTCCATTGTAAACATCAGTTGCTTGGGTTGCCAGGTTTATTTTAAGAATGAATCACAAAATATTATTATAAGTATAAGAAACAAATTTAAAATTTAAATTCTCGTATGATTATACTGTTATTGTAAATAATAAGGTCCAAATAATATAATTTGTAATAATTATATGGACTTCAGACATAAGCAATAATAACATAATTTCATCTTGCATATCATTGCAGAAGAAATACCATGAATATCAGTTTGGACAGTATCCGTGCCATTTTTTTAACTGACAGGATATTCATTCTGATAAAAAAAAGATGGCCTTAATAGCAGTTTGCCCGCCTGAGCCACTCAGATAATAGTAGTTAAATAGTTTCATTTGTTTCTAACAACGATATAGAATTTGGATGCAAACAATTACAAATGAATTTTATTTTAAAACATAGCTCAATCAAAATTATTGGCAATGTGCTTTTAATTGATGATTATACTTAATTTGAGAAAGCCAGACAGTGTCTGTAGCCATTTGTGCGTCCTTATCAAATAAGTAACATCTTAGAAGCAACGGGCTCCTTGCCATAAAACACCGTATCGTACGTGCGGTGCTTAATCGAGGCAGGCCACTTCCGGCCTTTCAGCTAAATCCGTGGTCTTAAGACAGCAATGATTGCAGTTTGGTGTCGAAAGCATCCATTGCGACTTGTCATGCAAGTCTCGAAGCCCCACGAATTGAATAGCATAGGGCGCAAAGGAAAGTGGCGAATTCGAAGAGAGTCGGAAAATCCGTGATCCGTGGCTTTTGAATCATTTTCTCCAGCAGTCAACCGAATCTTGCAAAGTTTCGGGATTCCAAGAGGGAGATGCCGCCAAAAGAGTTGCCTCTGTGTGAGGGTGGAAACTGATGCTCAACTCTGATAAAGACCTGAGCGGGGCGATTGACAAATCACATTTGGAAGAAAAAAAAGGAGGGGGTCGATGAGCCTTCTCCCTGAAGATGGAAATCACATATCGCTCGACTGTAAAAATTTTGCACTTTTCAAGTGATTTCTTAATCCCTTTGTTATGCCGTTATCTTTAAGTGTACATATAAGAACATGCTTCTTTTGCCGTTATCTGACGTGGATTATTGTTGTCATCTCTACTTCTTTCTCCCAAATATTCAAATGAATTGAATAACCAGAATTAAATTCGTAATAATATTATCATCTGTAGATCGGTAAAAAATAAAGTGATAACTTTTACGGAATTTAATTTTTATGCTCTGAGAGAATTAAAACTTAGTTTGGAAAGTCTCACTCGTAAATAATTGTGTAAATACACTAATTAGCAAACAATATTAATCATGTTTCTGCAATTAGTGTATCTATTTCTTAAATTTCATTGATAATGAATTGCATCATCATTATTTAAAAACACATATTTTGCATTTTCAAATAGAATATTCACGATTTTATGCTTCATGCCAAAGCAATCAGTTCAATTCGATGAACTAATAGAACACGTGTAGAACATGTGTTTTACAAATTACTGTACATAGTTTTTCATTATATATATTAAACTCATTTCAGAGTGTAATAAGGAGGAGAAGGTTTCAATTCTGATTCCAATAAAACTGGATCAACGAAGGTTCTAATGTTACTTAATTGAATATTCTATTGCATAAATTAATTAATAAATATTAAGACTTGGTGATCTCTTAATATGTCATACACCAAATAGATATTAATCTATGATCAGCTCAGTTTTACATTTTGAAACAAAAATTCTTTATGATAATTTTTGCAATAAAATTTAATTTACTAATAACTTTTATTGTGAGCGTTAATAAGTTAATTTATTTTTATCGATGAATTTGTCTATTTGAAAAATTCAATGTGATTTACTTCTTATTATAATATGGATAAAAGTAACAGAAGAAAAGTACTTTCAAATGTCTTTTATTTATTCAAAAATACAAACAAAACTGTTATAATCGCATTAGTACATCATTTGAAAAGTTTAAATTGTTTTAATATTTCCAGTTCATAGAGAAGCTAATAATAATAAAAATCCATTACTAGGAAAAACTAGAAATCCCTGATATGTCACTAATTTTTGGAATTGGCTCATAAAAAGTATATTTGCCTACCAATAAGGGACAAGAGTTTATTGTATTCAACTGGTCAACCATCTAGGACCAAAATAGACAAATTCACATCGCCACACGAATCACAATATAATGGAGAAAAATTATTGCAAGATCCCTTTTTCGGAAGTCTACCAACCTATAAATCTCCTTATTATCTTTTATCTCATTCCCTCTTTTTATTTTTGTTATCCTCGCTACAATCGCTCAACAATCTGAAATGTTAGACTTTTCTTATTGATAACAGCATAGTGGAAGCAAAACACGCGCATCTGATGAACCATTCAGCCTTTAGGTGCTCTGGTCCACACAATCATGTCCTTCGTCCATGCTTCAGTGCAAACTCACTGAGGCTTGAGATACTCAGCAACTGCAGGCAGCATCCAAAAAGGGTGGGCTCCTCCAGGAGAAATGGGGTGGGTTTCTACAGATTCCGTCAACTTCCTCCTTATCTGCTGCTGGAAGTCGTTCGTCCCGTGAGAGTCGGATGGAAGTTCTGCAACGACCCCTTTGCAGTAACCTGCTGCACGCAACTGCATGGCAGCATAAGGGTCATTGGTTCGCTACCACTTTCGGTTGGAAATCTCGATTGGCTTCATTGCAAAAGATACAGATGATAATAAAATCTCACTCTTTTCCAAAGACGTGGAAGAAAATGGCACACAACGATTCAATCTCTGTTCCGAGTGCCTACAGTTGGCATCTGTAAAAGCACAAATCTCTAAAATTATTAAACTTTTTTACTCACAGATGAGTATACTACGACATTAGTGATTGAGCATCAACATAGATTTAAATTAACATTTTTTCTTTAAATAAATAGTTTCCAAATATATATAAATTAATGGGTATCAAGTTATTCGAGAAATTTTCAATTTCCAATATGAAATCCAATGTAATAAAAAACTTTTTGTATTTCACCCTACTTGTGGTACAGAAGTAGTTACAGTTGTTTAGTATACAAGAGATCTTGAACTTGATTCCCACTGGTTGCGTGTATTACTCAATGCTTTGAAAAACAAGATAATTCGATGGGAATCCTAGAATTCTAGTTGAGTATTTCACATCCATGGTTGAGTTGTTTAGTTAGAGACTTCTCCAGTACGATACACAAATTCGGAGTAGATAATCACTTAAAATTCTCCCGGAAAGCAATAACATCTCTTCTAGATGAGCGAAACAGATCTACTAAAATAATGTTCTCTCATAAAATGATCAGTGTTAATGATTTTAAGAGCCCAAGTGAAGAAGCATATGGAAGAAGAAAAAATTATTGGAATAAAAATATTCCCAGTATAAATTGAAATGCATCTCAATAAATTTCGCAATAAAATGTTAATATTACTTGAAAATTATTGTAAAAGTAATGATTATAATTTAGATAATATTAGTTAAAAACTTAATTTAAAAGTTCTGGTTCAATTAAGTAGAAATTACAACAATTTATTGATATGCATAAATATGCAGATCATATTTTTAAGCAATAACAAAAACTAAAGTTTAGATCTTGATCCATTGCAGACATTTTCAGGTGGCCTTCCCTTATTCAAAAAATTGCAAACAGTGTGATTTTGATCTTGAATAAAAAAAGAAAAAACATTTATATGAAGTGAAAACATTCTTAATTTTCTTCTGTGGTCCCTCTACCTAAGTAGGCAAAAAAGTCCTTGTCATTGGAATTATCCTTCAAAAAATTGCCACAAGAAAATGAAAAATGGATTGGTAGAGACTTAAAAAAAAAAACTACTGTATTTAGTATGTCTCGCATCTAAGTTTGATTTGTGTCTCAAGTGTAATGTGTAAATCCAGAATGTGCGCCCAGCAAAGTTTTTCTCAGGTGCCAATTTACAATCACTGTTAGTGTAAGAATCTGTCGTAGGTGTCAGTTTTCCTTTTTTTTCCCCACCATAAAATACAAAAATTGCGAAATCACCATAAAACACGAAATTTTATCAGAAGGCATTATTTTCTAAAAGGAGCAATATATAAAAGTTGTGCTCCCTTTGTAATATTGCCAACAAATTAATGAGTTTCATGAACCAATTGCTAAGAAAACTTGTGTCCACACATCAGAACAAAATTCCTGCTTAAATCTCTGAAAAAATATTATATAGTTTCTTCTTCAAAAACTACTCATCAACTGTTTCCCGCCTATAATATGCCAAGAGTTTCCCGCCATAATACAATGCAAAATAAATTCTTCCTGCCCCCCTCTCCCAATTTTCTGTTAGAAATTTCGTTTCTTATATCATCGATCATCGCTAACTACACACAACCAAATCAAAGTTTCAAATGAAAAATAAAATAAAATAAATAAAAAAAATAATAATAATAAAAACATGGTGGGAGGTAAAGTTATGGAAAACAAAGCGATACACAGGAACAGTTGCTCAGAAAATTTTGCATTCGTTAAGATTTTACTAACGACATTTAGGGGGCGGGACGAGGTACGGAGAAATCGTGGGATACCCTTGCTTTTTTTTTTTTGCATACTGTTTCATTGACTTTGTTATTTGAACATTTTCTTGAAACCTTGATACCGTTAAATGTGTTTCGTAAGTTTCTCGTTAAGATTTTACTAACGACATTTAGGGGGCGGGACGAGGTACGGAGAAATCGTGGGATACCCTTGCTTTTTTTTGCATACTGTTTCATTGACTTTGTTATTTGAACATTTTCTTGAAACCTTGATACCGTTACCTGTGTTTCGTAAGTTTCTCGTTAAGATTTTACTAACGACATTTAGGGGGCGGGACGAGGTACGGAGAAATCGTGGGATACCCTTGCTTTTTTTTTTTGCATACTGTTTCATTGACTTTGTTATTTGAACATTTTCTTGAAACCTTGATACCGTTACCTGTGTTTCGTAAGTTTCTCGTTAAGATTTTACTAACGACATTTAGGGGCGGGACAAGGTACGGAGAAATCGTGGGATACCCTTGCTTTTTTGCATACTGTTTCATTGACTTTGTTATTTGAACATTTTCTTGAAACCTTGATACCGTTACCTGTGTTTCGTAAGTTTCTCGTTAAGATTTTACTAACGACATTTAGGGGCGGGACGAGGTACGGAGAAATCGTGGGATACCCTTGCTTTTTTTTTTTTGCATACTGTTTCATTGACTTTGTTATTTGAACATTTTCTTGAAACCTTGATACCGTTACCTGTGTTTCGTAAGTTTCTCGTTAAGATTTTACTAACGACATTTAGGGGGCGGGACGAGGTACGGAGAAATCGTGGGATACCCTTGCTTTTTTTTTTTTGCATACTGTTTCATTGACTTTGTTATTTGAACATTTTCTTGAAACCTTGATACCGTTACCTGTGTTTCGTAAGTTTCTCGTTAAGATTTTACTAACGACATTTAGGGGGCGGGACAAGGTACGGAGAAATCGTGGGATACCCTTGCTTTTTTTTTTGCATACTGTTTCATTGACTTTGTTATTTGAACATTTTCTTGAAACCTTGATACCGTTACCTGTGTTTCGTAAGTTTCTCGTTAAGATTTTACTAACGACATTTAGGGGGCGGGACGAGGTACGGAGAAATCGTGGGATACCCTTGCTTTTTTTTTTTTTGCATACTGTTTCATTGACTTTGTTATTTGAACATTTTCTTGAAACCTTGATACCGTTACCTGTGTTTCATAAGTTTCTCGTTAAGATTTTACTAACGACATTTAGGGGGCGGGACGAGGTACGGAGAAATCGTGGGATACCCTTGCTTTTTTTTTGCATACTGTTTCATTGACTTTGTTATTTGAACATTTTCTTGAAACCTTGATACCGTTACCTGTGTTTCGTAAGTTTCTCGTTAAGATTTTACTAACGACATTTAGGGGGCGGGACGAGGTACGGAGAAATCGTGGGATACCCTTGCTTTTTTTTTTTTTTTTGCATACTGTTTCATTGACTTTGTTATTTGAACATTTTCTTGAAACCTTGATACCGTTACCTGTGTTTCGTAAGTTTCTCGTTAAGATTTTACTAACGACATTTAGGGGGCGGGACGAGGTACGGAGAAATCGTGGGATACCCTTGCTTTTTTTTGCATACTGTTTCATTGACTTTGTTATTTGAACATTTTCTTGAAACCTTGATACCGTTACCTGTGTTTCGTAAGTTTCTCGTTAAGATTTTACTAACGACATTTAGGGGGCGGGACGAGGTACGGAGAAATCGTGGGATACCCTTGCTTTTTTTTTTGCATACTGTTTCATTGACTTTGTTATTTGAACATTTTCTTGAAACCTTGATACCGTTACCTGTGTTTCGTAAGTTTCTCGTTAAGATTTTACTAACGACATTTAGGGGCGGACGAGGTACGGAGAAATCGTGGGATACCCTTTTTTTTTTTTTGCATACTGTTTCATTGACTTTGTTATTTGAACATTTTCTTGAAACCTTGATACCGTTACCTGTGTTTCGTAAGTTTCTCGTTAAGATTTTACTAACGACATTTAGGGGCGGGACGAGGTACGGAGAAATCGTGGGATACCCTTTTTTTTTGCATACTGTTTCATTGACTTTGTTATTTGAACATTTTCTTGAAACCTTGATACCGTTACCTGTGTTTCGTAAGTTCCTCGTTAAGATTTTATTAACGACATTTAGGGGGCGGGACGAGGTACGGAGAAATCGTGGGATACCCTTGCTTTTTTTTTTTTTGCATACTGTTTCATTGACTTTGTTATTTGAACATTTTCTTGAAACCTTGATACCGTTACCTGTGTTTCGTAAGTTTCTCGTTAAGATTTTACTAACGACATTTAGGGGCGGGACGAGGTACGGAGAAATCGTGGGATACCCTTGCTTTTTTTTTTTTGCATACTGTTTCATTGACTTTGTTATTTGAACATTTTCTTGAAACCTTGATACCGTTACCTGTGTTTCGTAAGTTTCTCGTTAAGATTTTACTAACGACATTTAGGGGGCGGGACGAGGTACGGAGAAATCGTGGGATACTCTTGTTTTTTTTTTGCATACTGTTTCATTGACTTTGTTATTTGAACATTTTCTTGAAACCTTGATACCGTTACCTGTGTTTCGTAAGTTTCTCGTTAAGATTTTACTAACGACATTTAGGGGGCGGGACGAGGTACGGAGAAATCGTGGGATACCCTTGCTTTTTTTTTTGCATACTGTTTCATTGACTTTGTTATTTGAACATTTTCTTGAAACCTTGATACCGTTACCTGTGTTTCGTAAGTTTCTCGTTAAGATTTTACTAACGACATTTAGGGGCGGGACGAGGTACGGAGAAATCGTGGGATACCCTTGCTTTTTTGCATACTGTTTCATTGACTTTGTTATTTGAACATTTTCTTGAAACCTTGATACCGTTACCTGTGTTTCGCAAGTTTCTCGTTAAGATTTTACTAACGACATTTAGGGGGCGGGACGAGGTACGGAGAAATCGTGGGATACCCTTGCTTTTTTTTTGCATACTGTTTCATTGACTTTGTTATTTGAACATTTTCTTGAAACTTTGATACCATTACCTGTGTTTCGTAAGATTCTCGTTAAGATTTTACTAACGACATTTAGGGGGCGGGACGAGGTACGGAGAAATCGTGGGATACCCTTGCTTTTTTTTTGCATACTGTTTCATTGACTTTGTTATTTGAACATTTTCTTGAAACCTTGATACCGTTACCTGTGTTTCGTAAGTTTCTCGTTAAGATTTTACTAACGACATTTAGGGGGCGGGACGAGGTACGGAGAAATCGTGGGATACCCTTGCTTTTTTTTGCATACTGTTTCATTGACTTTGTTATTTGAACATTTTCTTGAAACCTTGATACCGTTACCTGTGTTTCGTAAGTTTCTCGCATCATTTGATGGTTCAAGAACACTGCCAAGATTCACAATAAAAGTAACTCGACAAAAAAATAAATAAATAAATAAATAAAATAAAATAAATTAATTAATTAATTAAAATAAAAAATTTTAAAAATCTCACCTTTTTTTTAAAAATTATTTTATAAGTTAAATCAAAGATTAGGATCTGATTCAACTGTTAATGTCATACTGATTCAAACTATTCAATATACTGTCTCTTAAGGTTCTTTTTAATTTTTAAGCATGATTTATAAAAAAAAAAAAATTATTCGAAAAGCAAAATATTTTTTTAGCTCTTTATTAACAACAGAAAATCATTTAAGTTATTATCACAATCAATCTAACTGAAAGTATCAACTTTAGTTGTACAAAAACAGGATACACACTGACAATTGTGACAGAGTATGTGAACCTCTCCCATCGACTATTAGACAGCCAGGTGGAAATTTCAGTACCCCTACCCCCTCCCGAATAAGGGGCATTACCCCAAAAAATCCTAATGGAAAGCAGTAATCTCCCGTCCTTTTCTACCAGTCACAACTATTCATGGTAAATAGAACTATGCGGAGTATAAAAAGTCACTACAATATAAACTTCAGCTCTAAAACCAAATATACAAGGACATTGAAATTCATAACAGTTCAGAGCTAGAAGACCTTCTTTCATTTAACCAATTACAACTAGAGTTATGTCTTTCAAACTGTAATTTCTTTTATTGTTTCTACCTAGAGGTAGCAAATTACGTGCAATTTCTAAGAGTTGTTAATAAATTCAACCGAATTCTCTTCGGCGTTGATTGGTGCTGTGTTTCTTAATGAAGTTGCTTGCAATTAAAGTTGTTTTACATGTAAATTTACAAAAGCTATTTGCATCGCAGAGATTATTTCCTAAGATTTGATTTTTCTGCTTGTGTTATCGATTTTGTTTCGTTACAATATAACTTGCTACTTTCAATTGGATAATTTCAGAGATATAACAGCCAACTAAAAATTTATTTCAAAACTATTCAAATTAATTCGGCTTGGGATGCAACTTAAAACAACATAAAATAAAACCCATGAAGATACTTTAAAGACATTAATTTAAATACTAAAAAACTTGATTCGCAGGTGAGTGCAGACGTGCACAGCTAGCGTGCACGAAGTGAACTTAGGTGTCGTGGCGTTGCTGTCACTGCTGTCGGAAACGAGGAGATTCGATGGGGATTAAACAAGCGCCGGAAAATAACTCGCATTGACAGTCCTGCTGCCTGGTAGGAGTTTTTCGGGGTTCTTTCATACTACATGCAAATTTATGCCATTTACATCTACAAATTGTTGGCCTTTGGTATCACAGGCTACAGGTTCGAATCCTGGAGGTGTAATGGATGTTGTTAGTGGTTCGGAATCCACTTTAAACTGTAGGTCCCGGTCTGTTTAGCCCTCGTGTTCACAAAATGATAGTAAAGTGACAAAACAAAACAAACCTAAAAATTCTTCCGAAAATTATCATTTACTCATTTCCTCGAGGCATGCCTTATGTCATTCAAATCCCCTCTCTGAAGAAAAAAAAATTGCATTTAAACACATTAAGCTAATTTTGTTCCATGTTGATTTCTTAGGAGCCAAATTAAGTTTTTGAAATAAATAAATATGTATTTTATTCCAGATTCAAAAGCCATCATCAAATTAAGATGGTAGTATTTTTTCACTGAAGCCTTTTTCTTCTCTAAATGAGAAAGGAGGCTTCTCTTGAGCTTCCGTTATATCCGCGTTAATTTGTTATGCCTTCTTTTGTCAACCTCTCCGAGTCATAAAACTTTTTTTTTTATCGATTTTCCTGCGCTCGGTTTAATCTCGGTTTTCCAGAAATAAATAAATAACAATATTGCTGCAATTGGTTCAGCGCTCACGACTCACAATAGAAAAGAAGAATGAACAATGGCAGTCAAAATCGGTCAGGTACGACTGAAGATCTCTCAAAACGTTACACACGTGAGTACTGGTTTGCTTTGTTTTTTTGCAAAGACTCCTTGAACGTCTCATGTTCCGTATGATCAGTCAATTCGAAAATTATGTATACACATTTATGTATACAGAGTCTGCTTTTGACAACAATGAAGATGTAAGATGCAGCGCATTTCGAATTCAACACAAACAGATGAAGCCAGTTTACTTTATCTGTTCGCTGGCCAATACGTGTGTTTGGAAAAATGTATATTAAAATATTTTGCTTTCCAAAATAAGATCGATTCTGTTTGGTGAGAAACATTAAACACATTGTTTGATAGATTTTCTTTTACGACTCACTTTATGTCATTAGATGCCGCATGGAAATAAATTTTGCATTTATTAATGTTTGTTGTTCTTTAAAGTTTGTCTTTAGGAAATATGCGTGTTGTATTGAAGAAAACAATAAATTATAAAGAATAGTATTTAAAACTGAGAGTTAAAAAGGTATAAAAAGGGAGAGATAAAAGACTTGAGTTTCAAACAGAACAATGCCCCAGAAGAAAGATTTTGTGTTATGTTATATAAATAATCGCACTGTAATAATGTTATATAAATAACCCAGCATATCGTTTTATTTCTAGTCAGATTGTTATGCATTTTTCACGTTAAATGAGTGAGTCTTATTACAGATATGAAAACAACTTTATATTTTAGAATGGATTTCAACTTTATCAAAGACAAAAAATAAATAAAAATAATAATAACAATAAATAAATAATAAATGAAAGACGTCAATCGTATTATATTTTTAGACATACGATATTTTACAAATACATCTCAGATAAACTCATTTTTCAATTCCTACTATTAGTTTTTTACTCTCTCTATATATATCTTGTTCAAGTTTTTAATCGCTAATAAAATACTTTTTATTCATCCACTCAAGTTCAAATACATTTTTTTTTGAACTTGTAGTGGATGACACTTGATGTTAATACAGTTTTTTTCCAATATCAATTCATCAATTAAATTTCATTAATTAATTTTAGTTTTTTTTAGATTTAAGTTGCATGTATCTAATAATAGATGGCGCCAGATGTAAGAGGAAAATTGCAACTTTATTTGTAAAGGACTTTTCTGCAATATAGTGAAAATAAAGTAGAAATTGACTGTAATTTTTTTTTTTTATATTACTTGTTAAACATACACATCAATCCCCTCGTCTAATTAGATAATCCAGGGGCTCTCAAAATTTTTGGTCTCTCCGCCTCTCAAAAGTATAACTGTCATGCCTATACGCTATTTTCATTACTAAACTAAATGTCATTGTAGTAGCTTTGACATTTTCTTAATTTTCTAACAACAATATCACAAGCATCATAGTGTTTAATTTTCTAAAATATATTATTTGTAATTAATCAATTCAAAGGCAGAATTCACAGAAATGCATGACACCTGCTTTTAAGAAAAATATTTTCCAAATGAATCATTTTATTATATTAACAAAAAGAATACTTGCCATTGAATTTTAATTTTACAAGAAATCAGAGCAGAGAAGCCACTTTTTCATTGTGCTGAGGAAAAAATTAGAATTTCCAATGATTTGTGGACAAGATGTTTTCAAAAACTAAGTAATGTTCGTAAATAAATGCAGATAATTAATGTCCAAATGAAAATACTATTGTTAACAAACAATCAAGACTTTTTCTGAAATAAATTTTTTATAGCCTTGATGAGAGTTGTTATGGATAATTGTTGAGAGTTGTTATATTGTTTTCCTCACACACTCTCCACTCCAGTACCTAAAACTTTATCAATTGTACGACTGAAAAAGAATATTATCTTCTTATATAACTTATTAAGAGTAACTGGATATGGCTTGTTGTCTTACGTAAGGGAACATTTTATGTCTCACGTAAGCCAGCAACGAAATATTCAAGCAGATGACTCAAATGTGGAAAAGTTATGACTGAATTCATTATTTTAAGTGGTCTTAGCTAAGGGTTATTAATTAACTATTAGGAATTTTCATCAAAACACTATGATGATTTAGCCAATCGAACGTTTATGGACTTAATTCAAGCTACAGTCAACGTTTTAAATGTATATCAACGTATTAAGGAAAGCCAATCATTCCCTTATCATCTCTGAAATTTTAACAATTTTTGCTGCTTTAAACAGTTAACTTATTTAAGAATTGCATTATGTATTTAAGTAAGCCCTTATAGTTAAAATTAACTATTAACGTTGTAATTAATGCAAGTAATTATTAACAGACAACATTATAAAAATAATTATGCCAGACTAAAATAAACCCTAATTGTTCTTTTGCGAACAAATTCCATTTCAATATTCACCAAACTTTTATTTTTATTATTTTCTTATATATCAAGTATTTCCAATACACTAATTCGTATAAAAATTAACAATTAATGTCAACCTAAAATTCCATTTACGGGATGCTTTCCAATCTAGGATTTCGGAAATGAAGATAAACTGTGATGATCGCGACAGCATTCGGAAATGTGATGATGTCTCGCATTAATTATTAGGCTGTCTAATAGGAGTTCACAGATTTCAAATTACACTCGAATGCAAGGCAATTTCCATTAAAGGTCCTTCCAGCAGGCCTAATTTCCTCGACCCGTCGCTTGACTGTTCGCTGCATTTATTCTAAACACATAACCAAACTATTATTTTTCTTGTTTGTCTTCGATATATCCGCTATTTCGGAGTAGCATCAGGATTTAAAAAAGCAAGAAGCAACAATTATATATTCATATATACATAGATAAAAACTGAAAAATTTTTTTAATTGAAAAAGAGAAAACGATTACAGATTACACACACATATACTATATATATGTATATATGTGTGTGTGATCATATACTATATATATATCTATATATATATATGTGTATATATCCAAGAATCTCTCGCTCTCTGTATATATATATATATATATATACAGAGATTCTTGGTTAGATCCCAATAATTAAGAAGGCACTATCAAAGTTCAAAGTAATACCAAAGTTTTAAATGAAGATTTTTCAGTTTTAATGATTAAGTAAAATCGATTTCATAACATTAAAAGAACAAAGGTTGTATATTGATTTCCTACTTGTTATTATCATTTGAAACAGTAATCTCTTTCAAATTATCTTGACTGTGTGCGCCGAGCCTATTAAATCTGGTTAACAAAAAGACAGTTTTTGTTCAACTACTTACTGTTATCTGATAGGGATAAGATTAAAAAAATCCAACGCCCTGAGCAGCCCTAAGACATTGAGCGAAAATTGAAATAAAAATCAGCCAAACACAAATACCACAGAAAGATCTTCCGCCCACTCTCCATCCCGGATCTACCAATTGTAACCTTTGCTCTGTTGAAAAAACAATGGTTTAGGTGAGTCATTCCAAAATAAAGGAAACTGCAAGAAGCTTTAGTCTTCTGTTCTTATATATACAGCGGGATTTTTTGAATTGGTTAGATAACTCTTCCTGGAGTACTTCCTCCTGCAGTTTCATAAAGATCGATAAAAAATATTTTTTTACTAATTAAAAACTACGCATCCCATTAGAAGCATGGAAGAAAGGGTGTTTCGAAATTATACTAAAAACATTATTTTTGTGTTTGTCTTAGAGGCTTTTTTTAAAATTATGTTAAATTTTATTAAAAATTATCCTTAACTTTATATTTGGACAATGAACCATGTTTGGAGGTAAAACGAATTTATAAAGCCAGAATCATAGTAGAAAGGAAAACAGATGCTAATATATATTATTTTTTTACACTTAATACAAATAACAAGTATTTTATTAGTTTCAGAACGAAAAAAAAATTTAAGACAGCTGAAATTTATTCGGGGTAATACAGTCATACCTCGTCTTATGAACAATTGTAGATATAACCTGCGATAAGTAAACATGTAGCTCATGTTCAATTTTTAAAATGCTTGTGCGCTTCAAACGCCTTTCTACTAGAAGGGGCAGATTTTTGGCAGATACTTTATTGATAATCTCTCAAATTATTATAGATTATCTGTTTACTTGTTTTGTTTGACAGATGATTTGTTTGATCTGCCTCCTTATTCCTTGTTTATTTGTTTAACTTAAGAAGTGTAACACACGGTCAATATTGTATTTGTACAACAAACTGTGTATAAGTCACACATTTTTTTAAAATTTATCTGATTCATGTTTAAAAAACACTTTTATATGATATTACATCGTATTGTTTCGTGTAAGTTTAAAAAAAAATCTACCATGGATATTTTTTTTCAGGGATCAATATGCTCACTATTTGATCTTTGGGTAAATATTATATAAAAAAAATAGATACTATATATAAAATATTATATAAAAAATTATCACCGCAACCAGTATCATGCCGTAGATCTGCTACATGGGAGAGAAATTATTTTATGAATACATTTTTTTTACTTTTTAAGAATTTTTCAGTATAAAAATTAATAGTTAACTTATTAATTTAATGGTATTCAGCGAGTGTCAAAAAATTCGGATGGTGCAAGAAAAATTTGTTATTAGGGGATTATTTTTGTTCTCATTAATTTTGTCGTGAGTAAATCAATTACCAAGCAATTTTAAAATGAAATGAAATTATTCTTTTTTAATTTTTATCTAATACAACATTTACTTAATGTATTGTTGAATAAAAGGTAATATTTATCAATGATTTCAGGAGTAAAAAATAAAATATCTTTGAGTAAATTAAAAAAAGGACTCTAGTTCTGAAATGTACAGTCAATTTGGATGAAGCATTATACCTACAAAGGGCACCAAACAAATAGCTTTCTATTTCAGGGTCACTAGATAAGGGTATTCACTTAGTAATTGCTTTCTGAAAGTAGCCTCATGAGGACCTATTTAACGATATGTAAAGAAGAAAGAGAGACACAGCGCGTGCCTTTCGATAGCCACCTGGAAGTACAAAAGACCTCCACAGCTAAACCACTTCAGTGAACTATACCTGCTAACTCCATGGGATTACTCCATAAAGATCGCTGTCAAAATGTTTAAGCTCCGTTAAATGCTCCCAACGAAGTTTAATATTTACCAACGAGTCTATCACTAGGAGATCCACCCTCTTTTTTCTGACCCTTGGTCAGCTTCCACAAAGAGCTGAATGAAACATTCCTGTCGGAGGCTCCATTGCGCCAAAGAAGAAGGAGGTTCACGACTCTTGTAAATGACATAGGAAACAAAGGGGAACCACCTCCCAAGAGCAAACTCTACCAACACCAAACGTCTTTTTGAAGTAGCCGGCAGACGTCGCCCCCCCCCCTTTTTTTTTTGCCGATGGCCACCAAGCGAGGTTTGCGCCAGAATGGCCTGACGCCAGAGAGTCGGCCATGCGCATCTTTCATTGACAGACTTGGGAGTGAAGGGCCGACCCTCCCCCAGTTCGATTCCCTCCCTTTGCAGTGATGGTTCCAAGTAAATAAGCGGCTTTCGAAGCTTTTACAATGAGCAGTTCGGCCCACTGTTGCAAGATTTGTCACATATACACAATTTCGTGTCTTAAAAAAAAATTCGAAAACATATGAACAGCGGAAATTGAATTAGGCAGATGACTGAAATACTGCATGTGACAAGTCTTGCAACAGTGGTTCTCTCTTTTTTCCCACAAATGCATTTAAATTGATTCGGTAGATTCAAACTTTGAGAATTCTATATTTCGAATTCACTAGATTTGAGACACCTTGTCCTGGACACCTTTTCACTTTAGAACTATTACGAGACTTACAAAAGAAATATTCAATACATTCAGTAGCTAATATATTCTTCATACAGAAAATTCCTAAAATTTTAGGTATATATAAGAGCATAATTTTAAAAAGTAGGTTATTATTATTTTTTTTCCCCCAAATAAAATTCATATATTAAGAAAATAATTAAAATTCATGTTCTAAAACGCAATTTTTGCTTTTCAATCAATCATAGAAAAGCTTTTTTTATTCTATATTTTTTTACATTTTCTGCAGTATGTTATAATCAAGGGAATTTCATGTATTTAACATAATGAAAAATATTGATGGTTTAATAACGTGTAGAATTGGATTAGACTTTCGTATATTTCGTATATCATAAAATAAAAAAACCGATAAATTAAAATTACAAAAATAAAGAACAATAAATCGAAAAAATTTCTTACATTATTACAAAAGCTATGAAGGAAAATTATTACTATTAATATCACAAAAGGAAGTAAAGAAGAAATTTTAGAATTTTATACATTGTACTTCGATTTACGAACCTTTCTAGATTTGAATTTGTCTAGAAATGGCATTTTAAGATACGAAAAACATCGAGTCGTTTTTTTCTACAGACTTTTGGCATATAACTGATGCATTGAGCTCTGAAAGACTAGACCGACTGCAGCGCCACCGACATTTTGTTTGACTAACAGCGAATTTTATATAGATATGTAAAGAATGAATTTAAAATAATTTTATGTTTGTAAATTTTTTTTTCTATTCCATTGTGCCACTTCTGTTAATAATGTTAAATACTTTAAATGGGCGATCGCTTCAACTTCAGTCGGTCAACGTTTTTCTTTAGGATTATGAGAAGAAATGTGCTATGGGAAGACTCAGGTTTAACTGCCTTATATTTGGAAGTAATACTGAGAAACGCCGAACTGCCCTCCTCTAACCTATCTGCCAATGCAAGTCACAATTTCCACCGAGTTGAGTCATTTTTCAAAGCTGTAGCTGCAATATACGTTACCAGCTGAAGTCAGATTTTTGTTTCCTTATACACTAACTAACGACACAATCATTAAATTATTAATGCATTACCTTTTTGTAGCCCAATTATAAAGTGAGCTGTAAACCTGCAGGAGAGCTGCAGAAGTTCGAATCTACCTGAGGTGTGCGTTACAGTCCCAACTTTTAGAAATGAGGAAAGTCATTAGCAATTGAAACAGCAGTCTCGCATCGACACTTGGACTCTCTGGGGGGGACTCTCATTTGTGTGTTGAAAGACACAGAGTGCGGTTACCAGTCAAAGTTTTCTGGAAAGGCAATGTCCTCACATCATCTGCGGACAGGTGGTGACGGAGAACTTGACGTATTATTCTTTGTAACAGCATTGGTTTGAAAATATGCATCGTGTCAAATTGCATTTCTCGGTATCCTAAAAAGAATCCTTTTCCAAGATGTTTTGAAATACACAATTCCTTACGCTGAATCACACTTGCAAGAAAAAAGTGTCAATGGTGCTATAATTGAACTACTATGAAAAATCTTTCTCATACATAATTTACCATATACTCAGCTGTGACGTATTTGGACATTATTATTATTCATATTGCATATTTATTATTCGTTCTGATTTTTTTCTGACTCATTGAATTGCGATCGTTATAAAATAAATAAAACGTTAAAAAAAAAAAAAAAAAAAAAAAAAGAAGAAGAAGAAGTTAAGAAGTTAATTTTTTTTCAATCTCCAATAATGCTGTTAAGTGATCAGCCGCGCTATACAACTAGAGCCATACACTACTGCGTATTTAGTACTAAATGTGTCACTGTTGAGTCCAAAAACGTCAACTGGAGTTGAGCTGCATGTCCATTAACATGATCATCAGGATTAATTCTTCCCAAAGTGCGATTTACACAGTGGCATTTGTTTTATACAGTCAGAAAGGAATACCGCAATTGAAATTCATTGGAGAATGAGTTGCATTAATGTCTGGAATTATTTTGATCCATGACAACGCACGGCCGAATACTGCTGTGGCAACCAAACAGCTTCTATAGGAAGTGTTCGATCATCCGGCGTGCAACCCAGACCTGGTACCCAGTGACTTTCACCTCTTTCGAGAGCTGAAGAGATGTCTGGGAAAACAACATTTCGCCAACGAAGAGATTTAAGACGCAGTGGAGATCTATCTCAATACGTTGGCGGGAGCCTATTATGAAGAGCGGCCTGATGGCTAATTGGCCAGAGCTCTGGAGAGCTTTACAACTAAAAATTCTTGGCCTTTGGTGCCACAGGTAGTGTAGGTCCCTTTGTGCACACAAGAGGACCATAGACCGACAAACCAAACCTATTATGAAGAGGGTTTGGGATTACTCATCCACCAGTATGACAAATATCTCGATGTTCGCGATGACTATGTGGAAAAGTACTTTCATTGTACTTGACTCGTGGTGATAAAACCATTTTGTTATTCACAGTCTTTATTTAATGCATCAAAGATTGAAAAAAATTAAAAAAGAATAGCCCTCTTAGATTCATTTTTTTTTTCACTATAAAATATTTATATACAAAAAAGTACAACTTAATCTCAAAACGTTTAAGTTTATCGCTGTTTCATTTTAGCGAAAGCATATGTATTAACAATTGCAATTGATTGCTCTCTAAATACACCTTCCATATTAAATATTGCTGTTAAAAGAAACTAATGAACTTTATTTTCTACATAAATGACGCTTTTTCCTCTTAAAATCAATATAAGCAAGAAATTAAAAAATATACAATTAAAACTATGTACTAGCAATTTTTTTTAACGAGCTATTCGTAGTCGAAAATAATCTAATCTATTATTTGAGTTTTCAAAAATGAAATGACTATTCATTGTTTCATTTTGCTTCAATTTAATTATCTACAGGAATCAAGACTAAAGACCCCTTTCGTGGGAATGAAAAGCAGTGTGTGGTCTTTCTAGCAACTTGGGCGGTACCTTCACACGTTCACATTGAACATTTGGAAACTATTATTCGTTTATTTGTAATAAGCAGGTGCACATTAAATTACTGTTCACTTCATAAATTAACTTTCCATACTGAATTTAGGTTGGATCAATACTAAGATAAATGGAATTCACATGTTGTGATTAAAGAGTGAGCATTATTCATGCATGGCCATTAGGATGTTGGGCACTTTATATTTAACTTCAAATTAATTTAATGGAGATAAAATTGTATAAAATATACACATTTTGATTCGGTTAGCTGTACAATTTATTTAAATAAGCAAATATTTAAATTAAATTAGCACATTTAACTTTGATTTCACACTTTATTCTGATAACACTGTCTGGCGCTCGTTGCCACAGGTATCGGGTTTAAGTCCCGACGGTGCCATGGATATTTGTAGTGGTTCGAAACCCTTGTCTAATATGACTGTAGAGAGTTGGGGGGTAGGGCCGGCAACTCTACCCCGTAAAAAGAAAATATCTCCCGTCTCGAAATCTGCCAGTAGACAGACTGCCTTGGCCCACCATGGGGTTGTTGTGCCAATAAAGAAGAAGGAGAAGAATTATAGCACTGACTGTAGCTACAATATCGTGCTAAAAAATTAATAATTTTTGGTTTGTTTGTAATATTTTGTGGCGTTATTATTATTATTGCGCAATATTATTTTTTTCCAGTGCCATCGTGCCTTCAATAGATTCGATTTCTTTGAGGTTCGATTTCCGTTAGTTGCTTGCGTTACAGTTATAGCTTTCAAGAATAAAAATTCCAGGGACTGTCTACGGGATCGTATAGCATCAATAGTTCAAAATACTTGTGCCGAATTTAATTCCAAATTATTTGTCTGATTTTGCATTTCGCATGAATATGAGTGAACCCCCCCCCGAAAAAAAAAAAAGAAGTTACAAATCATCATTAACGATAGTACATAAATTACAAAAATTATAAAATTAAATAAAATTATTTTTCAAAACATTTATATATATGTTTTTTTTTTTTTTAATAAATCTGGTTAAGAAAGAGTTCGGATACAAGAGAGCTTTACTAATTTACTAATCTCTACTAATGGGATTATTTAACATCCAATTATTGAAGTTACACTTCAACAATGCATCCCCAATTTATTCAAGTTATATTTCAGTTACCTGCAATTAGTAATAGTTAGAAGGATTTGAAATAGGTCTGGGAAAGAGTATATCATTTTCGATTTCTTTATGTTACTCACAAGTGTGCAAGTTCACATGAGCAAAGCGTTCAGAGAAGAAAAAAAAATTCAAATTGCAAATTTCTCCCTAAAAGTCAAATAATCGTTGAATCAAAAGTTATTTGTGAACTTTTTTGGTTTCTTTTAATCTGTCTGAATAAGATTGAGCACTTCATAAAGGAAAATCCACTTTAACTATGATTTCTTTGTCACACTCCATATCTCATAAGCTTATATTGTCAAAAATAATTACATAAAAATTTAATATAACGCATTTATACTTCGATTAAGAATTATTATTTTTGAGTATTTTTAATTAATCTAGATGAAGCCGGATAACAGAAAGTTCGCATACTAACTGGGATAATAACGCATAATAACTAACGCATACTATCTTAATTCCAATTTCTTCTTCAAATTGTAATTTCGCAAATTATTGACAGCAAAACCATTGAAAGCAACAAACAAAAAGAAAACAAAACTTTTACAAAAAAAAAAAAAAAAAAGTTGCAAATCGAGCCTAAATCGAAGATCATTCATCATTCAATTATTGACAGATTCTTCATTTTGGTGTAAGTCGTCGACTTTTTTAACAATGAATTTTTGAAAAAAAAATTTTTTTTTTAAATCAGTTCGGATAAGAGAGATGGTCTATTTTAATTACAATTTGTTTGTTACTCAGCAAATTGCTTAAATTCATTTTTTCCAATCAAAAATTGGTACAAATGAACCACATATAGCCCATTTATATTTCATTCAAGAATTATTATTTTTCAAAATTTTTGTTGGTTTTGATTAAGTTAAGACAAGGGAAGAATTTGAATATTTAAGAATATTATATATATATATTATTTATATTATTTAATATCTGAGTTCCAATTTCTTCATAACAATTTTTTATTGAAGTATGAATGGCTATATGAAATCGATTTGCACCAATTTTTCATCGGAGAATATGAGCTTAGGCATTTTGCTGTATCCTACAGCGTGACATTTTGCAGTGTGTGCAATTCATACACACAAATCATGATTAAAATCCTCTTTTTAATCAGACTGATAAACGGATTGATTTTGTAATTTCAATAACTCTTGAATACAAGGCTGTTGAAGGAAAAAAAAAGTTTCAAAATCTGACATAATCAAAAGCGCATTCTTTCTTAAATCATCGACATGCATTTTTTTTTTTTGTACAAGTCGTCGGCTTGCAGACCAACGAATTTTTGAAAAAAGAAATTTTCGTCAGTCTGGATTTAAAAAAAATATGAATAAAAGCCTATTTTAATTATGATTTGTGTGTGTGTGAATTGGTAACACTGCAAAATATCATACTGTATAATACAGTAAAATCCTAAGCATATATTTTTCTACTAAAAATTAGTTCAAATCGATTCCATACAGCCATTTATACTTTAATAAAAAATTATTATCATTCAGAATTTTTGAATAATTTTGATTTTTTCGGATAATATTAAGTCCACATTCTTACAGGGACTGATCAGGAAAACAATCTTAATTGGAATTTCTTCAGACTGTAATTTCACAAACCCTTGACTGCAAGACCACTGAAGGAAAAAGAACAAAAAAGTTGCAAATCGTGCCAAAATCGAAGAGCGCATTCATCATTCAATCATTGGCAGGCACTTTTTATTTCGGTACAAGTCGTCGAATTACTTATCACTGAATTAAGTCTGACAGTTTGCCGGGCCGACGGCAGACATCTCGTTAATGTTCTGATTTGGTGAAGTGTGACAAGGCGACTCCAATAAACAATGGAAACAGTGTTCGCTTCACTGCGTGCGCAAAATAAACTCACAAATAAAAAGAATCCTCCGAGATTGGTTGGTCAGGGAACACTGGACATCTCGTCTTCGTTATTATTCTGGCGGTCTGCGCGGGTCTTCCTTTCCCAGACCTTCGCGCATTCCCACACTTTTCGATGATTTAGAAGATTTTTAGATACTACCCAAAAGGCCACAAAATAAAGATCTTGGAGATACTGCCTTTTTTACTTCTTTGAACACGCAAAACAAGAATTTCCGACAGTGCTGTTTTATTTATTTCTTTTCAAAAACTAAAAGCATAAGCCAACGTACAGCAGATACATACGTAAACAATAAAATAGTTTTTGTATGCAGAGTATCTTTTCTGCCTTATGTACTTTTCCTTTATCTTGCCTTCAGATGTAAAATGAATAAGACTTTTTTTTTTTAATCGTTAAAATTCAGTAATATCGTACAGGTCGAAACAAAGGAAAAGAGCAATAGATTGAAATAAAATTTTAACAGACTTAATCTAGGTTTTAATTTATCTTATTAAATTTTTATCTGTTGATTCGAAATTAGGAAAAGGAGAACTTGAAGATAATGAATATAGTAATCTAAATAATTAAAAAAAATTAAAAATGGAAAATAGTTTTTGCCGGCTGTAGTAGTGGAACGCGCAAAATATACGAAAGCACGTTATAACGAAACTACTGTAATTCCTATGGCTTTCAGGATAGATAACTTCAAAATATTTATTTCCCGTATTAGATATTTTTCGTTTATTATGTTGCGTTCAGATGCGAAGACTTGGCTGGAGCAGTTTTGAAATTTAAAACCCAATTTTTAATGTTTTATCTTGGTATATTTAATTCAAGGCTATAATAGATATGATACTCCGTGAGATGATGTACAAGCGAATAAAACACATTTAATCTGTATACAAATAATATCAAAGGAAATAAAAATTAAGGAAATAAATAATGATACACTTGATAATGGCTGTTGATACCTTTATTCTGAAAAATAATAATTTTTTTTTAAAGTCTATGTGGTCGATTTGTACCAATTTTTCTTTGGAGAAAATGTGTTTAGGCAATTTACAGTGAAATAAATAAATTAGAATTAAAATAGACCATCTTTGATCCGTACTGATAAAAAAAAATTTTTTTTTCAAAAATTCATTGATAAAAAAGTTGACGACTTGCACCAAAATGGAGTATCTGCCAATGATTGAATGAAGAATGCTGTCTTCGATTTAGGCACGATTTGCAACTTTTTTTTCCATCATATTTTATGAAATTATTGCTATTGATCAGAAACAAATATATATATATATATATATACACTGAAGTGACAAAAGTCATGGGATAGCAATATGCAAATTTTCAGATGGCAGTAGCATCGCGTAGAACAGGTATAAATGCGCAGTGCTTTCGCAGAGCTTTCATTTCTGTTCAAGTTATTCATGTGAAGAGGTTTTGACGTGATGATGACCGCACGACGGGAATTAACAGACTTTGAACGCGGAATGTTAGTTGGAGCTAGACGCATGGGTCATGCCATTTCGGAAATCGTTAGGGAATTCAACATTCCCAGATCCACTGTGTCAAGAGTGTGCCGAGAGTATGAAATTTCAGGCATAACATCCCACCATGGACAGCGCAGTGGTCGACCGCCTGCACTTAACGACCGAGACCGGCGACGTCTGCAAAGAGTCGTAAATTCTAACAGACAAGCAACACTGCGTCAAATAACCGCAGAAATCAATGTGGGACGTACAAGGGACTTGTCTGTTAGAACTGTGAGGAGAAATTTGGCTTTCTTGGGCTATTCCAGCAGAAGACCGACTCGAGTGCCTTTATTGACAGAATGACATCGCTTGCAGCGACTCTCGTGGGCACGTGAGCATATCGGTTGGTCCCTAGATGAATGGAAAACCGTGGCCTGGTCCGATGAGTCACGATTTCAGTTGGTAAGAGCTGATGGTAGGGTTCGAGTGTGGCGCAGACCCCACGAAGCCATGGACCCAAACTGTCAGCAAGGCACTGTTCAAGCTGGTGGTGGCTCCGTAATGGTGTGGGCTGTTTTTTCATGGCATGGACTTGGTCCTCTGGTGCGACTGGACCGAACATTGACTGGAAATGCTTATGTTCAGCTACTTGGAGATCACTTGCAGCCATTCATGGACTTCATGTACCCAAACAACGATGGGATTTTTATGGATGACAATGCGCCATGTCACCGGGCCACAACTGTTCGCGATTGGTTTGAAGAACATTCTGGACAATTCCAACGAATGATCTGGCCACCTAGATCGCTCTACATGAATCCCATCGAGCATTTATGGGACATCATCGAGAGGTCTGTTCGTGCCCAAAAT
The DNA here is from genome assembly GCA_021605075.1 of Caerostris darwini. Taxonomy (NCBI): domain Eukaryota; kingdom Metazoa; phylum Arthropoda; class Arachnida; order Araneae; family Araneidae; genus Caerostris; species Caerostris darwini. The sequence goes on from BPLQ01008142.1 coordinate 777,884, forward strand.
CCTGCACCATCAACGCTTTCACAATTATGGACGTCTATCGAGACAGCAATATTCCTGCAGAAGACTTCCAACGACTTGTTGAGTCCATGCCACGTCGAGTTGCTGCACTTCGCCGGGCGAGAGGAGGGCCGACACTATATTAAGAGGTATCCCATGACTTTTGTCACTTCAGTGTATATATATACTGTTGATCATTGCAACAATAATAAACCCAAAAAATAATTAAAATAATTAGTAACTAAAACCAAACTAATTTGTAATAATTAATTAAAAGGTTCGAAACCTTTTTCAATATTGAATACACTCGAGTTTTATAACTTCGTGTTTTTTTTTTTTTAATTTTTTTTTTTTTTTTTTAATTTTTAATTTCAAGGCTAACTAAACAAGTTCCTTAAGCGCATTTGTTAATCAAATTAAATTAAATTCACAATGCATTAAAGCTAGATCTTAAAAATGAACTTACCTAAATATTATAAATGTCGGCCATTTAATCATTTATTGCCGCTGAATCTGCTTGTAATTTATAAGTATTTTGAATGGGAATCTATTTGAAAAAGGGTTTTTTTTTTTTTTTTTTTTTTTTTTTTTTTTTTTTTTTTTTTTTAACCCTCCAAATTTTGAATGTGTGCTTCTGATTATGTTATTTGTTGAGCAATGGAATTTTAATATTTAAAAATTATTTTTGTTCAACAAAGCGCTAAAGCTAAGCATGAAGCAGAGACCGCAGGAGAGAGAACATTAAGATTGTTATGACTACATTTTTACATCAAATCCTAACTAAATCGCATAATACAAAAAAATTGTTTAATATTTGCAAAAAGTTCCACCTCATTCGCTTCTAATAATATATAAACACTGTACTTTGTATTGTAGAAAAATTTCTTTTCCTTAAGCTTCTCTTGTGAGTATACTACAGAAAGGAATTGCACCATGGGAATCTGTTACAATTCAGCTACCTTAATGGTAAATGACAAAGGCAGAATATCGGGCTTTAAAACAGTATTCTTGGACCTTTTCGTGATTATTAATAAAATTGTAATTATTTTTTAATAAAATTTATGTAGAAATTTTATTAATGATTTGAGTTGATTTATTTATTTTCTAAGGTTTTATATGCATAAATTAATAAATATACTAATTAATTAGATTAATTGCTTCATTATGTTACTCTAATGTTTTATTTTATTAATAAAGTAGAAGTAAACTGGCAACTGGCGTATCGATTACGGAGTACAATGGGGATAGAAACTTTAGGCTCCTCATCTTAATTCATATATAAATTTGCAATTTTAATTGGTTGCTTAAATCTTAATATTAGATAAAAGATAAAGTTTCAAAAAATTAAATAAATGGTACTCTAAAAAATTCAAAAGTACTAGAAATAAATAAAAGTAAGATACAAAATAAAAATAAAAATTAAAAGAATTTAAGTTTAAATTCGGTCCAATTAGGGAAGTAGAAATAAAGAAAGCAAACAATGCATAAATAGTCGTATCTTGATGACAGTTAAATAATATTTGCTTTAGGTGGGAAAATATGTATCATTGGATCTGGTTGAATCTAATCACTATTTTCAAATAACGATGGTGGGCTGGTTAATCCTTCCTAACTATGAAAACTATATGTGACTACAAAAAAAAAAAAACTTAATGCTAAAAAACGTGTTTAATACCCCAAAATGAACTCATACGTCCGTCTTGTCTTGATAGAGTTAACAATTTTAACCTTTTTCTTCCTAAATTCAGTAGGGGGCTGCTTATCATACGTGATCAGGGAACAAAACAGTTTATTGGGAAACAACGTTGAATGGAAGTATCCAAAGCCACAAAGGCTAAGCCCAATTCATTTTGGCAGCAAGTGTCCTCATTTAGACACCTCACCAGTAGTAAGAAGCCAGCCCACCCTATACGGTTTCACGCCTGGATCCCCCGCTGAGATAATAAGGGTAAAAGGTCCAGGGGGCAGTGGGAGGAGGGTGGAGAATCGTGAGGATCGGTTACATTTCTTTTCTTCGGTCTGTGGGGGGTTGACAAAGCTCCAATAAATCAACCGTGGAGATCTTCATTTCGGTTTCCTGATGATGGAGTGACTCAATAAGCCACGCTTACACACCTGAATTATGCACTTTGCTTTAATTGAATAATGTAACTTACTTATTGTGAGTCAGAAGATCTCAAAGAAAAATTTAAACAAAATACAATATTTTTTTTTTCTTTTACTTCCGTAAGAATTTGACATCAAATTTGTTTTTTATATAATGTATTAATTAGGAAAGATCATTACTTATTTTGGAAACACTTGCTTTCACAGTTTTTTTTTTCTCCTAATGCAGTTGGCAATTAGACCGTGATCTTTTATGCCATAAGGGTTGCACCGACGTTACTCAATTAGCACTACCTAGGGGGCGCGTGCAACTTGATGATAAGCCACGGACGCCTTGTTTTCGCAGTAAGCGCAGTTAGTTAAATATTTCTACCAAATAAGAAACTATTTAGAAATAATTTCGGAAAAATGAGTGATTTAAAAATTAAGATCAATTTTAATAGACCGAGTTTAAACGTTTAAGGAGCAAAACATTTTTTAAAACGAAATATATTGTTTTAGCAAAAGCATATTCTACAAATAACGTTTTTAACTTTTTTCGTTGTTTTATTTTTTTAATGTGGTTTAGCTTCCACCAAGCAAAAATGTGACGAGAGAAAAATAATGTCTACTTTTAACACTCGTGGAATGCATTAAATACCTTTGCTTCATAAAATATTATTTGATTTTTCAAAAAGCTCGTTTGCAGTCATATCGAAACAATGAAATAAAAATAAAACTAACATTTATTAATAGACATATAAAAACATATACAAAAGTTAAATATATAATAAACAAGATTGATGAAAAGTGCATAGTACTTATTATTAGTCATAGTAATCATTAGTTACTTATTATTATTAGTCATCATTAAGTTATCATTAGTCGTCATTTCCATAATGAATTTTTAAGCATATCTGATAAAAAAAAAAAGAATTGATTACTAGATATGTGGCGAATATCTCAAATTAGTAAGTGTGCGGGTTCACGTATTAAACTAATTCATAATAAAGCTGATTATTGCTCATGAATAAATTTGAAAATTTTCACCGCATACCTCTTTTATCTTGTAGGATGGATAAATAAATAAAGCATGAATGAAAAAACATTTTATACCCGAATGTTAATTTTCTGAAGTACAACGTACGAAACAGTACAATAATAATAATAATAATAGATAAGTTTGAAAGCAGTGTATGTTCAAAGATTGCGTAGCATATTACTTCAAGTATTAGAATTGCATATTTAATCTCTCCAGTTTTCAAAGTTCATATAAAAACCACTAATTCATCTCGTGATTTAAATCGTAAGTTTATATCTGTCTCAAATCGATGAAAATAAACAAATGTATTTTTAAAGAAAATATATTTTTGTTCAATTCCATATTCAAACAATCATCGAATGTTTTTTAATGTGCCTTTTCGAGTAGATTGTCAAGTGCCTGTTCTCATGTTGATTTGAACTCATTGACGCGAACAATAGCGGGAAGTGTGCGATCAAAAACTTTCAAGAGGAATACAGTTTTGCTTGGATGAGTCTTTTATACGCATCTGTCATGTCCAGCGCGAACAACAGGTGGAAGATGAAGGGCTGCCCAGACAGTGCCTTCCTCTTCACTTGGTGTGCCTCTAAATTTTGAGTTCCATTATGTCATTACGCCCCCAATTTCAGTTCTCGGTGTTCCCAGCCACCCCTTTTCATGTTGAACTCCTTCGGTGATTGGGTAATTAACTTTGAAACGGGGTTCTTTGTTCAAATGGACAATCTACAAGAGCATTTGCCGAACAGAAACTGCTACTTGAATTTTATATCGTGTCATCAATGATTTGCAGAAGAAGCCTGAACTGACAGGAGAGGAAATTGGACAGGAAATGATTTCATTCGAAAATGGTCATCTCTTGTGGTGCGAAAAACAGATGGTGAGAACAAACAGTCTTATCAACCAATGCATTGCACTAATTCGATTTAGCAGATAGTACAATAACGAAGGGTACCTATAAATAAAATATACAATTTCAAAATTGTGTTTAAAAAGGTGCCGATATAATAACTTACTAAACTGTAAATCAAATAACAGAATAAGTATTAATTTTCTTTTAGTATTAATAGGACTTTATTATAAAATTAGAAATCTCCCAAGATATCAAAACGACAAAATAGAAATAAGCCTGTAACTACAAAATTTTATATTTAAAGACTACAAGAAAAGGTAGCATACTTTAAACATAAAAGTACATAACGAATGTAGAAATGAATAATTCCTTTTATTTCGTTTATGTCTTTATCATCTCCATTTATTTTTAGTGTTAAATGCTATTGTTTTCTCATAGAATATCAAGACATTCATTAGATCCGATGACTGAACTTCACAAATCTAACGTAACATGTACGTACATCACAAGTCTGTGTAGTGATCTAGTTTAAAAAAACTTTCATTTTTGTAGCATAAGATTCAATGATTTTGCTTGGAATAACATATATTTAATTAATACGAAGATTTACAAAAAATATTTCAATGCATTTGTAAAAATTTTAATTAATTAATTTTTTTAAATGGAACTAGAATAAACATTAAAAAAAATAACAGCCTGTAAAATATGGAGATATTTAATCCGTCTTGTGAAGCATTTGCAATGTAAATAGAAAAATTAAGAATTCAGATAAACTTTATCTAACGCAGGTGATACACTTTTAAACATAATTTTAATTTTTTACTCTAAAAGGCTAAAATGAAAAGAATATATTGTTAAATTAAGGATTTTATTGAATCTTCTTATCAATATAAAATATTAATCTCTAGTTATCACAAGTGAAGCAATCTATCCTTTTTTTTTTACACATATATCTATCTTCTATGTTCTACTGGTTATAAAATTTCTTATTTGAATGAAAATGCCTCGTTCAGGAATGACGTCATAAGAAGAAAGAGGGGGAAAGTACCAGAAAAAGGTTTGAATTGCGGAAGCTTATCTGTCTCATTGAAAATGTTATCCCAGTTGTAGCAACTAATGAATCATGTTATTGATTCTATTGTCCAGATGTATCTTGACAGCTGGGTGGACTACGTCAAAGGTCAACTGAACTGTCCACTCTATAAAGGTGCCGTAGAAATGATTTATTTTAAATACAGAATGATACATTTCCTTTCTTGTCAGAATGGAAAATGTATCGTTAGCGTAAAAGATCTTTTCAGAAGCTATCTTAACAAAACTATGCTACCTGTCAGATGAGAAATTCCATAAAATAGTCCATTTCCACCTATACCAACTCGACTCATTGTCAAACTCGACTCATTGTCAAACTCGACTTATAGTCAACATACCAGTCAATCCTTTCTTTGCCAGGATCAAAAGAGATGAATCACTGCTACGAAAGACCCCATTTCGATCAATTCAATTCTAAGCAAATTTGTAACTGCGTTTGTCCTTATGGTTTCCCTTTCATTAACATGTGTTTACTACTTGTAGTGTCTTTAACTTGCATTGCTTTTGATAACAACATTTTCCAATTTTTGAAGAAAGTAACATTTATCAAATTTTCTCTTGGAATAAAATTCCAGAATTAATTTTCTTTCTCCTTGACCGAATCAAACAGTTAAAAACTTTTATTAGAAATATAACATATTTAAATTCTTGACTGAACAGAGTCATTGCTTCCAATACTACCCCAAAACATTAAAATTAAACATAAAAAACGTTACAATTTAAAAAAAAAATGTACCAAAGTGATAAATGAATATTTTTTATGTTGATGAAAATTTGAAATCTGAAAGATTGTATTATTATGGTAATTCTTACTTGATTAATTACTTCAGTGTCTCTTTTGCTCAATCTAGGAAGAGCTTGCTAATTTTAAAATAAAAAAAACATTTGTGACAAATATACTTGTTTGATTTAAAAATTAATAAAAAAATTTTATGATCGAATTGCTGCATTTAGTTCGTTAAAACAGAAACCTGGAGAAGAAGAAATATCTGATAATTAAGCACAGTTCTGTGAATTTTTAAGATACTTAAAAAGCTTTTGTTCTATTAAAATGGCAAATTTACACATCTGAAATTAAAATAATAGAAACTTAATTTTTGCTGTTACATATGCCATCTACATATTACTCAAAACAAAACGCGAGATCTATCAAACTTATTTAATAAATATTAGAAAAATATTCTAAAATGTATGAATGCTTTTGATATAACAGAATATGTATTTTGATTGTTGATAAGCTCGCAGATCAATATGCATTATCAAAGAAACTCATAACAAAGCATTTGTTTTTTAAATTTTAGAAGACTTCTCTAAGTTTAAGGATTTATTTAATTGTTCAATTCATTTAAAATTTTGTACATGAAAATAAGTAACTGCAATTATTGTAACAATAATTTTGAAACTACAAAAAAATGTAATTAATTTGTATTTTTATTATAATAATTATTGTCATCGCATGAAATCCTAGAACGTCATAAAATCTCATATCATATAGTTTCATAATTATGTGTCAGTACATATATATATATTATATATATGTACTGACACATAATATAACCCGGGGTTGGACGGTTTCAGTAAATAAAACTTATTAACTCGTTCATGTTAAAGAGCTAAATTAATTATATGATGATTATGACCTTATTAATTTATATCAGAGACCAGGGGTTCTTAACCATTTTTTTTTTTCGTGGATCCCTTTTGCAAGTAAAATAAGGTCATGGAACCCTTTTTTACAATTATATTTTTAAATGCCTAATAAAATAAAAATTATTCGATTATAATAAAAACCATTAAAAAATTTGATTCAGAAAAAATGCTTCCGCTCTTACTTAGAAGCATTAAATAATAAATAAAATTCGTCATAAATCACATAGTAATTGAAACTATATTACTAAAAGTTTGCCGAGGTGAATATCAACCAATATCGTTTAATGCGAATAAATATTTAATTTGAAAGAAATTATTAGAAAACAATCTAATTTTTCCATTACTAATCGCTATAACCACTAATGATATCATATTTTAGAGCATAAGTTTCCATAAAAATGTCAAATTTAATTAGATAATAATACTAATTAAATTCTAAAAAAAATAATTTTTTTTTTCCTCATCAAAGCTCACGGACATTTCAACCAAACCTACGGGATTGAATCGCTTTCCTTTCTTAGGTGGCATTGCAAATTTAACAATAAAAAGTATTGTGTAGTTCCCGAAACATTTTCTCTTGAAAATCCGGAGATGGAAAGGAGTGGAATTGCTTGTATAGAGAATTACTGTAAAATAAAGGAATTGATAATATAGTTCGGGTTGCAACACCATCTACTTCTTCTGGGATAACGGGAAATTTTTATTTGTAAAATGGTGAGGGAAAACTTTTTCATATTTATTAAGCAAATTTTTAGGCGGTTGGAAGATAGTCATTCAGCGGTTAGTATACTGTATTTGTTTATTTATCTTACTTTTTTTGCCATAAGCAGGGTTGCCTATCTATGAACAATACAGCAGCGTAAAAAATAACACCAACCATGAAAATGTCGCCAACCCCGAAAAGTCACCAAATTGGCGTAAAAACTAATTAGGTTATTTATTAACGAATATGGATCCAATATCGAAATTTATTTCTCAGTTTAATTTAGATTTTGTATTTTGGCCATGCCAATTTTGGTAAAATTTGGATGTAAATTGTGGCTGTGCATAGCGAACACACACACACATACAAAAACCTTAAAAAAAAATGTATATAGATACTTGATTTCTGAAAATGATAGCCCATAAACATAAGAAATCCACAGACTGTGATGAGTTAAAAAGTACAAAAATAGATCCACAGTAAGTTACCAAAGAATCACAAAGATAGGGTCCTGATTCAATGGCTAATAAAAGGTTAGCCGCCATTTAATTTTAAGAAATTTTAGTTTAGTAATTTACTAAGACGATAATGTCTCAAAGTTTCCAATATTTTTAATCATTTAATACATAAAAAAGTCTACTGTCATTTTTTTTAAGCTAACAGTGTATTAATATACAATTAATCGAAATAAACGAATTTAAATCCCGAATGCACGAATTTAAAACTTTTTTTTTCTCTTTACTTTGACAGTCTATTCTGTAGCTCTTTTCTTTTCTTTGTACTTTATTTGAAAACAGCCCATATATGAAATGAAATCAACCACCCCCGTATCCCCCGGCGAATTCGCAGAAGTGATACTTATAATTTCTGTAACCCTTTAATTTTCAATTCACTTTATGGTTTCCGGCTCTTTGTAGCTTTTCTCTTGAGAAATTTATTTCCCTTTCTCTCAGAAAAGTTCACAATGGAAAAGATTTCAACTTCTTCACATCCCTCCTGTGTTACAAAATGGTCTTTTAAAAGAAGGACCACCAACGTTCAGACCAAGATGCTTTTAACCTTGAGAGAAGCTTTTTTTCCCTTCCCTACTCGATAAAACCATTACTCACTAAATGCCATGCTTTGTGCCCCCCCCCCGTATAAGATACTTATGTGTAAAAATATTCAATGTAAGACACTATTAAGTACAAGCAACGATAGGCTAATAATTTATACAACAGAATTATGTTTAAATTTAACTTATTTTATGTATACTAATGACAATCTATGATTATTTTTTTTCCATAAAAACCTATTAGAAGCATATTGTTTGCAACAAAGCTTCTACATTTCAATTTTATAATTTTATTGTAGCATATAGCTTTTGCGCCTCAAATACTGTTAAGTGGAGTAAGAGTTTTAACAAACAGAAGAAAAAAAAATTTTAATCGGAGAGAAACTATACTAGAACACATACATCTTTTTTAAAATGAGATATTTTAGCTCAAGGTTTATTTAATTTTTTCTCTAAATTATTGGTTGTTAGCCTATTTTATTCAACGAACACCTTTACCAATGTAAAGGTTTTTGAAAATTTCATTTTTATATGTGAAATAAAATTATATATTTAAACTCCTATATTGCCCAATTCATACTTCACTGTGTAGGTAGGGTTCAGAGGGGCTCCGTGATGACGTGTTGCAGTCATTGATTTAAAAATGAGACTCCAATGGCAATTTTGGCGTTGTGTGTGAGTGTCACATCGACAGTCAAATATTCTGGTTGGAGTTTTACAAAACTTCTCACATACTACCCTTTCTGATCGATCCTATCAAAAACACGTGTTCTGTGTTAAAACAGAAAAACTAAATAATAATAGTAATGATAAATAAATCAATAAAACTCACTTGATTGAGACAAGACCATGATTTGGCGAAATTTTTAAACTTTTTCTATTCACATTTATATGTTTATATATAAATGTGTTATTTATTTTTTTAAATTAATAAAATTCTGTTTGCTAATTTTAGAAAGAATATCTTCATTAAATATAGAGAGAGAATATCTTCATTAAATAGAGAGAGAGAGAATATCGTCATTAAATAGAGAGAGAGAGAATATCTTCGTCATTAGTTTATTGTACCTATAATAAAAATGAGGATTAATATTTACAAAAGAAATAATTTTTTAACACTTCTTTTAAAAAAACGAAATAGAATTCAATAAATTCTACTTAATCTATCTTTTCTTAAAATTTCATTATTACAAAAATTATATTCGCAGACCTCATTCCATCACTGTAAGCAAACTTCATTAAAAAACATTTTCTTATTAAGTAAAAATATTTAATTTTCCATATTCATTTATTTTCCCATAAACAATCACTACAGGATTTCAAAACAAATCATTCCAGAAAACGTATTCTAAATTAACAAATAAAAAAATCTCACCCTTTGAAGAGAGCTGATAACAAAGCCTAGCAAGCGCTAAGTATTTACAAAAAGTTACAAATGAGTTGTTAAAAAAACCAGAGGTAATAATTTTTCTGATTGATCCTATCAAAAACACGTGTTAAAACAGAAAAACTAAATAATAATAGTAATGATAACTAAATCAATAAATACTAAAAAAAGACTCACCCAATGACTCGAATAGCGTGGTAAATGAAACATTGTATATTGGCGTGAAGTGAAAGTTATTGTTCGACAAGGAGCTATCATGCAGCGTTGATCGACACTCACACCTTCCTCTCCAATCTCCACCCGCAATTGGCAATTAAGTACCCTCTTTAACAACATAAACAAGGCCCGCGGTTGACACGATTCGTGAATTATTCATAACAGCCCCTAAAGGAATTACTTCGTCAATGGACGGCTTTATGAAGTATGGTAATTATCGAGTTAGTTTGTGAATGAAGTCTTGCGTACCAACGCCAGGATTGCGAATTTAATTACGCTACAACTGTCTCAACCGCTACAATTTTCAACTCGAAGATTGCAATGATTGTAGGCTTTTAAGCAGCCCTAATTGCCCGCCATCTGTAGCTCAAATTAGTCATCTGCCTTACTATTCGTTCATAACGGAAATTTTAAAGTCAACTTTGCTTTGTAAATATCATGCCCAATTTACAGTCAGTGGATTCAATTTTTTTTTAATAATTTATTTGATGTGTGTTTTTCAGATAGTTGAGCAAATAACCCGAATGGAAAAGTTGAAAAAAGGTTTCATAAAATTTTTTGAAAATCCCTATCTGTTTTTCTTTTTGTCATTTTAGAGCAGAGTACTTTGTCCGTAATAATAAAGCAATTCTTCTGAAAGAAACACTAAAACACTATATTTAAAATTCTCTCAATGGATTCACACTATATAATGTGAAAATATTGTATATACGTATACATCAACCATTCTGCTATATTGGCTTTCCTATGTTTATAGCTTTATCAATTCTTGTTTGGGGAAAATTAATGTTTCTCCTAGATTTTTATTGTTCAATCATTCGTACAATTTTTAAAGATTTAAAATTATTTACCAGAATGATAAATAATAACAACGCAAGTTTTTACATTACAAATAATCCTTTCTATATCCTGAAGTTCCTTCCAAAAGCAAAAGATGGTGACAATACGAATTTTTGACATTGGTAAATTTTTTTTCTTTTATATAATTCGTTTTCATTAATTATATTCTGCAAAATTTGATTTTTCTGTATATTCTCATTGTATCATAAAGTTCGTTCCTGAAAATAAAATCCCAAATAAACAGTATAATCTAACGATTATATCGAATCTTCTGAGCAATTACTATCAAAATAATAATTCTCAACGAACATTTTCATCGAGTGATTTGATCAATTCAATTGAAGGAGCTTCCGGCCCATTGAAACTGTGACCATCAGATTATAAGAAGATCAGAAACAAAAACAAGTGGGTTAAGAACAAAGCAAAACAAAGAGAAAAGTAATTTCATAAAGTGTCAACACTTTGTAGCGAGTATCGAAGATTGTAATCATGACACGAGACTAAATAAAGGAGTGGAGATTTCTATATATTAAGTAAATCTGCCGATATAAATTATTTTTATTTACATGTTAATTCAATTTTTAAGAGTAGAAATAATTATATATTTATAATCATAAAATTAAACAGAAAAATTACTTTCATTTTTATTAGAAATTAAATTATTATTATTTCAATAAAAAATACAAATCTCTGTGCAAAAAAAAAAAAAAAACCCTTACAATGATATTTAAAAACAATAATGTAATTATAGAATTACAACAATAATGATAATTAAAGAACTACAATGATAATTAATCGAAAAAAGAAGAAATGAAGACGAAATAGTATGTAGAAAGATCCAACACAAGACGTACAAAGATATTATGTTGCGTATCCTTTCTATTCCAAGAAAAGCAACCATAAATTTTTTCGATTTCACATAAAACATTATTTAAAGAGATATTTTCAATTTTTTTTATTTAAGATAGCCCTCTATATGATATTTCCGTCAAAGTAATTATTCTCCAAATTTGTAACTTTTAATTGTATGACTTTATGGTGATTATATAGGATCCTCAATAGATCTCCATAATTAGTTTTTAAGTTTAAATCCAGTGCGACATGCAAATGTGCGGCAGTTACCTCTAAAAAGATTTCTGAAAAGAGCCCCATTTCTTGTTGTCGATGTTTCTCCAATACACTCTGAATAACGTTGAATCTGCTTCAAATCTGTCTTAACAGTGCCAAATGACCTTAGATCAAGTTGTCGGTATGTAATAAAAAGTTATTTGTTACAAATACGTTACAGATAGTAAGAGCTTTTGTAGACGAATAATGTAATTTATATCACCCTGTATTTTTAATGTGTTTTAATAGCATTTTAATAATTTGTTTGTTTAACAAATCAATATTATTAAGAAACGTATGCGTAGATGTGTGTCTAATTTAAAAAAGTTTTTAAAAAGAAAAGCAAAGCAAATGCCTTTTTAGTGCGAAGCATTTAAGTTGAGGAAAGTGGCGAGAGAACCGGTGCGAGTCAAGGAAAGAATCGCAATTGATTAGAAAAGCAATTTTTCGTGCGGAAGACGAAGACGCTGGGGGTAAATTTAATGGCGCATGGGAATAAATGAGTAAAATGCAGGCCGTATTCATTTAGGCTTGCTTGTGCAAGGGGATGATCTGGATTCCCTTCAGTTGGAGAAGAGTAAAGGTTCCGCCCTCGAGTGGGTGGAAGGGAAAGTGCATTTGAATCTTGGCCTGGGGTAGCTTTTATTGATTTGGTGAGGTCGATATTTCCTAATCATATGGTTCGGGTTAGGGTTCCGAAAGCTCGTCGGAAAGACTGGAGGAGCCGTGATTTACCGAAAGGACACATTCCTGGGGGTCGTGTACCAGATGCTTCGCTTTATTCCGTGGCATCTGTTCCAGCTGCATTTGATATTAAGTCGCCTTATATCAGTTTCATTTCTGTTTGGAATGCTTTTATAAGAAAGCGGAGTTGTCCTATCCATTCTTCATCAATTTTATTTGTTTACGTGCATATCTACATGGATTTCAATTTCCATTTGGAGTACTTTCATAAGAAAGCCAAACGGAAACTAAACTTTTCATCAATTACATTTTTGTTAGATCTAATCGTAACTAGCATAGTGTCATTTCTGTAGGGAATGCTTTTGCAAGACAATTTGTAGCCTTCATTTTTCATCTGTTGGATTTATTGTTCTCTTTATATCAACAATGCATGATAGTTTCCGCTTAGAAATTTTCATATTTTCATGTGTTTTGTTTGTGTTACTTTAATAAGAAAGAAACGTTTCAGCCTCGCTTCTTAATTATTTGAATTTGCTGTTAGTTCTGTTTACGTCAATAATATTTGATAGTGTCCTTTTAGAATATTTTCATAATAAGGCGAATTTGTAGTCTACGTTTATTATCAGTGTTGAATTTATTATTAATTTGCTTAGGTCAATAAATATTTCAATTTATATTTGTGTTACTTTTATTTGGCAACAAATCTTTCTTTTCCTCGTTAAATTTTCTTTTATTTTTTACATTAATTACAATTTATTTCCGGTTTTGGGGTAAAAAAGGTGTAATAGAAAATCTAAGTAAAAAATTGGAATGGAATGATTTTATAAGAAATGAATTCCTTTTCTCATGAATTCTTTTCCTTGTTATTAGTTCTTTTAGAATCAAGCTTTATTTTATCTACTTTAATTCCAGTTAAGAATTCTTTTAATGCTTTCTTTCAAACAAGATAGAAAGAATCGAATAAAATAATCAGTCGTAAATTTAACTTCATATAAAGCAATTTTAATTCATATTTGATGAGATTGGGTTTCTTTATTATTATATTCTATTCTTTCAGAGTCACTTACATGCAAAATGTGAAACGATTCTTTTTTTCTTAAACGTGCAAACATGTGAAAGCAAGTAGGCGCTCAGAACATTGTCCTTTACATGTTAAAAACAAAGTGGCTTTTACATCCTTTAACAGTTTCTAACTAACTATTTTTGCAATTTTTTATTATTATTTTTTAAAAATAAAAACCTATTTTGTATATTTTTACTGTATCTGTGAGGTCAATGTTATACATATGTTATACAATGATATACAATGTTATATATATATATATATATATATATATATATTGCAAATAAAATTTCTTTGGTTATTTTAGATTTAAAATCTGTAATTTAATTTTTAGTATGAAATACTGGGGAATCAAATGAGATCTAGTTATTTTCCGTCTATAAATTGTGTTATTCTTGTTGCATACATTTTTTTCAAACTGGGAAAAATTATTTTTAAATAGTTAAAATTTGGGAAGTGGATTAGAAAATGACTTACATTATTTTTACTTTTCATTATTAAATTCCTTTTTTGAATTTTTTTTCAATTTCTTACATTAGAAAATTTAATGAGTGATTCAATAAGAATGATCTTTGGCATAAAATTTTATTCAATCAATTTCCGAATTCTTTTATTCAATTTTTAATAATTCAAGTACATTATTTATAGGAATTTTTTAAACGTATTAAAATTCCATTTAATTGTATATTTTTGATTTTATTATTTAAAGATTTTGAAGAATTAATTGCAGAAATTTAATATATTAAAATTAGTTGCCGAAAATCGAATTTTTTCAAGAATCTGCATTGATATGTTTAACAGTATTTTGATGGATGTTTTCCATCAATCACGATATGAAAAATCATTAAATGTATAATTTTTTCAATAATTTTTTTTTAATAAAAAGACATCATGTATTATATGGGAAAACTATATAACTCTTCAAAACTATTTTTAAAATACTTAAATCATGATTATAAAAAGATTATCACATAATATAATATAAACAGCATAACCTGACTCTAAGCTGCCTGAAATTGAATTCTGTACGTATGCTATTTCATTGCTTTATATTGGTGAGTGTTGATGGTTAAGATTGCTTTACAAGTTTCGTAACTGATATAATAAAAACATTATGTAAATCTTAATCAATTGAATAAATCTTAATTATAATATATAGATCGATAGAACAGCAGCAGACTAAGCAATAGATAACAGCAGAATTAAGCGATTTTACAAATTTAGAAGGAGTCTAGCAGCCAATTTTTTTTTTTTTTTGACCAAATTTTTTTTTGAAAAAATTTACATTCGTTTGCAAACGGATTTAAAGTTAGGCGCCTTAATCATTAGGTCACGTGAACATTAAAAATAAGTTTTCCATTTGTATCTTGAATTTAGGATTAAATTTAAAACTCATACGGTTAAAATGTTTAAGTATGAGTAGTTTAAACATATTGTTCAAAAAATATATTGCCCAAAATATTAAAATACTCTTGATGAATAAAATGAATTCACTGCATGGATAATCCCACAAGAAAAAATACTAATAATATTGGTTTTCTTGTGAATTTCAAGTTATGCATAATTAAGGATATATTAACATTTTAACATTGACAGCAATAAATAATATATTTTAAGAATTTCGACAGCATGAAATCACTAGAAACCAAACGTAGAAATTTGGAGTGTTCTTAGAAGTTAGCCAATTTTATATGATTCTTGAATGTAAAATATGCATAAAAATACTAGTAAACCCCGAAATTTCTTATTCTTGATATCTTACAAAAATAATGATATTTAAAAAATCAAAACGGTTATTTTTTATACTAGATGAACAAAACAAACAATAAATATAATCAATGAGCCCTATAACTTATTGAAATGATGGTAAAAGAAATAATGTATCAATCACAATCCCGACATTTTTTGTGGATTTCATACATCAGAGTAAGACAAATAAAATTCTTTTAAAAAAATAAAAAAATATATCATTTATGGACTAATTTGTTCAGAAAAAATCCATTCAAGTACAGAAATACCAATTAGAAAATTAAATCTCTTTTTTTTTAGTTTATAATTTTTGATTTATTTAAGAATTTTAATATTATTGAATCACATCAAGTTATTAATAAAATCACACAAATATTCTAAAGAATTTTCCCCTGAAAAAGTAAATTTTTGAAGGATTTTAAAATTATTTTAATTAATATGAGCTAGAAGAATGGCAAACCAAGAAATATAAACACCACAATGATAAATCGAAAATCTGAATATTCACGTTCATGTATATAGCAGTTTAATGATCACTGATTAACTTAAAGAGGCATGTTTTGTTCTGAAATAAAACATTATATGTCCTACAACAAGTCGACATGGCCAAAAAGCTTATATGAGATGTTTAGAAATTATGAAGTAACATTTTGATGGCTCTATATTGATATTTTCACAAATCAAAGAATCATGTCATTAAACCTTAAAACGATTATTTAGAAAATATGTTCAAAGTGTATCTTTCCATCTGCATAAGTTGTAAATCAAATCACACATTGTATTGAGTCATTGTATAACTAACAAAACTAACTAGAATAAATTGCAATTACATATCGAGAATAGTGTCTGAAACATTAGTATCAGTAATTTGAACAAATGAAACTCTATTTACAGGTTCCTCACATAATATATATATATATATATATATGTATGTATATATTTCAGATCTTCTGTGATATTTATACTAACACATGCGATAAGAGATAAGTTTTAAAATTTAGTGTTAGTGTCATTGTAAAGTTGTACAAAAACTAATGTTTTCAGATACTAAATACAATATGATGGGAAATTCGTATGCCATTAAAATCTCATGCTTATAACATTCTTTTTTAAAGCTGGAAGTTAAATTATTCAATCAAATTCAGCAATATCGGTTTAGTTTTAAACTGCAAAATGTTTTGTCATCAAAAACATTACTGATTGAATATCACCAAAACAACAACCAATCTAAACGCTATCATAAAAGTATCAGAATCGTGTTATTCTAATCATATTATGATTTACAACCAGAATGCATGTGGGCGAAATGGACTGACTCTGATAAATCACCCTTATTCAAATTTCAGATTCCCGAATCCTGCAAGGACTTCAATAGGTGGAGAGGATTCCTTTTAATATTCATACACCCCCCGTGCCCATGGATCCGCCCCCGCTATGACAAAAGATGAATCCCTCCGTTGTCTTCGTTTAATGGATGATGTGTATGCACGGAAGGGGGGTCAACCTCTCCCTCCCTGCCTGGCACAGGCCCTTGTTTATTTCTTTATTTGTTTGCATTCTCTTCAGAAAGATTTTCTACAGCAAAAGAAATAAAAAACGACATTTTTCCGAAGAGCTTCACAAACTTTTCTCCTTGCTTACGATGCAGGAGGGGGGTGGAAAGTTTCTTCTCCCCCCTTCTTCTTTCTGCACAGAAAGTACCGCTTCCTGACACCTCCACAAAATGGATTTCTGTGCCATGAGAAGCCGAAAAACTTCTCCGAACCTTTGATTTCTTTTATCGATTAAAGCTGTTCGAAGAAAGTCTCCAATGGCCGTTCAGACATGCACACGTTACTGGACGTGATAAAAGATCTAAGTGTGAAATCCTGCGTGCAGAAGGCATCAGACGTTGAAGTAGTAGGTCTGTTAATAAGAAAATGCAGGTGGGGTGTCATCTTAAAACGGGACGAAATACAAAAGAAATTTATCAATTTGTTTTAACGAATGTTTAGAATTCATAATATTGCGAAACACTTTCCAATATGCAATGTTTTTAATGTATATTAATTGGTTTATCCTTACTGCATGTATTAATGTATGTTAGTCGACTTGTCATTGCCACTTATGCAACGGGGTTTAGTAAATCCAGCGTAATTCAGACTATATCACAGGGAAACTGCTACACCTTACTCGATATAAGAATGTGTTATTCAGATGATTTTTCTAAAAGTAACTAGCTCACTTTTCTAGGCAAATGAAAAACACGAAAAACGCACACACCACCAACACTTTGACAACAAAGTGTTCTTATTTACAGTTTTAAGTGAATGTTTATTGAATGGCAATAGAAGACTCTTAACCTCATGCATTGGAAAACTGGGACTCAATCTCCATTGACCGAACGAATCATGGGGGGACAAACTAAACATGGTTTGTAACTAAATAATTTTGATATAAAGAAAATTTATCAAAAAACAGCGTGAGAATTAATCCCAAAGAGACCCAGAGGAGATTCTCGAAATTCGCAGGAGCTTTTATTAACATCTATTAAATAATAAAGATTAAGAAACTTCTACAGGGAATGACGGTAAGTGATTATAAAGAATGTCTTCTGTAGAGAAAATAGTATAATGTAATACAAGTCCATTTACAAGAAATCAAGTTCAATGTGATCGCTGAACCTGAGTTATCCTCATCCATTGAAGTTCTTCATTTCAGAAAAGAGAAAACTCAGTGACGATTTAGGCAGAACAGTATAAGCGCCTCGCATCAACAATCCAGTTTCCCATGCGCTACGGAAATGTGGGACAGTGACTTCTAAAAGTCCTCGTACTAGTCAATGACCTCCCTTCATCAAACGTCAGCGTGTTTTTCATGGTGTACAGAAGTAGAACCCGAAACCCCTTGATGTACAGAAAATAAAAATTTAAAGTGGCCCATTGTTTATAATATATTAGGTTTACACCTATGATTTTTAGTTTTGCTCAATTTTTTTATGAATAATCTGTGTTTGTATTGAATAAATTATTTGAAAGAATGTAGTAGAGTTAATAATGATGGGCCCGAAGTTATGTAACAATTACTATTATAGTTAAAAACGGGCAAACATAAATAGTTTATATATATATATAGGAACGGTGTTACATTCAATCGCCCTAGAATACCAGAATAGACCTTAGCCATTACTGAGGAGAATCAGTCAGTATATAGAGGACGCTGCTAATGCACTGCAATAAGTGAAGCCAGATATACGAAAGGAGCTGTTACAATATTAATTTTACATTGTTTTTCCACATTAAGCATACAGTTTTATATGTATCTTAATACTACATAGATTATTATGAACAGAAAATAAATTCATTGCCATTCCTTTTCGTATTCAATTTTTTTGTCTCTCCCCCTAGAATTTGGAAATTCAGAATTTTCTACTGAAAATAGTATTTACAGAATAGGGAAAAAGGAATATCAAAATTTTAAACTGCTTTATAATTTTATAGCATACACTTTTAAAATAAGAATTTAACCATTATTATTTATAAAATTTTTTTTGTAAAACAGTGTTTAATATTTGTAATGTTTCGAAAGTTGCACAGCACTTACTGAAATGTTAAAGAAATTTATTATTTTATTCCCTAAACACTAGTTATGTCCAAACATATGTAATGATTTTATTTTGTAATACGTACTCTGCACGTAAATTTTTTATCTTCATTTACAAATTGAAAATTATGACTAATGCAGTCGATCGCATTTTAAAATTGCAATAAAAATTTAATTGCGTAAAACAGATTCGACTGCTCCTTGAATTAAAATTCAACCCTCATCTATGACTTGTTATTTTTTAAATTGTGATGAATTACGAAAATTATCCATGGCTATTTATTAAGGAGAAATTTATTTTCTCCTTAAGAAAATAGGGTTATAATGTATACACGATAATATATACATGAAGGCTATTTTTTCCAACCTTCAATGAAACATTAAATAAAGACAAGTGTGAATAACAAAATGGTTTTATTATCAGGAATCAATGTTACTTTCTACATAGTTATGGTGAACATTGAGACATTTGTCATTCCAATACCCTCCTCGCAATAGGCTGCCCCAGTGTATTGAAGTGCATCTCCAAGGCATCTTAAAGCTCTTCGTTGCCAAAACGCTGTTTTCCCAGACTTCCTCCAGCTATCGAAAGAGGTTTAAGTTCCTGGGTGTCATGTCTGGATCGTATGCCAGGTGAAATTGTGAACTTCCCATTGAAATTGGGCAAGAAGCTATTTGTTTGTCACAGTAGTATGCTGTCGCACGATGTCATGGGCCAAAATAAGTCCAGCTATAAATGCAGCTCATTCTCCGATGAATTTCTGTTGTTATATTCCCTTTTAACTAACCTAAATGACTCTGTGTATATGGCACTTGGCGGCAAAAATAAATCCTGGAGGCCATATTAACGATCCTGTAAACCAAGTTCCATTTGATGATTTGGACTCAACAGAGACAGATTTTATGGTGAGAAAGCTATGCCGTAGTGCATCCAAATTGTATAACTCGTCTGGTCATTTAACAGTGCTATCGAAGGTTGAAAAAAATAGCCTTCGTATCAATAAGGTTTTCACAATTTATTAAGTTTATAATTAGTAATAAGTTCCAACCTTATTTTGACTTGCTCATTTGAATAATGTATTGCTAGTGATGGATAAAAGATGAGATTTAGTGCGACTGATGAAAATATAAAAAGTATCCAAAAACGCTTATATTAATGAAGCATACCAAATATTCTGTAAAAATTCATCATTTGCATCTTTCGTTCTCACAAAAAAGTGAACATTCAAACTGTGTCAAAATTCAATTTCTGTATTTTTTACAACAATGAAAAAATCCACAATTTCGTATTTGTGGCTGGTTAACATTTTTTTCTTCAAAGACAATAAAATAAGTAAAATTCAGCAGGGCAAAAAAAAAGGTTATTAAACTGTCTGGTTACACAGCATTCGCTCTCAGCACTAAATCTTTCCCAGCTACGGATCGCTTCTTTTCCATTCTAGTTAAATTTTAAGACCTCTGAAGATAAAAATCTCAGCTAAATCTTTTCAGAATGAAACTAAAAGTGGAACCATCCAGGTAGTTTGCTTCTCTTCAATTACTTGTAATAAAATAGCCTAAACAAATGGGGTAAAAAAAGTTAAAAGTCATTTTTGAGGTACAAGAAGTCCCTTGTAGTTTAATTACCTCGTTCTTGCCCGTTGTTCCATAAAAAAATTATAAAACTGCGGTTTCTTGAAATCTTGCACTTATATTTGTTTTATATTTTGATTTTTTAACGTGAGTTAATTTTACTAATGTCATAACGTAAAATGCACCAAGAGACTGAGTTAAATAATGCTCGAATTACATTGCATATTATTTTTAAAACTTTAAAAAGCAAAAGTTTAGGGAAAAAAATTCTGTCCAACATAGTTTGCTTTGCCTCTCTACGGTCATCTTGTGCCCACTTTAGGCTAAATAGACCGGGACCTGCAGTTTAATGTGAATTCCGAACCACTAACAAGCATACAAACCTGATCCAGGATACAAATCTGAAGCCTGTGGTACCAAAAGCCAGAGCGCTAGCCAATGGGCCATCAGGCCGTTCTGTCCAACATACGATCCAGTGAGTTCTAGATTGTCTTTTATGAAAATTGAAAAGTTTCTCAGAAAATCTTAAGAAAATGTTGATGAAATTAAAGGTTTACCTTACATAATTAGAAATCAGCAGATCTAAATTCTACCTAGACATACTAAATTAAAATTCGAAAAAAAAGTTTAAGCCTAGTGAAACGCATTCACGCTACATTTTTATTGCAGAAGTTGTAGAAATAATAACCCTTTGGAAGGGAGAAAGAAAATCCTTTTGAATCCGGAGAAAGAATTTTATTAACAAGCTAAAAATTTTGCTGATTAGAAAACATCAGTCACCTATTTTCACTTTTTCTGTTTTTAAACTTTTTGCAACTGATCGAGTGCCATAACTTCTCTGGATTTTTCAAAGAAATACCTGCTGCAAAAACAAAATATTACCGGTTGCAAAAACAAAATAATATTATCAGCTGCAAAATCAAAATAGTTTTGCATTTGATGTTTATAAAAATAATCTTTTTCTTCCAAGGCATATCTACAGTATCCTTCAGTTTTCAATAAAAAGCCTCCCAGGAAAAGCATTTTGTTGTTGACAATTCAATGTTGAACACATTGAATCGGTTCCCCATACGAAAAAGTCATCCACAAATTAGTACAATTTTGTGGACAAAGTGCTAAGAGGCATACCAATAGCTAATGCGAATGGGAGAAATATAATAGATATATAGCTAGATGCTTCCAACATTGGAAACATATATATAAAACTTTGAATTTAAATAAAATTTTAGGTAAATAAAACTCAATGGGATATTGATCATAACTTTTCCTGAATAAGAATTATTATTGAGTTTGTTGGAAATTTTTATTCTGATAAACCTATTCACAGCAGATATAAATACAAGTTAAATCAAACTAGACTTATTAAGTTTTACAAATATAAAAGGACACTGCATTGCCCCGGTCATTTTTCACTCCAGTTATCATGTTTCATTTTTTGAACGTTTCATACCCTCTAGTTTCGATAAAAACATCTGGCCGTAACGACATTATATTTAGGGACAGTAACTGTTGCTCGATTTAATGATGTTGTGGTCTGAAGTGGTTGGTGCCAGTCAAGTCCAACTCCCTCGCCTTGTTATTAAACGAGACGAGTGTGGATCGGCCTGACCATTACTTAGAATTATGTATGTAAAACCTAGGAATTTTCTGCCTCTTTAGACTTTCGTGACAGTCCACGTTGCACACAATATCGTTAAACTTTTATGATGAGAAGATTACATGCTGCCTGTGTTTTTGACGAATCCTCTCTTTTCTTACGCATAACATGCAGTGTGACAAAACGATTAAGAATCACAATGCGTGCGACTGAGGATGTTAGCAGAACGTGAAATATAGGATGACGTTTTTCTGTTTTTGTTTTCGAGGGGGGTGGGGGTCCATGCGGGAGAAAAAAGAGGAGTCACTTAATGTGTTTTTATTCGTTTTAAAAGCGAACCGATATGCTCGATTGTTCGTTGTGTTTAGTACTGTTTAGGCAGCTATGACAACCATTGCTGTCATTTCGATTGACAAAATACGCAATTGTTATGGAGATTGAACTCCCAAGATTCTATTGACAAAAAGCAAATGTTTCGTGATTTTTGATGTATCGTATCTGATGTTTTCCCCCGCTGTCTTTTCCCCCTTCGAATCAATACAGAAGGGATGTCAGAATATAACCTTTTAAGGAAATTATGTTTGCAGGGACTTTTTTGTTCTATACAAATGAAATAAATCGGAAGCTCTGTCCTGCTATATATGTAAACAGTGTCGAAATATAAATCATAAGATAAACTACAGTATTCATTTGACAAGCAATACTCGATGTAAAAGAACATGACATTTATTAATCGAAAATGTGTGTGCTCAAATGAAGAGGAAATACTAAATTTAACTCCATGTAAATAGAAATTTACATAAATGAATAGCGTTGTTATTTGTAAATCGTACTCTCTGTATTTGTATGAGTAGATATATTTATGAATTTATTATTAAAATGTAAACAGAGATAAGCGAAATAATCAAATCTTTTATTATTTAAATAAATCGGAAGGAACAACAATGTTCGACAAATAAATTTATAGGGTACATGCAAATTGCCTTCTTGTTTTTTATTTCCATTTATTATGAAATGTTTTATGAAAGATGTAATACCTTAAACTCTTTTCAGAAATTGCTGAATATTTAACTGCCCTCTTTCAAAAGTTTGAACTTTTTAAATGCAGGGCAGTTGTTTTTATTAATATAAAATCGATTTATCGATATTTTTCTGATATCGTACTTTAATTATTAATAAGCATTACTTAAATGCATTGATTTAAATTATCTTTATGTAATCAATGTGTATTATTTTATTTCATAATGCCTTTTTTTTTTTTCATTATATTCGTCATTATATTACTACTTGTTATTTTGCGAAATCCATTTTATTCTTTTAACATATTTATAATCTTTAAAATTTATTATTTATAAGTTAATTACATTACATTTTATTAAATAATGTTGATAAACTATTAAATAATATATGCTCATCTTAAAATTTGTCATGAGATTAATCTCATAAATTTTGCAAATTACGCCTGAACCTCATCGATATCGATTTAACTTCGAAAATAAGAGCCGATGTTAATTACCGACTTTTGAAATGTTTCTATTAACCAACGACACGGAGTCAGGAGTCAGTTTAAAAATTAAACCACTGACTTTTTTTATAACAATAATTTTTATTTTTCGAAAATTCTAGGAATTAATGTTAAAATTGAATTTATAGACAAAATTAAATTGTATCCTTCAATAATAAAAGCAAAGCAAAAATAGTTACTGCGTTACCAGCAAACCAAGTATAGTAAGACTTTTTCTGCACTGAGACTTAAAAGAATTTCAACAAAATAGAGCATAACCGTTTAAAAAAGCTCAATAGGTCATACTAAACTATAAGCAATAGAAAAGATTTTTGAAGTCGAAGTTCTATACATTAATTATTCATTAATTATTTTCACATTGCACTCATTTTGTTCCACTATATATAATAAGAGAACATTAAGAAACATTGCACAAAAGTAAAACAATTCTAAAAAAATTACATAATTCACAATTAACAATAACTCAATTCTAAAAGAAATTACTTAAACAAATTATAAATAAAATCAATCGTCTTTTCACTTTTGCCAGCTCAAAAATTGCATCATTTATGTCATTTTTCAATATTTTGACGAATATTTAATAAAACTAAACCAGGAATAACGCCGGCTTCACTGATAAAAAAACCCATTAAAATACGAATTACTCATTGAAATACTAAATATTTTATAAAAAACAATTAGGTATAAGTGGGAAATTGCCATTAGTCTGAACACGTGCACACATTTCACTTATGGACTTGGAGTCTCAAAACCCCTTGGTTGAGTGCTTGCTATCACATAAATTTAAAAAAAAAGTACCATTTTAATTTCAATTTAAAAACTATAGACGAAGTAATCACCCTACTAAATGCCCCAGACAGTAAATAAGGTTATTGTTTAGTTAAAAAGTAAATAGGGGCATTTTTTTTCGAGGTTTTAAGGTATCGAGGGGGAAAAATATCTTATATTTAAGCACTAGAGAAAAGAATACCTAATTAAGTGGAAAAAAAAAAAAAAAACAGGGCCCCAAGTGTTATAATTTTTAATTTATGCTGGAACATACAAATGCACACTACACACATACATCCGTTTTTATATACAGAGATAAATAGATATGTAGCAAACGATGTCCTTAAAAAACAACTCTTGTTTGAAACCAGATAATCTAAAGAATGAAATATCTCCAAATTTTAATGATTTGTAGCCGAATGTCTTAAATAACTTAGCACACATTTTTTCCCTAATAAAATAACTTTTAAATCAAATTTGCCAAATCATATTCTTGTTTCTCAGTTTTGCACAATGAAAGAAATGTGCTGAAAATCCTTTCATAGAAAGATTATCGAACTAAATTAATGCTAAGTAACTGGCGATAGGAAACATTCTTTAGAAGATAATTCATAAAACGAAACATTCATCGCATAATTTTAAAATAATAATCAATTATATTTATTAAAATCTATGCTCCTGTAGCATAAATAAATTCTCCAAGCAACAGTCGATGTCTTAAAAAAAAATGTTTTCCTTCTATTTGAAATCGGATCCTAAAGATTGAAAGCAACCCCAAACTTTCCCAACAATTTTCAGCCAAACTTTTTGGAGTGACATTTCTAATGACATTTTCTAAGGCAGCAGTCATAATAGCATAGCGAAAGTCATGCGACAATTATTAAGTAAAGAGAAACGCTGGCTTATAATGAATTCATCGATATACTAAAACGCATAGTGGAAAGGAAAATAAGGCCATAATCTTTTCAGAGGTGTGAATAACTGTAATTAGTGTTAGGTTGCCTTTCTAAGGAAAAGAGAGAGAGCACCTCTTGTCAAATAATAACTGTAATTGGATTGTTAAACGTTACGCTAATAAGAAGTAATTGTTACCGTCTTTAAGAGCTGCAATTCATCTGAAAGTTTGCACTTTCTTTGCAAAACCATTTGGATTCGAGTGATCGAATCTTGTATTATTTTACGACCGATTTCACAAGAGAGAAAGCAACAGAGCTTTTTCCTTTGTTTTTGATTTTTTTTTATGAGGGAAATTTGTGCTTTGAACCTGTTGGTTAATTAGTGTGTGCCATCATACTTTTAATTAACATCCCAATTGTTTGGTGAAGGGAACTTTTGGATTAGCATTTAAAAGATAACCTGTGGAGTTGTACTGGAGAAATTGTCTCATCAATTAAAACAAAACTGCTAAGTGATTATAGTTTCTTCAGTAAAAAAATTAAAAGTTAGCTTTTTGAAATAGTATAATAGTGCCGATCTCAGATTCTATATTTTGGAAAAATTTTCATTTGATAAATTCTACTTTAGAAAATTAACAATAGGAAAAGAATCAAGTAATGAACGATAATTATGAAGTTCCGCTTAGATTTCAGTGTTTTAAGTTTTTCCCCACCAAAATTAAAATGGCAGGCATATTTGCTAATCTCTACGTAACTTCTTGTTAATACAAACTTGAAACAAACAAGCAATAAATAATTAACATATCTTCAAGTTCTCCTTAATCTGATAGAAATTTTTAATTACCAAGAACAAAACAAATAGTTGATGGCTCATCTCAAAATTCGTTGAAAAGAAGAACCGAGCATTATTTTGATCAACCAGATTTTGTTACAAGTCACTGCAATAAACCTAAAAATTCTGACAAAATTTATTGCATCTTTGATGAAATTTAATATAGTACTATGCTAATTACATTGTTATTAGATGGTGAAAGGGATGGTAAAGAAACTCCAGTCAACTAAAGTTTGAAGCATGTCAAATTTATGAAAATCAGCCGATTTTCTTAAGTTAACAGTTCTTAAGGAAGTTGCCATTGAATATGAGTAAAAATTAAGTACATTTGAGCTATATAATTCAATGAAAAAATGCATAGAACTTAATATATATATTTTAACAAGATAATTATTTTACAACCAGTTTCCATATTAAAATAGTTTATGTTAATTAATCAAAATTTTATCGACACTAACTTATTGTAATAATACTTAACATTTTTATTGAAAGTCAAAGAGCAATAAAAGGAAGAACAAGGATAAGCATGGAAAACAGAAAATAAATATTTGCCCAAATCTTCGCTCATTGGAAGTATCATTTACAAGTAAATGTCTTCGGCGCAAAAGGATTTAGCAGAAATGCTGACAAAATAGGCCCAATTATTTGGAAGAAGTACCTCAAATAAAAGTAATGCGTCGATTTTTTTTTCAATTATATCAATGCTACTCTTATTAGCTTCAATCAAAAGCACTAATATATATAATAAGAGCAAAACATATATTGCTGTTAATCTTTCATGAATATCAAAGTTTTCTCTTCTTAAATTGTCTATAAAAAAGCTTCAAAAATATCATATGCCAAAATATCATATCGATTAACTCTTTTGGCTAGGAAAATCCCAACAAATTTTCTAAAAGAATGAATATGCTTACAATTGGTTAGTAAATATGCATCTCAATTTCAGGAGTGTCTTAAATGTAAATTGAAAATAGAAAGAAAAAAAAATAAGAATTTCAGTAATTTAATAAACATTTCATTATATAAGATGTCTCGCGGACGCGGAACTATCTCTTGCTAAATAAGATGATGCTCAGACAAAAGTCATTCAGTGATTCCACAGTGCAGAAGAACTATTTTGGGTAATTTCTTGAAAACTTGAGAGATCGAATTTCTGAGAACTCATCTGTTTGGAGCTCCACATATTATCAGTAAACATTTTAAGGTTAAGGTGAGATTATATCTGTCAAGGTGAGGTATATTATCATAAATTTTAAGGTGAATGCTGAATTGTATGTTTAATGAATTATAATTATTCAGTTAAAATTTTGAAAAAACATATTATTAACTAAAATGTGAAAGTCTTTTACAATGTTACTGAAATGTGCATATCTTGATATATTTTATACTGAAACATATAGAAATAATGCATCAATTTTCATTATGTAAAATATATCAATTTTCACGCATGTATTATGCTATTCTACGCTTCATTGTCACTGCTGGGATGTAACAATCGAGTTATGAGCAACTTTAATTAAATATTAATTTCAAAAAAAAAATTGTAGTACTTAAACGTTTTAATACATAAAATAACAATATGTGCATTACAGTTTAATTAAAAAAGAATTATCTTATATTATCAATAATATTAATAAAAATAATTGAAAAAAAAATAATAAACAACACGAATGGATATGAATTAATCAGTAAAAATTACTCTTTTAAAATTAAATTTTGGTAAGAAAACCAAAAAAGACATGGAATTATATAAGGAACCATCATTTCGTTAAACTGTTTTTAAGAAAAAAAGAAAACAAAAATGTTTGATCAATACCTTGTAGTTAAAGTGTTTCCATTTACGTTCTATAATCAAACAATTTAGACATGATATATATCTTAAAATATCTATGTTTTATGTAATATTTTCTTAAATGGATACTTTAAAAACTTTTAGCATATATATTTAATGAGATAGCTAACGTTCCTTTTAAACTTCTGTTACATTTCGATCAAATACTTTAAACTGACATTTAAAAATACGGAAAAAAATAATTTTTCTAATAGGAAATTATGTTTGTATAATAGTAATTACTAAAATTACAATTAAATTACAATTGGGAAAAAAAAAGGGAACAAAATATCGAAAAATGTCGATTTTGACAGTGTTATTCATTCTCACAAATTAAAAATAATTTAACTTTTTCATTACATTTTTTTAAATATTATATTACATTATGTACTTAAAATTTAATTATTTTAAAACTTTCAATATTTATATTTTATAAAATATTTTCCACATCTAAATTTCTAATGTAACATTTCAAAATTCTGAAAGAAAAAAAAAAGCATTTCTATTGTATTGCATAATTTATATTCATCTTATTCTTATTAAATTTTTAAAGCACATAATTTATGAAATATTTTGAATTTCTTCTAAATTTGTTCGACATTTGAAAATACTAAAAATAAATTTAAAAAAAAAAAATTGCTATTGTTTTGCATTATACAAATTCAGTCTATTCTTACGTAACTTTTAACGTATAAAATATTTTTCCCATTTTACGATTCTGTATTTCTAGTCTGACATCTTAAAATACTAAAACAAAAATAAGTAAAACAAACAAGCAAACAAAGAAAAATGATGTCCCAGTGAAATGCACTAGCAAAACAGCAGCTACCAAAAACAAAGCCTAATCGAAAAAAAGAAAGTAGCCAGGGGATGTCAGGAGTAATGTCCATTTTAGCAAAGTCCCGCAATTAAAAATCAAATTATTGTTAAATTTAATTCTTTTAAAACTCTTAATATTTCTATCTTATAAAATATTTTCCACATCTAAATTTCTAATGTAGCATTTCAAAATACTGAAAAAAAAAGCAGTATTTCTATTGTATTGCATAATTTATATTCGTCTTATTCTTATTAAATTTTTAAAGTACATAACTTAAGAGATATTTTGAATTTCTTCTAAATTTGCCCGACATTTGAAAATACTAAAAAAAAAAAATTAATACATAAATAAAAAACCATTGCTATTGTTTTGCATTATACCAATTCAGTCTATTCTTACATAACTTTTAACGTATAAAATATTTTTCCCATTTTACGATTCTATATTTCTAGTCTGATATCTTAAAATACTAAAACAAAAAACAAGTAAAGCAAACAACAACAAAAAAATGATCTGCCAGTGAAATGCACTAGCAAAACAGCAACTACCAAAAACAAAGCCCAATCGAAAAAAAGAAAGGGGATGTCAGGAGTAATGTCCATTTTAGCAAAGTCCCGCAATATTTTGAATTTCTTCTAAATGTGTCCGACATTTGAAAATACTAAAAATAAATAAATAAATAAAAATTTGCTATTGTTTTGCATTATACAAATTCAGTCTATTCTTACGTAACTTTTAACGTATAAAATATTTTTCTCTATTTTACGATTCTGTATTTCTAGTCTGACATCTTAAAATACTAAAACAAAAAACAAGTAAAGTAAACAAACAACACAATGATGTCCCAGTGAAATGCATTTGCAAAAACAAAGCCCAATCGCAAAAAAGAAAGGGGATGTCAGGAGTAATGTCCATTTTAGCAATTAAAAATCCAATGATTGTTAGCAAAGGTTTCGAAGGGAAGAGGAGTAATAACAATAATGAAAAGGCAGCAGACTGTACGCGGCGCCGGCGGACGGCGGGCTAGGCAACATAAAGAAGGATGTAATTGCCGAATACCTGGAACATGCAGAAAAAGGAAGAAAGAATTATACGTTGGGATAAAAGGGTTTCGAGGGCACTCAAAAAAACAAAAACTGCATTTCAGATTTTGGGCTGTAAATCGTGAATAATCAAGTTTTGGTGGTGTGAATTCCAACAGCTTCGATTTTTTCGGATAATCTGCAAATGATTTGACATTCATTTTCGTCACGAACTCTTTTAAAAAAAATAACAGTATTTTTTTTTTTAATTCTACCTATTTTAATCGGAATGTTTTATTGAAATTCTAACTGAGGCTATCTGATAATACCAGATTTCGGTAAATAAAATATATTTCACTTTATTCAGTTTCGTTGAAAAAAAGACTATAAATATATTTACTAATTATTTTGTCGCAATCAATCAGTTTATAACTAACCAGGAAAAGGACATACATTTGTACAAAAAAATCAACCTATAATTTGCCTAAAATTCTATATGTAAAAACAATTAAAATGAATTTTTAAAAAAACACGCATATAGTATAACTATAAATTAAATTTTATTTTGTTACTAATTTCCTGGTATCTATAATCAATTTTTGTTTAGTTAAAAAGAATTATGAACTATTTCGGGATTTCTGGTTAGTTAGAAGATAAAAAATATAACGAATTCAGAAAAAAATATTGTACTCAGTCAAATTAAATAACGGACTAAATCAAATACTGGACTTCTCAGTCAATTAAATTAATTTTGACTTATGATTCCATAAAAGCTAATTTAAGATTCTTACTATTATTATTACGATTTTATATATATAATGATGACCCTATGTAATTATCATTATTATTATCATTATTAATGACATTTGATCAATATCATCATAATTATTATTAAGATGTTAGTTATAAGATAAAAATATAAGGAATTAAGAAAAAAATATTGGACTTTTTAGTCAATTAAATTATTTTTGACTTCTGGTCCAACATAAGTTAATTTAAAATCGTTATTATTATTGTTGAACGTTTTATTTTGTTGAAAAGCAGATGAATCATAATTGACATTCAGGTGGACTTTCATTAATAAACGACTCTGGAATCAAACTAAAAAAGTACCCTAGCTAATTCCAATTAAGCAATTTGATTGCCAATGCCAAATTCTCTGTGGCAAACACCAATGATTTTTCTCGCTTTTCAGAAATTACAAAAAATTTAAAACAGTTATATGCTCAAAGACATGAAGTTCATTATTTTAATTTTGGCATTATTTATTTTTCTATTTATTTAAATTTGAAAATTTATTCGCATTGAAAAATGTAACTTAGTGTTAAAACTTATTAACTGAAATTTATTTAATTCACTTCAAACTTAAAAAAGAAAACACAAAAAGGAAAATTTTTAAAATAAGAAATGCAGTAGATAAATTTGTAAAGTAAAATCAAGGTGAGAATTTAATCTGAATACATTGGAAAAAGTTTTACAACACGTTTTAAGATATTAATTATAAAGAAAGCATTTCAAAATGCTTTTCATTTTTGTTTTCAATTTAAGAAATCCTTTTGTTGTCCCATTATATAATTTGTGCTGTAAATAACAAAATCTTTAATAGGTGCTAGCCCATAATAAAATCTGTAATATTAACACTCATTACCTTTTTTCTTGCCATCATTTTTTTCCAAGTCAATTAGTATCACTATATCTTCACGGTAGTAGCTCCGTTTTACTATGAACTTATTTTTTATTTTTACTATTAGTAACTACCTTTTTTCACACCATCATTGTTTTCCAAGTCAATTAATATTTTTTATATCCTCATGGTAGCAGTTCCTTTTTACTATTAACTTACTATTTAATTTTACTATTAGCAGCTACCTTTTTCATCCCATCAATGTATTCCAAGTGAATTGATATTATTACTCCATCATGATAGCAGTTTTAAAAAAATCATGATCATTTTCTCATTTAAATATTTAATATTGCCTGACTCGTTGTCTAATGGTAACAAACGCAGCTAGTATGTTGGAGGTCTTATATACGAATCCGCTGACGGCTTTCGTTATAATCACTTTCAGAAACGAGGAAACTTGATGGCAATTGTGGCAACGTGTATAGCTGTCTGAAATTGATAGTAAGCTGCGGTGGATTTCTATGGATGGATTAACAGGTAAATTTCATGATAGGACTTTTAAGATTTTCTCCCATATGACACGTTAATGTGCGATAGTTACCCCTAAAAGTTCTCTCGGAAAGTAATATCCTTCTCTCCTCGCCCGTCAATGAGCTGTTTGTGACATGTGCATAAATAGAACATAATAAATCCACCCATTTCCATGAAAAAATGATGTAGTGTATATTAAGATAGTATTGATGTCATCAAACAACGAATTTAAAATCTATTTAATAATTAAATGGCCTTTTTTATAAGTCGGATGTTCTTATAAGAAAAAATAAATTTCAATGAATATTTTGTGCTAAGGATAATAATATCCGGGATTTCGTGTTCCAAATATGTATGCAAAAATGTGCGCTGAACGAAACACATTTCCTATTAAGGAAATTTTTGGGTGGTAGCTGTTCCATATAGAGTGCTGTATGAGAGAAAAGTCGGAAACTCTCACTAAAACACTTGAATGTCGATATGAGAAAGTTACAAACGCTGTTATAATCGCAATCGACTCTGATAGTTTCTTAAACTAGTGACTGCAACAGCCACCCCAACACTATTGGAACCTAAGTTCTCTTGTATGCTAACTACGAATGTAAAATTGAGCCCAGTATCAGGCAAAAATTTAGATACTGTAGAGTCATTTTAAAATATTATCTGAAAATAAAATACATAGCATACGATCCGTAGTCAAATTTACATTCTTGCGAATGGCTCTCTAAAATAAGTTAATTTTCTTCATTCAAAAACATAGACATTTTTGATGAATACAAATATTCTAAGCCATCAGGATTAGTAAAAAAATAATTTTCTAAGTATTATGACCGTATGAGTGATAAGATTAGATTAAAATTTGCACGTATTCATTACTTGATAACATTTTACATTAAGGAAAGGGGAAAAAATCAGAAGTTTATCCATTTCTGGTACAATATACTCTCTTATGCATGTAAGGAATCCCGAAGATAACGGATTAATCACCCAACTTCCTAAGGTGAAATTAAATAAACAGCAGTTTCAAAAAAGAATAATTTTTTCTGGAATAATTTTGTAGTATTTATTTTTTGAAATCCTACGCTTTAAAAGCCAGTTACATTTTTTTCTAATTTTTTTCTGGTATATATGATTATTTGAATTGTTTCAGGTGTAAAAAATTGTAGTTCCTCTTTTCATGAATTCTGCAAATGATTCCGAAGACAACAGATTTACCACAGATCTTCCAACGGTGAAATCAAATAAACAGTAGTTCCAAAAAAGGAAGCCAGTTACACTTTTTTTTTTATTATTAATTTTTTTCTGGTATGTATGATTACTTAAATCGTTTCAGATGCAAAAAAAAAATTAAAAAATTTAGTTCTTCTTTTCTTGAATTCTACAAGTGATCCCGAAGATAACGGATTTATCACAGATCTTCCAATAGTGAAGTCAAACAAACAGCAACTCCAAAAAAGAATAATGTTTTTGTAATATCTATTTATTGAAATCCCACATTTTAAAAGCCAGTTGCATTTTATTTTTGTTTTTATTATTAATTTTTTTTCTGGTATGTATGATTACTTGAATCGTTTCAGATGTAAAAAATCGTAGTTCCTCTTTTCTTGAATTCTGCAAGTGATCCCGAAGATAACGGATTTATCTCCCATCTTCCAACGGCGAAGTCAAACAAGCAGCAGCCACAAAAAGAACAGTAGCTTCGTAATAATTCAGCAGCAGTCTTGTCATTCTGACCTCACAGTTCTATGTCATCGGGTGGCAGTGGCTACTAGGAAAACGAGCGTCCATCATTGCACGTGTTGGAGTTTTAGATGCGTCGGTGTTTCTTTTTGGCCCATTGTGTGTAAATTCCTTTCCCAGGTGACCGGAGGATTACTTGGAAAGGAAAAAAAAAAAAAAAAAAAAAAAGCGCCAAGAATATGTTCGTCTCTATGACCTTGTCGTGCCGAAATTTCGACGTTTTGGAGTTTTGGAATATGTATTAGAATCCTATACGCACCAGAGATCTCAGATGCATTACGATGAACTCTCAACTCTCAATGGGTGCTAGTCACGCTTTTTCTCGGGTATTCTGGGTACTCGTAACCAATGACAGGGGTCTTTCTATTTGCATTCTTCGGAATCGAAGACATGAAGTTTTCTTTACAGAAATTCCCTGTAGTGACATTGAAAAAAGGCTTGACATTGAAGCGAAATCCTTGGAGGAGCTAAAGTGCATGCATTTTGTAGGAAATTGGGTAAACATTTAAAATTACAAGTTGTTTACACTGAAGATATTGGAATTTGATATCTTCTTTTATATTTAAATTTCTGGCATGATTCACAATGTCCCTAAATTTCAGTCCAAGACAAGCAATCAATCGGCAATCCAAGATAGTTTCGCATATAACTATTACAGCCATAAAAATAATATTTACAAATAATTTCACTTCTTTAGCAATATTTGCTTTTAGCAAAGATTTCTTGCGATAATTTTCTAGATCACAAACACGAAATGGAAGGACACTCCATATTTTTAATTCACATAATATTAAAAAAAAATCATCGCTTATGAATTTTCAATAAAAAGAAAACTAATAATATTTTCAACAAAAAATGTTAGCCCATTTAAATTTCATTTAGTTTTCTCTTAATATCAAGCAACATACTAAGAATTGTATAAAATATTATGTATGCAATTCTTAGCATTCAATAAATATTAATGATGCACTGCTATAAAAGCATTAACTTTATCTGAAAACACAATAGATAGCAGAAAAATAATTTCATTAATTAAGAATCCTTTTTTATCGCATTCTTCATATTATTATATCCTAAAATTATCAGCACTCATCTTTAGTTAGGTCACATCAAAAGAACTTTAAGAATTCAAAACTTTATAACTAAACAAATAACAAACGTATTTATTCAATTAATTTGGAAAATAAAACAGAGCATTGGATTTCCTAAGTAAGTTCATCTTTCATCAAAAGTCAACATTAACAGTATGTTAATAAGAAACGCCATTACTGGAGATATTTATCTAGACTTTAAAGCATTTCAGTAACAATATTATTGCAACTTATGTGTTTAAATTAAGTGAAAATGGAAAATTTGTTTTTTGTTTATTCATTTAAGTAGTCCTACCCTATTATTCCTATTTCTGCAGAAACTCTATAAGAACTTCTTCAAAATGAGGGAAAAGTAATAATTTTCTAGACACCCTCGAAGCCCATTTTTTATAAAAATACATAAAAAATTATAGACATATATAATTATAGACATCCACCACTAACGAGAAAATGCCATATAAGCAACAGTCAAACTTCTAAAGGACCTAGCAAGAATTTCTTAAGTTGAGTAATAAGAAAAGTTTTCAAGAATGTTAATACTTCAAAAGAATGTTAATTTA
This sequence comes from Caerostris darwini, assembly GCA_021605075.1. Classification (NCBI taxonomy): domain Eukaryota; kingdom Metazoa; phylum Arthropoda; class Arachnida; order Araneae; family Araneidae; genus Caerostris; species Caerostris darwini. The sequence goes on from BPLQ01008142.1 coordinate 813,394, forward strand.
TAACTTATAACATTTCCTAACATTTTAGTTTAAAATTAACGATTGATTTTACATCATTAAGACTTTTTTCATTGCAGACTTGAAATCATTTGCCAAGTTACATTTGTAGCAGATTCAGCCGTACCCAAGGAGCACGACTGGAATTTGTTACATGAAAACCACAAACGAAATAAGGTGGCCCTCCCGTTCCTTTCGCAGAAAGTGCGCCCTGGAAAAGACCCCCAAGAAATAATTCATTTCCTGTAGATCTTATTAGAGCTACTGGCTCTTATTTGCTTTGCAAGTGTAGAAAACCAGGAAAACATCCACATAGACAACCCGACGATACTACACTTTACCAAACCAGGGAAGACCTTTCCCATCCCTCTCTAAATTATCAATTCGTGATAGAGGTTAAAAGCATTTGTAATCCATTTCGACGATCCTTCATACATTGTATTGATGACATTATTATTTGAGTAGTGATTGATGTTACTTTTTCGCTTACATCAAAAGAACAATTTAATAGTTTTATTAATAGTTTGTTACAATATACTTTATATTTTATAATATAGATTCTTTTGCATTAGGGAAAATATATATTTCTGTATATTATTTGAATGACATTAAAGAACTTTTTTGTTGCCTGCATATAGTAGAAGAGCTTATTATTATTTTGAATCCTTTCAACTTGGCTGGTTTCTCTTATTTACAAAATAAACTTTTTTAAATCGAATTCATTCTACCATTACATGTTTGCATGTGGTTATCTACATCATTATTGTAAGAGAATAGCTTGAGTGATCTCAAAATAAACATCTATTATCGAAACATCGATTGTTTATATCGATTGCATTATCAGATTACACGACAGATTAAAAGAAAATCCTATCTTATTCAGTAATGCTCTGAATTTTGATGAGATACATTTGAAAAGGATGTATATTATTTCAAATCGGAATCAAAAATGCATCTTCTTCTGTTTCTAAAAATGAATAATGCTTTTTGCTTCCACTTTTTCTTTCTAATTTGAATATATATCTTATTTCTAACTTGTTTTAAGAGAAAATTAATGATTTTTTAATTAATAACTAGAAAGTTATTGATAGAAAATTAGATATATTGCTTCATTTAATAAACTCAAATTAGAATTATTACAAACAATTATTTATTTCTACGCATTTTTTATTGATTTGCGAACAATTGATTTAGAGGATCCTGAATAGCCGAGTGTCTAGCGCTCTGGCGCTCGGAGCCACAGGTTTTGGGTTCGAATCCCGGCGGTGCCATGGATGTTTGTAGTGGTTCGGAATCCACTTTACGCCGTAGGTCCCGGTCTCATTTGACTGTAAAGAGCGTCACGGAGCCAAGTCAGACTTCTACCTACGGGTGCTCCATCCCAACAGAAGCTTCCCCCTTACCCTCCATCCATGAGTAGATTACTCATGGGTTGTCCGTCCCGCATTGCAGGACACTGAGGATTAGTCACAACAATTGATTTAGAAGAAGATATCGGATCGAAAACTCGAGCTGAACTCTTTCCGATGGTAGATGCACAGTTCTAAATTAGCGATCGCAACTCGTTCAGGAGCATTATTGCCGCATGAGTTGAATTCATTTGCACGCCTGGTGCCATGTGCTTGGTGCCAGTAATTTTCGAAGCATGCTCGTTCTTGACTGCTAATAGATTAAACTCATTTTTTAAAATTCAAATACCTTAAGAAGAAACACAATTAATCTTTAATCTGTTTCAATTATGCGCAATCGTATTATATACTACTGTGTCCAAAAAGTAAGACCAATTTACAATTTAAAATTTCCGGGGCTTATGGAATTTCATTTTTTTTTTTTTTTTTTTTTTTTTTTTTTTTTTTTTTTAGTTGCTGGTACTGTCCTTGACATCTGTGTGAAAGTTGATGTCAAAATATTCATTAGTGTTGGAGTTACGCTTGACTTTGTGAGACACTAAAACTGATTCCGGCGATTTTTGTTTGCAGAAACGTATAGAAGGTTGCAGAAGGCATTCGGTTAGCATTCCTTTATCGGAAAGAAATATTTAGAAGTGGTATAAGTAGCTCAAAAAAGGCAGAGAACGCGTTGGAGAAGAAGAGCCCTCTGATCGACCATCAACCTCAACCGACGAAGCTCACACCCAAAGAATTAAAGATTTGGTGCTTGCAAAACGTCGATTTACAATTAGAGACCTTGCTCATGGTGTTGGAATTTCAAAATGATCGGTCAAATCCATTTTGGGCCTCAAACGCGTCAAATCTCGATGGGTACCGAAAACACTGAATGCACCAGCTCGCACTGCATTAATTCGTCGTGACTTTTTCGCCAAAAATGAAACCCATATAGTTCCACAACCACCGTATTCCCATCGTGCGACTTCTGGCTATTCCCTAAACTCAAAAGACCACCCCGGGAACACATATTTGAATCGATAGAATGGATTCAACGTGAATCGCAGCGCTCCTTGAAGGCCCTCCCTGCCGATGACTTTTTAGCATGCATTAAGGATTGCAAAATAAGTTGGCATAAGTACATTATGTCCGAAAGGGGATTACTTTGAAGGCGATGGAATAAATTTGGAAAAATAAATAAAGAGTTTTTGAAAAAAACAAATAATTGGTCTTACTTTTTGGGCACAGTAGTATATATCAGTTAGAAAAGTTTTAATTTAATAGAAAATTCGATAAATTTATAAATTATCATTTAACAAAGACGAAAACAACAAATTTATCAAAAAAACATCCTCCCTCTAAAAATAACATCGAATATAAAAACAAGAGAATAATAAACAAGTTAAAAAAATTGGGAGACACGATTCTTCGGTTCGAGGTTATCCGAGCTCCACCAATCAAAAAAGCCACCAATCTCTCCCTTGCGTTCGGAAGTTCAGCACACGACATCATAACTTTAAGAGAAGTCGGACGTAAAGGAAAATTTATGACACCCAAAATAAGGGAATTGACCGTCCAGCAAAGATAATAGCTATAAAAAATGCAACAAAAAACCCATAAAAACGATAGCTCTAACTTTGAAGTCAACCATCCATGAAGAAAACATCACCAGTATTTCAAATACACCATTTTTCGGAAGATCCTCCAAAAATGACAATCTCAAGTCAGTTGGTTGCATTGTTTGCCTTTGCGCAGACATCTGCCAAATGGAAATGCAACATTTACTATAATCGAAATGGCAAGACAAGTAAATATAAAATTATTCTTTGCTGTTTTTATTATTTTTTTTAATTTCCTGTGGGGACGGTTTCAAGAGAGGAAAAAAAAAAAATAATACTTTACTGATGATTTCTGTTTGTAGGCGTTTTGTAGCCCGATAGTTGTTAGGTGGCGCGCAGAAGAAAGAGGTCTCAAAGATGATTTCTTCAGCCATTGATTTGCTCAAAATGCAAATAAGCTCAAAATGTGTGGGCTCGTTTCGGCAGTCCAATTGCATGGCTAAAGTTATATGGGGCCAATACGACAAGCAATGCACAACTCCTGAAAGCCCACCAGGAAGGCATTTCCTGTAGGACTTTCAGGGCATCCAAGGAACATTTAGTTTTCCGATTCTCTAACATCCAGGGAACAACGTTGAAATAAAGTTGTTAACAAGTTTAGGGTTTTATGTTTCAATGGCGAAAAGGTGATGTTTTTTACAACGGTGTACTTCTGTCCCACTTATGTATGCCACGGACATTATCTTTCGCCTGTATTTGAAAGTCATATGGAAGAAAACTTGAAAAACACCTATCGGGTAGCTTAATTGTCGCCATGTATTGCTTATGCATTGTTATAATTGCTATAGAGTTTCTTTGTTTATAGCATGCGTTACAATCACTGCTTTCACGCAATGCCAGCGAATTCACACCTGGGCCTTCCTGCGATCACGCTACCATTGATTCCAATTGAGTTGGATCTCAATGTCAGCTTTTGTCTACGATTTGGATAAAAGATGATATTAAAATAAACAAAAATTGTGTACATATTAAAAAATTTCTTCATATCGCTTTTGATGCTTTATAAAAAAATGATGCCTGGTCTTCTAAGGAAATGAAAAATCGCAGTTTTCTCTTAATTGTTTTTTGCATTAAGTCAAAGGTAAAAAAAGTACACAAGAAAGAGTAATTTAACTGTATGATACTTTGTTCACATTAGTAGCTTATCATAAAAACGTAAATTCATATAGAAACCAATGTTTTTAAAAACTTCTTTAGGCACTAAAGCAAAATCTGTATGTTTAAAAATTAGATTCTGGGATTGGTTATAAAATCGCAACTAGATAAAAAAAATTCAAGTCACGAACTTTCATGGTCACATTATAATACGAATATAGAGTATATAAAAATACGTACTTCGGCCATGAATTATGTAACTCATATTTTAACTGCTCATGTATGCCTATGCAATTGTATCCGCCATTGACTCGTTGTTTATTTGTTTACATTTGTGAAACGCAACGCATGACGAATGCTGTTTCGTTCAACAGAGAAATATTTCTGTAAATAATATATTTTTTCCCAGAAAAACAAGTTTAATGCATTCATTCATACATAAAAAGATTTATTCGGTTTCAAGTTAAACTTAAATTAAACTTTACTCATATTAAAAAAAAAAATCGGTTACATGTTTTTTTCCGGAATATTCTACAATATATATGTGCTGCATTTAGTAATGCTTTTACTTTCATTTGTGCCGATGTTGTGAAAATCCTCTCATTAGATTTCTTATTTCCCTGAACTTACGAAAGGGGAAACCTATAATGACAATTGAAACAAGTAATATAAAAAAAAATTAATTTTAAAGTTAATTCCTATTTTTTTTCACTCTATTGCCGAAAGTCCTTTATAAATAATTTTCATTTATTTTTTTAAGTTTATCTGGTTCTATCTATTGGTAGATATATGCAACTTAAATTTAAAAAAAAATTAAATTACTTAATTAAATTTAATTACTGAATTAATATTTGAAAAAACTGCAATAACATCAAGTGTCATCCACTACAAGTTCAAAAAAAAATGTATTTGAACTTGAGTGGATGAATAAAAAGTATTTTATGAACGATTAAAAATTTGAACAAGATATATATAGGGAGAGTGTGAGCTAATAGAAGGAATTGAATAAAGAAAAAATATTTGTTGAAAATCATGAGAAAGCTAAAATAATTTTGTGAGAATTAAATTATGAAAAGAAATCTACTTAAAAATGATTAATTTGTTTAGTTAAAATCACTTGATCCATCATGTAATCTTCACTTAATTTATATCTGATTCTTGAATATATAATTCTTTTGAAATTTGACAACAAATTAATAGATTTCATTTAGTTTTATGGTAGAGGGCATCTCAGTGGCAATAACGATTTCCCTCTGATTTATTTTCCCTTTTGCCGTAACGGGTACCTCAGCACATGTTTCAATTTATCCCTAATATTACCTATTTCTTTTCTGCAGTAGCTTTAAGGATCGTTTCAATAGTGATTGCGAAATTAATAATTATATTAACTAATTAATAACTATAATAGTATAAAATATTGTATACAATTTTAGACTAGCTTCCTCGCTTTCTAGAATTTTCTTTCATTTAAAAAATATTATTCAGTATTCGGAAAAAATTTAAACATTTCCTTTCTTCCAATACAAGGATTATTAACGCTTATCTAAGGAAACCCTTTAAATTGTTGTCATCTTATCTAAAAGGCACCACTTCTGTGTGCCAGCATCATTTTATGTATCAAAAAACGATTCCTACAATGAGGAACTTCAAAGGAAACCTGCTATCAAGGTAACACTTCAAGGGAAACTAGAAAAAAAATGTGAAAGATAATTCTCATTTGCACATCGTATGAGAATAAACCTGAGAAAATTCAATCAAGAAAGTCCTTCCTGGAGATCCTTCTTAAAGTAACTGACACACATTTGCGCTATAGGGAGGAAAACCAAATATATATATCAGCCCGTTGAAAGTGAAGCATGTTGCTGAAGAGCGCGTCGATCATCTATTATAAGAGATTCTATAGTTAAATTGACATGAAACGAGTTTTAATTTCGTCCTCTGAAAAACCCCCATTCAACTAACATTGGCACCCTTATACATGACATGGTTGAGAGTTTAACTAAAAAAGAAAGATCAGATTTTGAAATAGCAACATTTTGAGATACGATTCAAATGGTTAAGAATTAATTAAGATCTGAAATTGAGGTATGACTCTAATTATACACTGGTGTGCAAAACTTAAGCAACTTACGTTTCTCCTAAACTCCACAAAAAATTACTTGGGAAACACGAAATTCAGAATGCAGTGAGAATATTTATGTACTTAAAGGAGGAAGAAATCATACTAACGCAAAAAGGAATAGAACATACTCAGTGAGGAATCAAACAAACTAACAAAGAAAAAAACCTTTATCGAAATAGTGTTAGTACATGTGTTTGCCTGCCTAAAAGTGATAGCGACAAAAAGATGTCTCTTATTATGGGATATGACCTTAATTAACTGCAATAGTTGATCGGCAGCGTCCCTTCCTAATAAATACCAGATTATTCAACAGTTATTGAAGTAAAAGCAATTGAAGTAATTTCAAGAATGGCAACCTGTTTCAGTTGTTGCGTGTTCTCCGACGGACATAATCGTGCCGAAAGACGTCTTTCCAAGGCATCCCACATATGTTCTAAGGGATTTAAATAAGGAAGCACACTACTTTCCTTTGAAGCCATATATAAAGTCCTCCAGATATTTCTTCTAGTCCTATTGCACCTACAAAGACACTCGAATTTGAAGAGAGTATCTTTAATAGCGCCATTCGCCTTCTTTTTATTGAAATCTGTCACTGAGCGCCCTTGAATGCACGTGTTTTGCATGTCCTCACGTTATATGTGACGTCTTGTCTTTGATATTTACATACGAATTGTCTTTCTTCTGAGTTAGGTATTCATTTTACTGATCGCAACAAGCCTTTTCTTAGTAATTTCATCGCAGTCAGTTTAAAAACTATATCGTTGCTTAAGTTTTGCATTTGCACTTCAGAATGGAATAGTTTATTTTCATTTCATTAGATCTTCGTCTCCAAGCATTCTGCTTCAACTTCTCTAAGCAAACTGAACCGAAATGCTTTCACAAACTTATTAACATGCTTATTACAACTTTGGTGAAAATGTGGCCCGTTTCTCAGGACAAAGCGTGGGAATTCCGAAAAAGAAACACGTGTTGTGGAAGCGCCAGAGAGGATTACCACCGTGTTCAAGGTCAGCTCTTCGCTTCCAGTAATTTCTTCCTTTTATTTTTAGTCTTTCCGAATTGAAAGTTGGAATTCGAAATTGGATATGCTCTGATAATGCAATGTATAATTTGTGGGAAAGAGACAGAAGACAGCTTTTACTAGGGGCGGTTCTGCAACAAAAACATACGATGGGATTTAGGGTAGCCAAACAGAGATATTGCTGTGTTATTTAATATTTTAAATATATATCCGAGCATCTCGGGCTTCTTTTAACTGCTATTCTTCATGATGGTTTGAGAAATAAAACTGCATTATCATTTTTTTTTATCAATGTGGGAGCCATTTCTATGTTTACGTTATGCTCAAGATATCAATGAATTTCATGACATCTAAAAACCATCACTTCTTTGTGATAGTATTGAATCCCATAAAAGAAGCTATATATATATTTCATGCAGGTCACTTGCAACAAATTCAGCGTTACACAGAATGAACAACTTGAAATCAGTTACATTACACCCAGAAAAAGATAACCTATAAGCACCCATAAAAAAATAAAAAATAAAACTTTCATCACTAGTAAGTTTTTTTTTTTAAGTCTTCTTAAGATTAACCACATTTTTGTTAACTCACTAACGATTAAAAATCATGTTACCAAAATGCACTTCAGCCTATTGTTTTATCATTAATTAATCAAAGTCAGGAATTGGACCCATACCCTCTAAATCAAAGGCATCTCTGCTATATTGCTAAGGCATCCCAGTTATGTAACTTCTGTTAACTATGCAGGTGAACCAACCATGATTTTTCTCTATGGCAGAAAATTACAATCATATATTAAAAATTTCTTTTCGTTGGAATTTTTTAAATAACATGAACTAAAAATTTTTTAAATATTTAAAACTGCCGATCATTTTTTACTAAGCAAAATGTTATATACTCAAATCTAGAAGAAGTATATTAGCAATGAGATGGAAATAATCTGTCCTCAATGAATAATAAACTATCATTGATACGCTGAATGTTCTACTCAATATAGTTAATGCCATCGTTGAAACTGTAAATATCATTCAACCTCATCTTGAGAAAATCACAAATAGCCTGCAACACTGCATGCATGAATTTTGTCTACATGTCCGAAAAATTCAGGATTATTTTCGCGGAGGATTGCTTAGCTATCACCATTGTGTCTTAAAAATCAGAAAAGCACTGGTATATATTTATCCCGGTAAATGGTAAGCTATTGCTAAAGTTTCTGACAGCCTACTATTTTTAAAGACACTAGTGTAAAAATATTATTCTTGACACTTTTGTTGGTTTTGGTTGCAGAATCAAAATCTTGAAGTTAAATTTTAGTGCTCTAGCTAAAATTAGCCTTCACGGTTCTAAAGATTAAATTGATCAGAATTTTTCTTTAAACTAACAAAATTTGATTTTTACAACCTTTTAAAATCTTGAAATAGTTTTTCACACTAACTTTTCTAAAAGCGATAAAAATTGGTTTCTGTGCGACAATTTTCTCTCTCATCTTTATATGTCTATTAATGATGTTAATAATATATCTTACATTGATTGGTTCTTTCATACAGAAAGATTTAATTAAATATTTTCCTCTTTTTATAAAAAGTTTCATACAAAAATAGGATTCGTTTCTTGAAGTTTGTTTCTTTCTTGACTTTTCATAACATTGGAACATGACTCTAAATTAAATTTGTCAAACTTTGTTAGCTTTCTAGAGGGAACAAATGGAGTGGAGTTTTATTCTAATACCCTGATAGTACATAGAACTTGCCGAATGGCGCCCTGGCGCTCGGTGTCACAAGTTTCGGGTTCGAGTCCTGACGTTGCCATGGATGTTTTTAGTGGTTCGGAATACCCTTCAAACCGTGGGTCTTTGTCTAATATGACTGTATAGCATTGAACATAGGGCTGACAACCCTACCCCGCAAAAAAAGGAAACATCTCCTGTTTCGGCCATGGTACACCATGGATTGTAGTGCCGGGGAGTTAGGTAGTTAGTTGTATAGTCCTTGGCTATGTAACTGTTATGTTTAGCATATATTGATTTATAGTGTATTGTAAGTATTATGGAGAATATTTTCTTTTATGTATAATATATCCCGTTTTATAAAAAAAAAAATCAAGAAAATCGAAAAAAAGGGGGGGAATAAAGTCATATCCTAGAACTTCATAGTTCAAATTAGTAATGGATATCAAGAAGAGATAAAATTTATATAAATCTTACAAATGAAGACGTCTCACTAACAAAAAAACATCATAAAATAAGTCATCATTCATTTTTATGTGACATTATCATTTTAATTTTGTCTTAAGCCCTTAGTCCTTACATCAGATTTCTATGAGCCAAATATAAACAAAAATTGTTTAAAATTACTAAAATGATTTTCAAGGTCCATAAAAATGCACTTGATCGACACGATCTCCTTCGATGTCTTACAAGCCATAAAACAAACGGAAATAGTATTAAAGGCAGTGATACAACTTGATTTTCCAGCCAGAACCATTCCCTCACTTATTTTGTCAAGTTGTGTGTGTAGTGTGTCGTGAAATATTATCCAGACATGGGCACAAGCACTAGCTCTGTGCTCTGCCAAGCGTTTCTAGCAATGCATAATATCTTCTCCCCCTCCTGGCTATACAACCCCCCTCTTCTCATCAGAGTGCGATCCAGTGGTGCATTGCGCAGTCACGTATTGCCAAATGATAAGAAAAGAGAATACATTTTCTTGGGAGACAGAAATCGTTCGTAATGCTCAGCCTACCTTGAAGTTACTTAGATGGATGTTATTGATTCAAATAACTTAAAACTGACAAGTCGTAGGAAGACTTTTTAAACGGTATCTCATAACAGGCACTAGGTGATTATCAAATACTGAATATTGTCAGCAATATATATTGACAGAAGCCCAATGTCCATATTGGGTGTCTATAATATTGTTTCAACTTACAATGAGTATTAGTTGCGCGAATGTTATTAATTCAAATAACTTAAAACAGACAAGTCGTAGGAAGACTTTTTAAACGGTATCTCATAACAGGCAGTAGGTGATTATCAAATATTGAATAATGTGAGCAATATATATTGCCAGAAGTCTAATGGCCATATTGGGTGTCTATAACATTGTTCCAACTTACGATGAGTATTAGTTACGCGAATGTTATTAGTTCAAATAACTTAAAGGAGAAAATGGGGGGTTTAATTTTTGTTCTTGTTTCTCTTAAAACCAGATATTGTATGATTTATTAATATTGATACAGATGGTGACTTTATAGGAGGTCCTATGATGTTTTCAGCTTTTTTTGAAGTTGGATTTTATTGATTGAAGTACAAAGAGCGGTTGAGGAAGAAATTTTCAATTTCTCTCATACCATACAGTGAATTATTATCTGATATTGATTAAATAAATATTGATGCAGATGATGGATTTGAATGGGATATTTATGATATAGTTGGTGTTTTAAATAATTCTTAACTATGTTCAGAAGTTACATCAAATCATTAAAACTTTCCTAACAAGAACATAACTCTTTACATGTATATTTTAATTTATGAGACGTGGGCCTTTCCACTTTTATGGTTAAGTTGCATTGAATTGTGTATTTCTGAATTTCTGTAGCATCTCAAGCGATAAGTATATATGAGCTTATTTTTCATTCTAGTTTTATTTTTACAAATTTTACAATACAATATATGCAGATTAAAAATTTTTTTTACTAACTTACTTTGAGGTTAGTAAAACAACACAATGCATTTTCGTTATAATAATGAGAAATTGTGACGTTGAGTTTATTAGAATTTCAAAATGAAGAACTAATCAAAGTTGAATATGAGGGCTGTCAATTTTAAATTCTAGTTACTAAAAACAATTTTTCTTTCTAAAAAAGAAGTAGAAAAAATTGATTTTGAAATTAAAATGTCTGACATTTAGGATTATTATCATCATTTTAATGGCACATGTACAATTCTATTGATAAATTGCATATTTAATGCTATTGGCAAATAGTCATAATATTTATTAGATTTTTTTTATTATTAATATTATTTTGGTTTTTTTTTTTAAACCAATGAGCAACAAATTGAAAATTGACATGGTTTTCATCCTTTTCTTTTAAATGTTTTTCACCATTTAATTACTTTATTTTTGCTAGTTATATTTAATCACATACATAATCATTAATGAAAATAATTATTATCAATACTATAGATTTCACATCTTGCCTATTGATGTGAAAAGATTGCTTATGTATAACTTGTTTTTTCATTTTCAACTGAATTAATTGTCAGCGGATAATGTTTTATTAAATATTATAGTTTAAACTCGTGTTTTCTTCAGAATAAAATTAAAATTGATGTAAGTAAAGTTGTTTTAAGTCCATGCAATTTTTTTGCATTCATAGACAAAATTTATTTTTATGCAAATGCCTAATCATTTCCCTTTGTTACAAAGAATTACGAAGAAAGAGAATCTCGGAGTAAAATCAAATAACCACATCAACTGCTATTTTAAACAGCGAAGACATTCTTCCTTGTTCATTTCTACTGGTAATTTGGGGAAAAAAGCTTTTCAGATATCATTTGTTGATCGAAATTTTTGAACCGGAGCAACCTGGCGCGCTGTATGTCCGAACTAGGGACTTCATGTTTGAAACCCAACAAACCATTCCAATTTTTTTTTTTTTTTTTTTTTTTTTTTTTTTTTTTTTTTTTTTTTTTTTTGTGATAAAAATTTGCCATGATAAATCTGTAGAACGGAATTCCTTTTCATTAGTCTCTACGAGGAGTGTGCGAATTCCTCCGATCTCATTTTTCAGAGAATTCCTCCGATCTCATTTTTCAGAGAATTCCTCCGATCTCATTTCATCATCACTCCGAATTATTGTGGCACAGTGTGGATGCCATGTAGCAGGCGCTCTAATTAACGCTGAATCTATTACACATCTGCCGTTATAGTGATATAATATCATTTCTGTTGGTAATTTGGAAGAAAAATCTCTCAGATATCATTTGTTGATTGAAATTTTTGGACTGGAATAACCTGGTGCATTGTATGTCCGAACTCGGGAAATCGTGTTTGAAACCCGACGTGTTTGATTCCAAATTAACAGTTTTCATTTTTTTTTTTTTTTTTTTTTTTTTTTTTTTTGTGGAATTTGCCACGATAAATCTGTAGAATGGATTTCCTTTTCATTAGTCTCGATGAGGAGTGTACGAATTCCCCAAATCTCACTTTTTGGAGGGCTCTTTCCAGATTATTGTGCTTATTGAAGCGGATGCTTTGTAGCAGGCAATCTGATTAAAGCTGAATCTACTACATATCTGCCTTTAAAGTGACGAATGACCTCAAGTCAAAACGCCTGGCATTCGAAAACAATATTATGCGATTTTTTTTATAAAAGTTAAATTAATTATTTACGTTTAGAAAATAGTATAGTTTTCCTTATCGAAAGATTACGTAATAAAAATAATGCCTGTTCCAATTATTAATAGTCATGGAATGCTTTTTCGCATTTTTCCATATAAAACAAATATATTATTAGTAATAAAATTATTTGCCCATATAAAATAAATATACAGTAATTCATTGCTCTGTTTTATGGTCTCTTCTTTACTTTTAATAGAGAAAGTTCATTTGAAATTCTGACCAAATAATTCACCGAATTTTAACAATAAAGTACTACATGTATAACATAACTTCTGCATTCTGTCTCATATATGATCATGTGCAATTATTTACTTTATTAGAAAAAGTCAACACGTAAGTTTTTTTATTAATATAAAATTTTGTGCCTTCTTATTATACATACCGTGAAAGCAATTTAAATGATTTTGTAACCTTTGTGATTTACATTCTTTATCCCATTCGTGACCATGGAATGGCTTATAATATTAATTTTACTAGTTATCAAAATAATTATTTTCATAAATAAGTGTCCATATCAAATTTGATTTTCCAAAAGCCTTAAGAGACTCTATTATAATTCATGAATCATACAATAGATATAATAAAATTGAAGAGGGATATCTATGGTTATATTATAGAGTTTACAGTAGTATATCAATGCAGTGAATTCTATCCCTCACTGTGTATCTATTTCTTCAACTGAAAAGCAAAATAGTAAATTTAATTAGCGTGAGCGTAACAGTATGCAGAATTTTTTATTACATTCTATCCCTCACTGTGTATCTATTTCTTCAACTGAAAAGCAAAATAGTAAATTTAATTAGCGTGAGCGTAACAGTATGAAGAATTTTTTATTACATTCTATCCCTCACTGTGTATCTATTTCTTCAACTGAAAAGCAAAATAGTAAATTTAATTAGCGTGAGCGTAACAGTATGCAGAATTTTTTATTACATTCTATCCCTCACTGTGTATCTATTTCTTCAACTGAAAAGCAAAATAGTAAATTTAATTAGCGTGAGCGTAACAGTATGCAGAATTTTTTATTACATTCTATCCCTCACTGTGTATCTATTTCTTCAACTGAAAAGCAAAATAGTAAATTTAATTAGCGTGAGCGTAACAGTATGAAGAATTTTTTATTACATTCTATCCCTCACTGTGTATCTATTTCTTCAACTGAAAAGCAAAATAGTAAATTTAATTAGCGTGAGCGTAACAGTATGCAGAATTTTTATTACATTCTATCCCTCACTGTGTATCTATTTCTTCAACTGAAAAGCAAAATAGTAAATTTAATTAGCGTGAGCGTAACAGTATGCAGAATTTTTTATTACATTCTATCCCTCACTGTGTATCTATTTCTTCAACTGAAAAGCAAAATAGTAAATTTAATTAGCGTGAGCGTAACAGTATGCAGAATTTTTTATTACATTCTATCCCTCACTGTGTATCTATTTCTTCAACTGAAAAGCAAAATAGTAAATTTAATTAGCGTGAGCATAACAGTATGCAGAATTTTTATTACATTCTATCCCTCACTGTGTATCTATTTCTTCAACTGAAAAGCAAAATAGTAAATTTAATTAGCGTGAGCGTAACAGTATGCAGAATTTTTTATTACATTCTATCCCTCACTGTGTATCTATTTCTTCAACTGAAAAGCAAAATAGTAAATTTAATTAGCGTGAGCGTAACAGTATGAAGAATTTTTTATTACTTCGAATGACTTCGAATTACTTCGGTCAGACTGTAGGTTATTCATTATTTATATAAAAACAGCAACTTTTACATCATATAGGCAATTAAAAATAAAGAAAAAAGTATCAGGAATTGTGAATAAATTTTGGCAGAGTTATAAACTAGAGCTAATTTTAACTCTAACTGTCCTCTCCCAACACCATATCAAGAAAGAAATAAATTGCACTAACTAGTAGTTGTTGAGAGGTATTTATTAAATGAAAATATTGGTGGGAGGACGCCTTACTTGTTTTAATGAAGAGTTGCATTCTTCCAACAACCTTAATAGAATCAATAATAAGAAATAAATCATAAAATAAACACCCTATTTACAATTATGAAATACTTCTACAACATTCTCAATCCTTTTGTTCCATAGACTTTATTTAGTAAGATAAAGACCATGGACCCTTTTTCAAAAATCTAGTTTTTAAATGCATAAAATAATATCACAATAAAGTAAACCAGATAATTAAGGTTTGAGAACTTTTATATTATCTATATAATAAAAATATTTTAATAATCAAAATAGAAAGAAGGAATTTTTTTCACGAAGTGTGAATAAAATTCAATAAACGAGAGCCAATTGTAACCGCCTTCTCCCACCACCATATGGAAAAACAAATGAATTCTTCTGACCAGTAATTGTTAAGAGGTATTTATTAAATCCAAATAGGGGTGGGGAGATGCATTTCCTACCCTAATGAGGAGTTGCACTCTTCCAATAGCCTTAATAGAATCAAAGGGCAATTAGACGGCTTTTCCCTTAAAAAGTACGGGGACAGCGCTGGTGTTACTAATAACGGGAGAGAAGGTGGATCCGACGAGGCGAGGCCAAACATAAGGATCCACTCTCCCAAATAAATCCAATCATATTTATTAGAGAAAAAAAATGGGCACTCATTTATCAGCAGTGACAGATGGCAGTAGAGAGAGACAGTGTTATAAATGGAGAGGACGCCAGTGATGGAACGGCGTGTTTAACATTCACATGCTCTCCATTTGGATGTTTGTACTTCGTTTTATCAACACGAGAGATATTTTATGTTGACCATGTTAATGGCCTCTCACCACGCCTGCCGGGGGATTCACTCCTTTTTTTGCGCAAATGCACAAGTGAAAAAAGGGATTTCCATGAAAGGGTGGAAGTGTTTTAAGTGCAAGAAACAGGCTATTCGATACTTAATCTTTTTTGGATTCCTTTGTTAATAAGATAAAGGCCATGGACTTCTCCACAAAAGATTCGTTTTTAAATGCAGAAAATAAAATCTTATTGTAAATTTGATAGATTAAAATACAACATGACACAGTACTTTATAAGCACCAGGAAGAGTTGTAAATAGTTTAATATGAGTAATTGGGTGACCAAAAACTAGATATTCTCGATTGCACCATTTGGTGTCTGAATGACATCAGATGGTGAATTCGAATAATTATAGTTGTTGCCTGAAGTTGCTATCTATGGTACTTTTTCAGCTGTTGACATCAAACTACCGGAGAAGTACCATGTCGTTTGCATTTTACTTCGCACAATAGTCTGCGACGCCATAAAGCTGTAGTCTATCGATATCATGCTGTTAATAACTATCATAATTTTAAAATATTTAGGATAGTAAGTCCTTCTTTTAAATATTCAGCAAAAAATATATGTTAAGAAACTATTTCTAATTTTCATTGTTGATTACAGACACTAATTCATTGAATGCATTAATAGGAATAGCAATTATTAAATTTAATTAGAGCCCAGACGAAATTAAAAATATTGAATTAATTATTGGTGAAGATTTCTATTAAATCAATTATCGGTAAAATATTTATGTGTTTTGTGATATTCAGCAATGAAGCTGTTATTTTTATGTGTAATTTCTTTTACTGTAATTTCTTACTTGAACTTGTAAGAGAATTTAATGTTAGATTATGTAGAGGTTTAAAAGCTTTCAATGAACCACTGGCTAAAAATCATTGTTCTACAAAGTATTCCATTTAGAACTATTATTCCGCTTCGAATTAAAAAAAAAAAAGCATCATTCAAATAAATTCTTTGAATGAAGATAAATGAAAATTACAATTACAGTCGATAGAATCAGAAATTCCATGAAAGAATTTGTGTTCCTATAAATAATGCATTGCTAAACAATTTTCAAAATAGTTGGGATTAGTGAGAATAAAGTTATTCCAATTTCTGATTTCTCTTCATGTCTATTCTTATAGAAGTACAGGAAAAACTGAATGTTTGGTTAATCTAGGAAAAATAGCCCGATATCAATAGCATTTTTACCTGCATATTGAATATTTCATTTGATAAAAAAGTAATGGATGTATACCTTTTTTAATAAAATAAAAACATTTTACTAGTACAACATTGAGCATTTTATGTATTTTTTATTTGTTGCACTGTTGATTAATACAGATTGTTTAAATAAATTAATAACTAGGAAATTATTTTCCCAACTAAAAATTGGTTTCTTTTGTTTTTGTAGCTGATCATTTTTGTAAGTTTTTCTCTTCTTTATTATTTGTTGAACTGGTGATTGATACAGATAAAAAAAATTCATAGATTCATGATTTTATCAACTACACTATGTATATATTTTAATTCTGTTATATTCTGTTGACTGGCACAGATAAAATAAAATTGCAATCAACAGTTAGCTATTCAATATATTTTTCTGTTTTCAATTTATAGCTTAAATGATGATTGATAGATTCCTATTTGAACTTAAAATAATAACAATAAAAACTTCTCAGCATTCAACTTATTTAAAAGATTTCATTTATTTGTAATAACATTGAATCCTCAAGAGTATAATTATTTATTAATTAATTTATGAGGTATGAGCCTATTTCTTCTTTATGTCTTTCTAACGACACACATATATCTTTTTGAGAATAATTCAAATGAATATGTTTCATTGTTATTTTTATCAGATAAGGATGGAATTACGATACATAGGGCTACTTATTCCTCACTTTTTTTTGCGCACCAGTCAATCAGTCAATAATTATTGTATCTAGTGCTTATTCTGTTCAAAACAAAAACTTTTGAAACAAAAATAAATAAATAATAATAATAATAACAAATAAATAAATAAAATTGTTTGTGTGTCGCTATGTGACACTTTCAATTTCTGATAATTAAAAATCATAGATCATTTAAGGCTCGAAAAATTTCTAATGACACCTTAACAAAATTGGGAGATAAGGAAAATACACCAAACTTTTATAGTTTGCTAATATATTTGGAATTTTTTTTTTTTTTTTTTTTTTTTTTTTTTTTTTTTTGTAAGTATGTTTGAATGAAATTGTTGCCGTTCTTCTAAATCTGATTTCCTCTTCTCGAAATCTCGAAACAAATATTATGTAATAAATTTGCTTCTCTACTTTAAGAGTACTTCATAACAGACATAAAGCCATTTTACAACAATAGGATCATCTTTGTTTCATAATAGCTTTATCATTTCCTCTTTTGTTAATAGAAATTGAACTACTGTACGGAGTACAGTGTAAATTATTAAATACAAGGTTTTCACTTTAAATAAACACAATAGGATTTTCACCGGGAGGAAAATTGAGATAAACATGAAAAACGAATACTTTTTCCAAAGAGCTCGTGACATTTCTTTAAAGGAAGTACAGCTTTTTTTTTCATCAAGGTTCCCAAATTTATCATTTTATCTTGATACTCGTAAATTTATACTATGTACTGAAATAGGAAGAATCGTAAGTAAGTTATAAAATAAGAAATAAAAACAACTATGGAAATAATTGTTTTTGAGGAGTTTTAAGCAACGCATTTAAGAGAGGAAAAAAAAATCTGAATGAGAAGACGGAGAGAGGAGACTCTTTGGCATCCTCAAAAATCCTCAATCGTTTTTTTTTTTTAAAGTTTTGTTAAAAATCTATGCATTTTTGTAAAGATATGTATACTCATATAAAAGGCATTTTCTGTCAGCTTCTTTACCTTAAACCAGTATACAGCCTCTCATGACTTAAAAAAAGGAACTTGGTATATAATATCGAAAAAAAAAAAAACTTCTGACAATATTATAAAATACAATACAACTTAGAATAAATACATACTATGAAGACACCATATAGGCGCAGATAAAACAGCATGAGCACCAATATAGAAAATATGTGCAGGTAAACACTATTACTCTACACTGCTGTGTTAAGAGCAGAGAGGCCCTTTCACAGTTTTGGGAATGATGTACTTTAAAAAACATCTTGAAGATCATGCGTTGGCTTTCTTTGATGATATGGAGTTTTATTGGCATGTTTAGCTGCAAAGATACTCTTTAAGAACTGTCCGTTGCCGTTGCCGTTGCCACAGGGGTTCGCAGCATTCTCGTCAGATCACACGGGAAGACATTTTGTCCTACATATTTATTTTGTCCATCTCCGGCACACACATGGAAGATTTCGGTTCCGAAAGATTTGTCTAATTACAAAGCAAGCATCCATGGTTCAGTTGCCCGACTGTACACCAATCTGTTCCATCCGGCACTTACAAAAACTACTACTACTACTATACCACACTACAGTGCTTAGAGTTCAGATACAAGTTTACAATATTTGAGAAGGATGTGGATGAAATTGTATCCCAACACTATGGAACTAAGACTCTAGAGACTAAAGTGTGGTGCCCGGGGCTACCTCTCCTCGAGCATAACAAAAAAACATTTTAGCCTGAAGTGCTATCGCACCTATCCCGGCATTCTTTTAAAAACTGGTGAACCGATGATAGCAAAAATAAAAGTACATATTATATATAATATATATATATGTATGTACAACGGAATTGAGGTATCAGTAGGAATGGTTGCGGACCTTTTGAAAAAAAAATATCATGGATTCAATACTCGCCCTCAGTTAATTTGTATTGTGTCTTTACAATTGTGAGGGCTGACAGAGGACAGTTATTTTCTGTTTTTCCTTAATTGCTACGCAAATGTGTATTAGTTCGGTTTAAAAATACACCCACGCAGCAGCTTTCTTTCTTTTTTTACTTTTTATTTATTTTATTTTTATTTTGGCTAAAAATTCAACTAGCTCTCTGATGCTAATCTGTTACAATACTGCCACGTGTCAGTTGATTAGCCTTGCAGGAAAAATTTACTTTTATCATTAAAACGGATCTATTTTTAAAAGTATGGATTTTATCTTTTATACTCGATGTTAAAAACAAATCTACATGAAAGACCCTTCTAACATAAAATGTTCACTTCAAACCAACGTTACGACTAATAGAATTAAAATTATCATTATGTGTCACTTATTAACTGTTTTTTTTTCCGAGATGAAAGTAATGAGTTCATTTAGCTTAAATATTTGTTGTCTACGAATAATAGAGAATCCGGCGATGATCATGTATCAGGGACCACAGCAGCATGATTTCCATAGACGAGGAACTTTTTTTTATGTATAATGCATTTCAAATCAATCAAATGTTGTGTGTGTGCACGAGCAAGAATTTTACACATCGTTGAATGGACTGTAATTTTGCTTTTTAATTGTAAACCAAAATCGCATCTTAAATTAATTATTATTGAAGTTTTTAATACTAATACATTCAAGGTTTAATATTACATCCCACGAAAGTGTAAAAATATAGTGCAAGACCAACAGTATCCATACCCGAAATATTATTATTATTTTTTTAAATCACAAAATCTTTTTATTTATATTGACATGATTTTAAAAGAGAATTATTGCAGATTATATAAAGTTAAATAAAGCGATTTATAAATAAAAAAATTAATTACTTAATTTTCAATTAACTTTTTAAACTTTTTAACGGATATTTTTCATTAATAAATAATAGAAAAGTTAAACGTTTCTCTTCCCAAAAATAAAGAAAGATAAAAAAAATCCTTTGTTATTCACGCGAATAATAAACAGTCATTCATTAAGTCAGTTTAATTGGCAATTCCAACCTGAATTAAACACCGAGCTGCAATTTGCGCCATCTATTGGAACGCTTAAAAATTACAAAGACGATTTCGCTGGGTATTATTTTTGCGTAACTTTTTCGGCCACTTTTAAGTCTTTTCAAATAAATATTATGAAGTGAATATTGCAGGAGTGTTCAAGAATAAAATATAATAGAATGCAAATTTCTTGGTTGTAGAAAATAAATCATTGAGATTAAAACTTTTAAATTAAAAAATATATGGTATAGTATAAAACTGCTTATGTACTTGCAAAATTCCATTTTATTGTTTTAAAATGCAGACAACGTGCTTTCATATAAATAACTTAATATCATATATTAAATGCAAAAGCACATTTACTACTATAATTTACAATATAACCATTAGATAGTATTTAAAAATTGTGTCAATAAAAAAATAAATAAAATTACAGAAAAACTGAAAAAATTATTTTCTAAAATTTTAAATTTTAAAAGAAATTTCGGCTGCAACACGTTTTAGCGTAAAAACTTTTATCAGCAAAAAGATGTATAAGCAATGTAATTTTTGAATTACATTTGTTTATAAAATCTTTCTGTTACCTAACATGCCATACGAGGCTTCCATATAAAATACTACGTGTCACACGAAGTTTACTTGCGCCAAAACTCTGGGAAAAAGGGATGAAAACTGTACTTGGAATACAAATTAAATAAAATTTCTAAAATTATTATTCTCAAAACAGATTTCTGATTCCTAAATGCTTTGATATAAGCTACATTTAAATTATTTAATTTTTTAAATGAACCTCTTTCATTGAGGATAGAATTCATACAATGCAGAAAACCTACACTTAATATGAACAATCAAATTGAAATTGCCTAATAGAAATTCAATTGATATGGTTCACTTGAACCGATAACCGCGTGTACAGATAAAACAGCGTTCAGATTTAAATCATAATGCTGCGGTTTGAACTCGAGAAACAAACCCGGTAAACTTCCCTAGCCAAGTTATCTTCAATTTTTATGCACAAAATATATCCGATACCAAGCGGAGCAGTATTTTATCCACCCCGATTTAAGCGTGCGTTGGGAGTTCAGTCAAGATTACAACGACCAGTTTTCCACACAGCTCAAAACTATCGTATTCTATTGTGGACGTTGGATATAACGGATATAAACGAGGAGGTTTAACGGTTAACATGCAAGCATGCATGAATGTATCACATTGACAGTTAGTCTGTTTGGTGGTTAAGGTTTCTTCATAAGACAAGAAAATGCTGCACCTGAACCATGAAGATTCTCTCAGAAGGCCTTTTCGTGGTTCGGTGGTAACTTTATCAGCTATGATACAGGAGTGAGCAAGTTCAAATCCGCTGCGGCGTCCATTGCACTGCTTTTAGAATGGAGATTCGATAACGATTGGGATAACGTGTGTAAAGCGCCTCACAGACTGCCTGGTAGGAATTTCCCGGCTTTTCTTCCATATGATATACAGATGCGGTAATTAGTCCTAAAATGTTTTACCGGAAAGCATTGAGCTCCCCTCATCATCTGTTGCGGGCTGCTCGTGGCATACAACACTGGAACACGGGCCTACTGATATAATCCACCATCCTGAAAGGTACTCCCTTCCCATCATTGCTCATCGGGGGACTATTTGCACTATACGATCGTGAAACAAGATGTAAAAGAAGAAAAAAATCCTCAAGAGGGATGATGGAGGGAAGTGATGCTTTTTGGGAGATTTTTCAGGAGTACTTGCACTGTCCGAAAATTCGCATTTATACACTCTTCTTCTTCTTGATTGGCTCAATTGTCTCATGGTGGTCCAAGGCCTACCTCGAAATCTGCAAGTACGCAGATTTCGAGACAGGAGATGTTTCCTTTTTTAAGGGATAGGGTTGTTAACTCTACGCCCAACGCTCTACAGACATATTAGACCGGGACCTTCTGTTTAATGTAGATTCCGAACCAATACAAACATCCATGGCACCGACGGGATTCGACCCGAAACCTGTGGCACCGAGGGCCAGAAAGTTATGCATTCTAGCTTTTAATATAAATAAAAGCACGTCTCCATTTTTTTTTTCAAATAATTAGTTAAAGCATAATTTTTAGATTTGTGTTACATTTTGGCTTTTACATTATAAGTAAATTAACTTTCTAATGCCTAAAACAATTGAGATACTAAGTATTAAGTAATATAAATGTAGTTTGTTAATAAAAAAGTGACTAAACAGATCTGCAATAAAAAATATGAAATAAATTTTTTAACAATATGTTATGTAAGCTGGGATAACGGTATCCGGTATTTAGACTAAATTTCGAAGTATTTTTTTTTTCTTCTCATGAACGACAATCATTATGGGGATAAATAAAAGATCCCTTCCAGAAATGAAGTAATAATAAATAGAAAGTCGCAGACATAAAATCAAATGGAATGAAACAAAAAGTTGCAAGTCAGAAAATACAAATAAACGAAAAGCTTACGCTTCGGTTAGCGCAATAAATACCTTCATATTCCCATGTCTGACTTCACACATATACAAAAAAAAAGTTGGGTTTCTCCGCAAATTATTTCGGAAATAAGACATCAATACTTACACAATGGCATGATACTTCCAACTCTGACTTTCTTCTATCAGGCACTGGAAAAGGATTGATACGTCAATGGGAATTTTTTTCAGTGCACATTTAATAAAAAATATACAAAATGGCATACAATTTTCTGCTCTTATTTTTGAATGACATATATATTCAAATTAAATCTTTCCTCCTGTTTTGTTAACATAGAATGCGTTTTATAGATGGGTCAAATGATTTTAAGCACCACTGAAAGTGAAAATATTGTTGCTATTATAATGCATTTGAAATCAAAAAGATCAGTGCCAAAAAGAGCTCGAGTCTTAGCTGTGTGTTTGAATGTATTACTAGCTTGATCATGCTCAAAATCGCTATTGATTTTTATTGCAGTCACTGTTTTCAAAACAACGAGACAGTATGAAGAAGCGTTTCGTATCGACAGTCAGGCTACCTGGCGGGTGTCTTCCGGGTTTCCTTCCATACACGCAGATGTAGGGCCATTACAAATATTCCCGGAAGATAATGTCCTCCTTTCATCGATCATTAGTGAGAGGTTAATGTTATACATAAGCGAGAAGCGAGGCTCGCGAATGTACTACAAAATAAAAAATAAAAAAAATTTTTTTTTAAACATCGCTGAAAACAAACAGATGCAAATAAGTTTTAATTTATTGGGTTTTTTTAATTATTCTAGGGACTGTATTGATTAATTCTATTCTTAATGCAAATTGTATGCAAAATTTAATCAATTAAGATTAACAAAAAGCGCGAAGATTTGCAATAAAAAAGTAAACATTTAAAAACTACGAAACATTTAATAGTTGGTAGTTCTTTCCCTACATTTATAGTTATTCTTTAATGAATCTCTTTTAGATTGTCGAAAGCACTTTTTTTTTATGTCAGTAAATTTAGGTGTTTAAT
Organism: Caerostris darwini; assembly: GCA_021605075.1. NCBI lineage: Eukaryota > Metazoa > Arthropoda > Arachnida > Araneae > Araneidae > Caerostris > Caerostris darwini. The sequence continues at coordinate 837,178 of BPLQ01008142.1, forward strand.
AACGGTAGATTAATTATAATTTGCTACTATTTTCATTTAAAAAGTCGGTATTATAATACATAAAACATATTGTACGCCTATTTTGTTTTGCCCACACACACACACACACACACACACACACACACATATATATATATATATATATATATTACTTATAGATTTAAATTTTAATTTAAAACAGACTCACAAAGAAGAAACTATCAGTGAATGATTTGTAGCTTTACAGACATCATTTAATGCTAGTATAAGTACCGAAAGAAAGGGAAATACGAAAATTGATAATTTACGCATGCTTATGTGTTCAGATAATTATTAGGAAAACGTAAACTCCAAAATGAGCTGCAAGAAAATGTTCCATTAAGGTTTTAATATGGTGTTACTAATTTAATCGGTGTCTCTAATTTAGAGAGAAATTAGAGAGAAACGAAACTAATTTGTTGTACATTCGCATTACTCTTGTTTCTCTTTTCTCTACTCTTGGCAAAAGCCTTTTACAATAAAGAGGCTTATAAGTAAATATTTTTTTGCATATCTACTTCACAGGTGGGTTTAAAAAAAGATGAGACTGACTTTAAAGTAGTCAAATCAAACATATCTCACTACAAAATGTAGGCAATGAAACAAACAAACAAACAAACAAAAAAAAAAAAAAAAAAAAAAACAGAGTGAAACTGAAGTGACGAGTCGGAAACACAAGAATTATGTACAAGTTATAAAAGCAAGTTTAATGAGAAAGAATTAAATGAAACCGGCAACACTAATGCGCATGGAACAAGGGTGAAGGAGGAATTTGCGAAAGCTTTGAAATATAACAGGCATATCGTTCACTTCCCCAGCAGAGGACCGAAAGTCGTGCTAATAGTTCTACTTCAGATGCAAGGGGGGTATTTCATGGACGAGAACCTCAAGCTGTTCCCACTAAAAAAAATCAAGAAATAACAAATTGGGCGATCATGACGGCCAGTAATAAAATCAGTTCGTTCAATTCATCGGTCCAGAAAGTAATCAAAATTATGCCACATCTCGCGACCGTTATAGGCAGATACTCCATTCTGCTGAAAACACATATGGCACCGAACGTTTGTGGACAGATCCTCAGGAAGTGTGGCAACACTTCCTGAAGAGAAATAAAATATTTTTCACTGTCATAGTTTTCCTGCGAATATACAGAAGGTCGCTGATGATTCCTGCCCAAAGATTGATGGTGCAGTGTTGTTAATACACATGTGGATAAGCGGCGTGTAGATTTATATTCATTTACACGTACTCATTGTAAATGTTAAATGTACCAATGTGAATAGAAATTCCTTCATGATAAGTACAGTTGGCACAAAATGCGGACTCCTCGCACTCTGCTGCAAGACCCAGAGGGAATACACGTGACGAGGAAAATCTAATGCCCATGGTACTTGAACTTGTCGAACATTGTATAACCATCCTTCAACCTCCGCTTTGTCGGGGAGTATGATACTCCGAGGATAGGATCTGAAGTTCTTGAGTTTGTATTGGATTGATCTGTCACCGTACCTCGAATACTTTGTTCCACAACTGTTGCTCGTCTTTGCTAACCAGAAAGCGAAAATGAACCCCATTCTATACAGTGTTCAAATATTTTAAGGATCGGACAACTTCTCTATGAGAAAAATGTTCCTTTTAATTTTCGTGTTGTTTCCCTGATATTGCTGTTTGTAGCTCAATAGGTGAAATGCATATCGTCATTTCCCTCACCCTCCCTTGCATTACAATTGTGTTTAATATTTGTACACTGAAAAAGCCTCACAACATCATCAACATAAATTTGAAATGCCAGTTTAATGAATTTCTTCTCCGCATAAAATAGACGGCAGGATAAAAAGAAATGAGAATGCAATTTAATCAAATATAATAATTTAAAAATTTCAGCAAAAATTAACAATGGAGATGATCATGAGAAAAATTAAGAATAAGAATTATGATAACATATATATTATTTAAGTACTGATGTACGAAAAAAATCCATAAATAGCAAGTCGCTTATGTAAATAAGCAAATATGAACTAACTGTTAAGCAGAAACTACAAGATGACAGTAGGAATTGAAAGTCCTCTATACGAATGCATGATTTCTATTGTGAGGTTGATTGTATTTATGTGATTAACAAGAGTTTAAAAAATTTTGAGAGATCTGTGATAAATTTAGCAATGGATTCCATCAGAAAATCTTTATGTATAATTTATAGGAATATACGACAGGGCATTTGACATAATATACATAATTTTATTTTTCTGAATTTGAAATTTATTTTAATGTTTATAGATGTAGCTATAGTTCATATAGGGTTTCCAAAAGTTAAAAATAGGCTGTAATACTTATTTACGTAATAAAAATTTATTTTGAAAGGAAAGAGGAAAATGCTTCATATTAGAGATGTGCAAATGTGTATTTTTATTCAAAATTTACTGTTACATGCATGATGTGATATATGTAGTTAACTTATTATAGGGAATTTAATTCATGTAAGTAATATCAGGTAATTTAATTCAATATTTTTTGAAATAATAGGCCACATATTATCTGATGGTGTAGGAACGATTTCATTCGATTTTTTCCAAAATAGGATTTTTTTAGTTTAGTTCATTTGATTGCTGTTCTCCAGAGAGTGATCCACTCTTCCAACAATTCCAAAAAGCGTTGGAGATGCTTAAAGATAATGGACGGATAATACCCTCGAGACCATAATACTGAGTCATCCGGAAAAAAAGGTAGGCATTTATTTCAAGATGGTGAGAAAAATCATAAGTGAGAATATTGCAGATGATCAGACTTAGTACAACTGTTTTGAGAATGTCTGCTTGTATACATCAGGACCACACAAGGTTATCATAGGCAGCTTTGGTTCACCGGGAATTACCTTGGCATAAGTGTTCTTCTTCCCCAGATGAAAATTGCATACAGTGTTCTTTTCTGGTAACTCACAAGATTAACTCTAGAGTCCGCGATTCCAGCTTTCGAAACGCACTTAAATACTTTCTGATCTAGATGGTATCACCACTTATTAAAGTGTGTAGAAATTTTTATGAAACACTCTGTATTATGTTCAGTAGAATATGAACAAATACTTCGTCTGAAATTATGGGAATTGAAATAAAGAAATAATTTTAAATCAGGGGATAAGTTCAAACATGTGTGCCTGTCAAAGTCTAGAAGCAAATTAGGAATTACGAGAAAAGGTTTTAGATTCAGTACTGTACTAGGAATACTGAAAAATAAAGAAAGCTCTATTATATAAAAATCAAAGGTTATTTACATCGTCCTTAATTACTAGTAACCTACTGATAAAATCATGTATATGGGATCTATTTTACTTAAGATGCATCCATGAAGAAATAGCAAAGTAATTTAAATGAGTATTTTATACTTCTCGCTAATGTGTACATAGCTAAATATTTTTCAGTAATTAAAAATTTTGTATCCAATTCATTTCCTTTCTTATTTACAAATATTAATTAAGTATTAACACCTCTAAGTAATGTAGTGGCTAATATTATTCACTAGGATTTTATTCGTTTACATATCTACTGACATCCACCAATATATAAGCAAAGATAATTTCTGTGCCAAGGGAAATTAGTGAAATATATACATGTATGCATTTTTTACCATTTTAATCAGCGCTGTCACTTATTAACTAAATAGCACGTCAACTTACGGTATACTTAATTGAAGGTGAAACTCTTAATTGCTTTCAAACTTATACTATCCTTCGCTATATCGCTATAGAGTAAGTTTTTTTTTTTTTTTAATCATCCATCTAACGGCGGAGTTCATGTTCGGAGGGCCTGGTGGATAGCGTATTACGGTTCCTAACCAAGGGTTCTTCTAGGTTAGAGAAATAGGGTAGAGTTAGGGTAGCTTCTAGGATAGAGAAATAGGGTAGAGTTAGGGTGGCTTCTAGGTTAGAGAAACGATGTCAAGCTGGTAGCTTCTATGTCTATTCGGGAGGTGGACGTGAAGAACGCATAGGACAAAAAGTCTTCCACAGGGCGGTGGGTATGACTCCCTTCCCCCTACTAGCTAACTTCATTGGCGATATTCGTTCAAAATTGTGATGGTAAAGTACAGCAAATCACGCGTAATGCACCCTTGATGGCGCTGAATCTGTTACCTATCTGCCGCTCTACTGGTGGCAAATGACTTAAAGACAAAAGTGCCCATCATTCGAAAACCATTAATTTTCAATGAAGTTCAGTTTCTTCTTACTAGAAAAATAGGGTATAATTGTAGAACAATTGAATAAATTCCTCAATGTAATATTCAAAATCGTTGTTAAAAGAATTATTTATTATCTGTAAACAGAAAAATGCCCAATTTACTATAAAAAAAAAATAATTTAATATTTTTAATTTCCAGTCGTTACTTTTGAAGATAATTAATATTTCTCACCGTGCGGAATTCAAATTTACTTTTTACTTTTCTTCAATTAAATTAATTATTTTTTCTTTTGAATAAATTTGTAATTTTAAACTACAAACACTTCTTATAACTGAACATCATATTGTCAATACTTTCAAGATTATCCAATAAAAATCAAACGATCCAGTACTTAATTTCAAAAATTTTAACCAATTCAATTGATCCCTTTAAAAAATTCCTTATACGATATTATGTGCGTGTGTTTATTTTATTATTTCAGTTTCATCACACTAAAATATTCATGTACCTTAATTCATTCACTTATTCATGTTTACTTATTTAAATGGGTTAATGTGATTATATTTACTAAAATGATATTACGTTATTACAGTTTTTAAAACTTCTCACCTCAATTTTATTTCACTAAATATTTCAAAGAGTATACTAGTATTCTATCTAATGAATTTGTACACAAACCGCATCTTTTAAATCCGCTTCAATCGAATATCCTGAAACCTTAGCCTACTAAGAAGTTGGTGAAATGTTTACCCACTAATGATAGTGATCTGCAGCTGTACTGGCGTAATTGCTCGATTGTTACCGCCTTATTTTCATTCTCGTTATTATGTTTCGGGTAGTGCATAGGATTCTCGGAAACATCTCTTTAGGTCTGCTGGACACGGACTGCTTGGCCTCAACAGAGCGTAGGCGGTCAACGGATCACACAAATAGCAAAACAGCTAAAGCCAACGATGCAGTGTCGTCTGAATCTACAAACTAACGCTGGCTTGAAATTGTTTTGCCAAGAGAAAATTTATATTTTTATTATAACTGGGATTTTAATTGCTTAGTGAATAGAGCTGTGACTATTTAAAAATCTTTCTTTTTCTCAATAACATAATTTTAATAAATTCTCTCTTTGAGTTAAGGAAAACAAAAGCTTACGTAAAGGTCTAACCATGACCTGAAATAGTGACCATGACTAACCATGGTCAAATGACGTCTTAATAACAGGATATTGCGTGCAACAGCACCCTGCACCCTGTGTAGTGCATTGAGAAGGGGATCTTGGATACTTCAGATCTATCCTGATGAGCTCCCGAATTTGGTTAACTTGACAATTAAACATGAGCTATGATAAACATTCTTCTGTCATTAGCAGAATATGAATTGTGGTGGTGGCAGAGAACGAATTACCATCGGAATCTACAAGTTAGAACTGATTTAAAATTGTTTTGACCAACGAGTATTTATATCTTTCTTAACTGGGTTTTTTAATTACTTAGTATATTTGCTTAGTAATTTTGTATATTTAAAAGTTTTTTTTTTCTCAAGAACAGAGTTCTACGAAACTTTTGCTCTCAACATAAAGCAAAAGTTAGAACATAAAAAAATTCGCAGATGTCTAACCATAGTCAAATATCGCCTAAATAATATACTTGGACCCTGGGCGATGCAGTGAGAAAGTCATTTACCTATGCCGATGCATCTTGATGATGTCTCAAACAATGTTCTCTTAAAGGACAATTTAACACGAAGAGTAATCCTTCGTAGGTATTATAATCATTTGCACCAGATGCAGTTCTTGATTCACAAGGGGTAGGGGAGGTAAATGGAAATAAATTTCAAAATTTTCAATAAAACGTAACGTGTCAGTTCAGTTTCGTCACTATAATTCACTAGGTGTTTAAGTCTTTAATCATTGCAAAATACCACATTTCCCTATTTCCTTATCGGTGACTTTTGGAAATATTTTATTTTGAATCCTCATTTTAATTAACCTTCTTATGTCCTTTATTATATCTAAGTAGTGTTATTTAAATTGTGGCCACTCAGATTATATACTTCATTTGGAACGAAGTTATAAAGTTAAAGGTGGTCTAATGGTTGTCCATCTGCAAGTTGTATTAGTTAGATGTTAGAGTGTTATTGAGAACTGAATCGCGAACGCTTTGTAGGAGGCTGTCATTTGTGTTCGATCCTAATAAGTGCCTAGAACCAGTGACCTAACAAGTGTCATTTTAAGCGGCTTTCTAACATTTTGGCTCATGCTTCGGCATTTTTGGGTTATTCACGTGAGTACTAAATATTTTCTCCCTGTCCCACGTGTTATTCAAATATAGTATTTTAAAAAGTTCTTAGGAAAACCAATTCTTCTTCTTGTACATGTCATTGTACAAGAAGTATCAGTGTTTGTATCAGAACCCCCTATGAAATGATGAATCTGTAATTATTGGTGAATGGCGGCAAATCAAATATCCAGTGTTAGGAAAGAAATCTTACTTTTGTCAGGAAATGAATGATAGTTTTTTTGCATGTTAAAAGGTTTTATTTATATCAAGTCTCTCTACCAAAACACTCACTTGGCTGATAAAAAAGGCTCTATTAGTTGATAGGAAATAAAGACTGTAGTCAGTTTCGACGCATGCACATTGTAGAATGTCGTGTGAAAAACTGGTTGCAATAAATGAGGAATAAGGAAAAGAATAATGGACATGGGATCAAAGTTCAAAATATAATATGGATATTGTTGTGGCATCTTTTTGTATGTGCATAAACTGAATTATTTTAAAAAATAAATGAAAAATCAAAAGTTGTTTCATAAAAAAAATAAGTTTCATTTACCGCATTTGCTATCATAAGACGCATCTATCAATAAGTCGTATTTTTTTTTTTTTTTTTGCACATATCTTTTTTTTTTCTGATTTTATTGTTTAATATCATTATTAATTTACAGACTGATATTAGGAACATGATATTTTCGAAATTGAAGAAAATCCTAAATCTCAAATGATACGTATTTCTGCATAAATATCGGGATCGTGACCCTTCCTGAGTTAGAAAAAAAAAACTACAATATCCTTGGGTGCATTTTCCTATTTCGTGTCATAAAAACTAGTCATTACCCTGATTTGATAAACCAGACGATTTCAAAATTGTGATAATGAGTTATTTGGAAAAAAAGACTAAATCATAAGAAGGTTTCTTTAAAAAAAAAGTCTTCTTGTGAACATATCTATAAACGAAGTAAAAGATAAAGTGCATTTTACTCAACTGTTGTAACTCGAAAGTTAATTGCTATGCTGATTTGATAAACTATACGTATTTAAACTAATGATAAAAAGTTGTCCTCAAAAGTTCTGCTACTTCATAAATCAGACCAGAGGCAAATCAACAATTTGAAACGGTAGTTAATGTTGTACACACTATAATGACATGTCCATCCTTCAGACGGTAGTAACGATTGTAATGATTTTATTTTGAAACAAAGATAGGATTTCAAATAAGTTTATTCGTGAATGATGGTCCCCCGTCATTTTTTCCAGTGTTTACTGATAAGGAAAAAAGCAGTTCGGCCAATTTTCGGCAAAACCTTAGCCTTCCGGACTAATTACTGAAATATGAACACGTCCATTATTCTGGGCTGTGGTTCACTTTTCGAAAGATTATTAATGGGACACGCAGTGAGCAATTTTCTATTTTCTTTTGCGCAGAACTAACATATTTCATCTGATTGGTGAAAGGGCTATACATTTATCGGCTTCTTGATTGATAGGCCGAGCATGATTTTACATGATTACACTTAAAATGCCCGTCAAAGAGGTTGTACAAAGTACGGAAATGATGTATGCGAAAAATTAACGCAAATAGTATGAAATAGATTAAATGGCTTGAATGTCGGAAGAAGTTCTAATTATTTAAAGAGAATTTGGATTTCCTCATTTCGGAAGAAAAATTACTTGTATCCATCGAAAATCTGTCTTAAAATTGAACGCATATCCATCATGTTTCAATTTAATTTTTCTTTTTCCTCCAACTCTGCCAGGAAGACTTTTTTATTAATAATAAATGTGCATTTGGTAAGGAAGGAGACTTTTCTCTTGTAAAAATATAATGTGGGTTTTTTTTTAAACTCTAAATTAGCAATAAATAAATTATTTAAAGACTTTTGTTGGTAATTAAAAAGTCATAATATTAATAAGGAGCTTCAGAATCTTCAACAATAAAATACTTTTAACTAGAAATACGTTTAAAAAGTTGGGAAATTTCAAAATTCAGTGAAGAATTTCAGTGATAAAGATGAATAAGAAGATTCGAACATCCCATTAATAGTCATGTTTCATCAATTTAATAGTCTTTACTGCCTTATAGTAATACGTTACAACAAAATTAACACATGCGTACAGTGGCACACAAAACATAGGCAAAAAAAAAAAACATAGACAAAAAAAAAAAAAAAAAAAAAAACTTTCTCCGTTGTATTATTTACATTTGTGAAAGAAACATTCAATAGACTTTGCTATAAGAAGAAAGTCTGAACAGATCCCGAACCCAAGCCCATAAGTGAAATGTGTGCACGTTTGGTCACTCCTTGCTTAGACTCATTTTTTTTTTTGTCTAATGCTTACTATTTCAAATTTTTTTTTTTTTTTTTAAATTTATTTAGCAATATCAATTTTATGATCGGGATAGCATTTATTCATTGAGCACACCTTTTTCCTAGTTTAGTTTTTTATAAAATATTATTCAAAATAATGAAGTTGACACAAATGATGTAATCGATGAGCTAGCAAAAGAGAAAAAAGATTGAATTTTATGTTACAACTTGTTACGGCTGGATGAAAAATTGGCTAGCGCTCTGGCCTTTTTTACTACAGGTTTCAGATTCGAATCTTGGCGGTGGCATGGTTGTTTGTTAGTGGTTCGGAATCCACGCTAAATTGTAGATCCTGGTCTAATTAGCCAAAAGTGGGGAAAAAATGACCGTAGAGAGACAAGCAATACTAAATTTTATAATTTGTTCATATATTTTTTACTAAAATGATAACTTTTTTTTACTTAAAAAAATTTACTTTACTTTTCAAGCTAAATATTTTTTTAATTAAAACTTTTATTTTTTGTGCAGTACTAATTTTAATGTTCTCTTTTTTTATGTATTTGAACCAAATTAATCCAATGTAAAAATTATTAATAAAATAATTAATATATGGAATTGCTTTTCAGATACCTTTTGCATCACTTATAGTTCAGTATGAAGTATAGAGCTTTCATAAAAGGATAAAAGGTTACGCTTTATTTTGATGGTTTCCCCTCCCCACCCTCAAGAGAAAATCCTGGGTGCCAGCCTGGTCATGACTTAAAATGTTTGTTCACAAATAAATGTTGATCCAAATAAGCTCGAATCCTTTTAAGGCATTTTTTAGCAATATTTTAAGCTTCTTACAAAGTTCTATCTAAAGATCTTAAAATGCAATACGTTTTTCTCAAACTCATTTACGTTTACGCCACATATCTTGAGCGGCCTGTTAGGCAATTGGCTAGACCTCTGGTCGTTGGTATCACTGGCTTCAGGTTCAAATCCTGGCGGTGGCATGAATGTTTGTTAGTGATTTCGAATCCACGTTAAACTGAGGGTCCCGGTCTAATTAGCTTAAAGTGTGCATAAAATGACCGTAGAGTGACAAACCAAACAACATATCTTGAAGCAAATATTTTTCAATGAATACTAATTATGTCGAATTCCATATTCTGGCTGGCACTATAGATACTTTGTTATATGAACGTGTAATTTTAATGTGGTTAAGGTTTTCTCTAGTTCTGGTTCTGAAAATAAACATAAGCTGAGGATTGATATTTTATTCGCTTATGCAATGGACTCTTTAAAATGGGGTAAAATAGAGAAGTGCCAAACTATGTGAATTTCACCTCTCAGAGAAACTAGTGCCTAATTGACAAAAAATTTATAAATCTTAATCTGTAAAAATTTTTTAATATTTTTCTAGGATTTAAACTTGTAACCTCTTATTATTTTCTATAGGAAATTGTTCCTTGTTATTTTTTTTTTTTTTTTTTTTTTTTTATCTCAGTCGGATTTTTTTTAATCCTCTACTCCAGGAATGCACAGACAGGCGAGGCCCACCGATGCTTTTCTTGTGGCCTGCTTTAACCTATTTTTGTTTACTTAAAAAAATAATTGAAATTTACAAAAAATTCAAATTTTTCAGACTATTTTATTCTGTGTTTCCTATTTTATTACAAACTAAAAGACTAGATCCTATGTCAATAACGTGCTAATTCGGATGTAGTATGTATATTCGGATGTAGTATTCCTATCTACGTATTTTTTTTTTCTCTCTAATATATTTGCTACTTAAAACATGTTCCATTTTCAAATTTCTCTAAGCAAAAATAGATATGGGTTTTACTGAATAATAAATTACAAAACACCAGATTGTTTAAATCAATACCTACTTGTGAACAAACACTTTAAGGTATGAACATCAAAAAAATCAATTGGTAAGAACTATTTGACTAATTAATTTATGTTTGGTCATTACAAAAATGAATCAAATAATAAAATTATATCAAGTATTAAATTCTATATTTACCTATATTTTTCTATTTTATTTTTATATATATATATATATATATATATATATAAATTCTATATTTATTTATATTTACTTTTATTTTTTTCTATATTTCTATATTATATCATTATAATATATATAAGGTAATTTTCCGAGCTCATTTATTTATTATTTTTTGTGAGGCCAGATGGCAAAGAGGATACGCGGCCTGCAGCCTATACAAATCAGTGCACCCTTGTTCTACTATGTGCGAGTTAAGATAATGTGATGGTTCATAGTCTATGCATTCTCTGTTCTAAGTGTCTTCTTCTATTCTTTTGTACATAAGAGAAAAAAAAGTATGAATATATGCGTTTGACTATGAATATATGCGTTTGACTATGAATATATGCGAAAAACATGAATATATGCGTTTGTATCTCAAATACAGGATCTAGGGTTTGTGTGAAGTAGTTTGGTATCAAGTGATTGCAAATTAAAGTTCTTCAGTGTTAATATTTACTTGATTTAAGAGTTTTAGATCAATTCTTCAATGAATCAAATTGAATTAAAAAAATTAAGCTTCCACTAACATAATATTGCGAAAGAGGGGAATACCAAGAAAATGCCTCATGTACTTTGATCCAGTCGTGTTCTAGTGAAACTTGCTAATTCAAGTGAGGGTGTGTACTTCCGTGTTCATCCATTTTCACGTGCTTACATTTGTTTAAATACTGCACACGCAATTATTCTATCACATCAATCAATTATTTATTTTGGTGTATTTTCCGTGTTCCTTACGCTACTCAACAACAAGTTAAGCGTTTAATTAAATTCTGCGACTGATTTAAAATAATATTTTGTTAAACTTAATTATTAATAATAAATTACATAGAATAATTCTAGTTATAATGCTATTTAAATTAGAAATTTGCTATACGTATTTTAATATAAGAATTCCTTTTTCATCAGTATAGCTTATGGGTGCTGATTAAATAAAAAAGATGCACGAAAAATATTGCTAAAAATAGATAAAAAAAATCTATAATTATTGTAGATAATTATAGGAATTCTCATCTATAAGTCAAACAAAAATGGTCTGTCAAATATTCTCCCTATTTAATAAATTGTAAGGACACATGTTTTATTAAGATACATTTTACAGATTTATCAATAATATGTAGATATCAGAGAAAGATTAAAGAGGCTGATGAAAATTAAATGGCAAGTGTACAGATTTGAAGAACAAAACAGTATTTAAGAGAATAGCTTATGTTTGCAGAAAAAGTAATCAGGAATGATTCTGAACAACTTTCTCTACATATCTCCCCAAAGATCGGCCTTTACCTGCATTAGCAGTAAGGTTCACGTTAAAGTTAACAGTTAAAGCGAAAGAGGAATATGTAATTCCTGGAGAATGTTTAATGTGTCAGGTCCATAATCGTTACGTATGAAGAAAATTAGCTAAATATTCACCCACTCATCCTTACGACGAGGAAACTTATTTCTACCACACATTAGTCAACATTTTCTAATAAGATCTTGTTAACGATTACGAGGTTCAAATCAATAATCTTTACCTCCAAACCAACAATAACTCAGCTCTAGGTGTTCTTTTTTTTGAAAAATTTTGACTAAAGAATGGGTTTTGCTTTGATTATTTACCACTTATAGGTCTTGGAAAAAATTTGAAAAATCCTTTCATAATTTTTTCCACTTCTAATGCCTATAATTTTTCTATTTTCATTAATAATTTTCAACTAGAAAATTATTAATTTAAATGAACATTCATTTCTGAGAAATAACTTAATATCTTTTCATCATCCAGTAATGGGATTATATTTTCGAGAGGTGTTAAGATTTCACCAGGTGTCAACTTTTTCGTTCTTTTTCCACCACAGATACCAGCTTCCTCCATGATCGAAATTCTGCGGTTTCTGCCATGATGTAGGAATTGAGTGTAACTGAAGCAATGATTAAAAAAATTTCAGTAATAACATAAATAACTTCGTACAAAATCTCATATCTCGTTTGTCCTCATAAAGTGTGGCATAAAAATGAAGCATTTCTAAAAAAAATGACAATTATAAATCATGCATGGTGAAACCGTTAAAACTAAAATAATTTGACAACAGCATTGAAAGTCATTTAAGATGATGAACAAAATCGTTGCTGTCGCATAAGTACTTTATTGTTAGTTACAATTATATAAAAAAAAATCTTTTTGAATGGCTACTACGTGACTGGTGATCTTACTGGCCCTGATAAAGACCGTTATTCTATGAATAGTTGGCAAATCTTTGCTGCTTAGATTCAAGTAACGGTGCGAATTACAGTTTCGGGTCTTTAAATTGTTTATCTTGCGCGAAATTGATCATAATAAACAATTCAAAATCCCTTAAAAGAGTATTGAAAAAGTCCCGATTGTGTCCTTGAAGTCAAGCAGATTGTCTTCTCATGCATATCAGACATCGACAAGAGGGAGGGTAAGTAAAGGTAGGGGAAATATAGTGACGTAAATGGGAATGCAATTGACCATGTGTGACAAAAGACACGTCCAAAGACCTGATAAAACAATGGACAACAGAAAAGACAGGTAGACACATAGACAAGCCTTATTCTTCTGCGTATGAGGTTCCAAGCCAGTGATTCTTAAGAGAATCCTCACCCACTCATCCCTTCTTGGGCAGCTTTCGAAAGACTTTGATCTTTTCGTTTGCTTATTTCACCCCTTTCAGTTGAGTTATTCATTTTTCTTTCTTTTCATCATAGATTGATTCGCTTTGGCAGTCGAGTTTGCTTCGCCTAGTGTCTGCACGGTCACTTCAAAAATCAAAAGGAGAAAATCAAAAAGTTCATGACGACTGTTCAGTCACTTACATGGGGGAGAGAAGTAGCTCTTCCTACATGAATGAACATCAACTTAAAACAACACTGGAATTATAAGAGGGTTAACTAGAGAATGAATGGTCCTTTTAGAGAAAACTGGAACTTAACTCAACAATTGAAAATATTCTTTAAATACATTTTTCTATAGCCTTTGTTTTCAATGTTCACTAAATTGTACCAAACTAATTATATTTTGGTTTATAAATGAACGAGACTCAATAATAGAAAAAGAACTCATTATTTATCAAATTACCTTTACTGATTTATGTTATTCCATTGAATGGTCAATGTTATCACCAAGTTGTAGTAGCAAATGCTATCACTCTGTTCTTTGTCATTTAATGGATTAAGTAGTGGTTGTTAATAGGATTTTTCAGAGAGCCATTATTTGGTCTTGATTCTAAATTCAAAATAACGGCACATCAGCCCATTTGACAGTCCTATAAAAAAAGAACAGAAATATTTTTTCTTCTATTTACTTCTGCATGCACTTTCTTTTAGTAAGAATGTAACAATGTTGTTTGAATAACTTTCAATCAAAAGTAGCCAAATAATTTCTATATTGCATATTATATTTACACAAGAACAACTAAAAAAAATAATAAATTGTCGGTTTGATTTTGCAACGAACGCCACACAATGTATTATTCCAAAATTTCCTTTTAATAAATTTTTTTTTAATTTTTATGTTAACCAATTGGTAATTTTATATTCATAGTTTAAATTGTTTTTTTTATTTATTTATTTTTTTTATTGTGAAAAATCCTTTTGTTATTTGAATTTCCATTTTAAAGTAATACAGGACGTAATCACATGCAATAAAAATGCAGGAAGATACGCAAAAACTCATACATAGAAGCATTTCTTACAATTTCAACATATTAGAATAAATTAATTATGTATTGTATTAACAAACTGCAAGAATATTTTTTAAATTGGAAAGAATTTGGCAAAATAATTAGTAAAATTGACGAAATTTCTGAAAATTATCAGAATCGTTTCATGAGAAAACTCTAGAGCCTTAAAAAAATCTCTCATTGATTTGAGAGAGTTTTTGAAAGTCTATAAATAATAGTTTACCATCAATAAGAAATTATGCTTGCGCTTTAGTGTTGATAACTTAGTGAAGACTGTCTCCGAGATTATGAGTTTCTCTGATTATCTCTGCTTATTTTGGTTGCGCTTGTCAACTAAAAATTAGAATTTAAAGGAGACTCTTTGGAAGAAATTGAGATCTTACTTTGCTGAAACTTCATGAATCACTAAATTAACGTATCTGATTTGAAATTATATAATATCAAAGTAAATTTCACTGAGGGCTGTTTTTCTGTCGGAATTACAATTTTGCATAAACTGAAACAAGAATAACATTGAAAATAAACAATCTAGCAAACATCTTTGTCTAAAATGCAGTAGTCACAATACTATACTTTATATACTACCACAATACTATACTTTAACCACACTTAACCTTAAAGTTGAAACTACTTACAACATTCATTTTAAATTATACTCATTTTCACTGTGATAAATACTTAACTTTACCCATTATTTTCAATTCGTGTCTTATTTCGTAAATTGATAAGTTTGTCAAAGATACCTATCAAGTGCAGATCATAACATCATATTGTAGACAAATGAGTTGCTGTACAGTATTATGATAAACGTGATGCCGAGCGATAAAAGGCAAAAAGACTACTCTTCAAATAAAATGAGGGCCTTCAATTATAACACCATTCCAAAGCGCAATCCTGTAACAGGTTTTCTAATAGTAGGAGTCGATTCTACTCGAAAAAAGCATCTTTACTTCCAATTGATCCTTAACATGGAAATTGGCTAGTACAGTGTGTATTGTCAGATCGAAGAGACTTATAAGAGTCATTCTGGTTTGCAAATATCATACATTAGATTTCGTTAAAGTGGCGTCATTTTTAAAGGGGGGAGAAAGCAACTTCAGAGAACTTTGGTGGGGCGAGGGGGGTGTTGTATCCTCCTTTCTGTGTCCCTCCAAACCCCACTAAACCACTCAGGTACGTTGATGATTCCATGACAAGCGTGTCATTCAGAGAGATGCCTTGCAAAAACAGGTTCAGCAAAGAATGACAATCATTACTTCACAAATTATAGACTTCTTGCTTAGATTTCCGCTGACTGAGATCTCCTCTCCCCCCACCCTTCTCTCGATCCCTTAAGTTACTTTCGCTACCATAAAAGTCCCCCCCTCCCTTTATCTATGGTGCCGCAAAAAAAAAAAAAAAAAAAAATATCCCAAGAAAGGAAAGAAAAAAAAGAAAAAAAAAATCTTCGTGAAACACAAGGTAGAAACGACAGAGAAAGCGAAGCAATAGAGGAGGGTTCACGAAAAGAAAGAAATAATAATAAAAAAAAATGATAATAATAATGAATAAAAATATAAAAAAGAAGGCTAAGGGTGAAGACCAAAAACATAAAAGAAAAACGAAAAGAAGTAAAACAAAATCCGCGCCAGCTTGCAAACCCTTATTATGAATGGGGAACAAACGGACAGCTCTTGGACCGCGTAGCTGGTAGTCAGCGCGCAAACCGCAGTGAAGTTTCAGGGAAGTCAGCAAACAATCAACAGAACTTATTCATGAGCTCTGTTGAAAATGACACGCCTCTTTGGAAATTCAATCTGGTTAGTCATTTTCAGTTGAATAGCGTACTTTTTTATTCGACAGCAGAATCTAAGAAATAAGAAAGAATCAAAAATAGGAATAAAAAGGGAAGGTACAAACGTAACTTTATTTTATTTGTAGAGTTGCGTCGTTTGTTGAAAACAGTCACAACTCAATGGAATGAATTATTATGCGATCTAGTGGTTTGACAATACAAGTCTATTTTATTTGCAGAATTAAGACCTTTCTGTTAACATAGTCAACACTTAATAAAATGTGCAGTTGTGTGATCTAGGGGTATACCGATGCAGCTTGTACTTTTTTGCACAAGTAAGTCTTTTCAAAATCCGACTGAATAATCCATTGTGTAACTGAACCAAATCTGCTATCTATTAATTTTGATTTGGATTGAATTATTCGGAATTTTATGTCATTCTTAAATTATTGCTTTAATTTTTAAGCTTATAAATTAAAGAAAATTTAGATTTTGAAATCCGAACAGTAAGAACTTGAATTATGTTTAGTTAAGATATACAGTGGTTCCACGAAAACTCTTTATAAATTTAGTTACAATTTTGATATGCATTTTCATAAGATAGAGCTTGATGTTCATTAGTGGACCTAAAATAAACAATGATAGCTTACATTTACAGATTATTATATAATATATATTATGAACTTACATTATGCAAGATATTTGTTGTAGTAAATCACAAAATTATTTTAGCGATTATTTTTGAATACATCAATGGGCCTTGTGTCCTGCTATCACAAAATCCAACCGACGGCTGATGTCTTCGGAGAGGACTCATTTGGGTAACGGCCCCACGATTCGTCTCATATCTGAAAGTATTGACTGAAATGGACGCAACCAGTGGTTTTGAATCTGAGCTCCCCTATAAAAACTGTAAGCATTACGACTAGTTCATGAATTAATTTCATACGGCTTTAGTAAGTAAATGTATCCATCATCTTCTGGATTATAGTATAGTGCAATGTACTGTATCTGTTTCTAAAAGGCAGAGTGTTGAGTTTATTGAGGTGCCTAGTTCATCACCCTTGTCTACTTAAAAAATAATTTTTGCTGATTTGTATATATTTTTTCGCCGTAGACGCAAGCGCCTTCTGTTCTTTCAAAAACTAGGAAGAAGTCAGGCATCCCGATCCGGGTCTGATGGGCCGGTCAATTAAAATTGAAGAACTGTACCGCCTCTAAACCATTCCACGCCTAATTGAAGTCTGGAGAAAATATTCACCCGCTCATGTGCATAGGATTGGCTCATCAGGATCATACGCACCCTGGTATTGTTATGATGAAATATTTCTTCGCAGATTCGTAGGGCGGTGCTGCTTCAGAGCATAATGTCTAAGGGGTGTTGGGATCAAATATCAGGTGGATTAAAAAAATGAAACACCCAATGAAATTTCATCTTGTATATTATCGCATCCAGTTAATTGGTTAATTTAGCATTCAGCGTGTGTGTCTGGTCATGGTGGTAATTTTTTACCCCATCTCTTTTTGAGCAGCACCTATCCATCAAAAGAGTGACCCCACGACATCGGCGGAGGAGTCTCGCATTTAATTGGCCGGCCGTGGACCAGAATAGGAAATTGGAGAAAGAAAAGCGTTATGGGGAAGAACGAAAAGAATAACAAACAGAAATTAGAAAGAAAACAAACAAACAAAAACGCGACAAGCTGGGTGGTCAGTGAAATTTTTGTTCACATATCGTCTGTGATTTGTGGATTCAAGGTTTGTTTATTTTGTTGAAGAACGGCGTTGACATAATAGGATCTTCCGAGCATTACAACAAAGGCGGGAGATAGTTCTGCAAACACTTTCACAAGCAATTTACCTTTCTATGAGGCGAAGTACAAATTTCAACTACTCACTAGGCTGGTGTTTTTCTCTTTCCATTGTGGAGATAATGATAGTCGAACAGATCTAAATAATAAACTGGGAGAGCTACTGGGATACCTCTTTGCAAATGAAACTCACTTGTTCACATGTATTTGGTCTTGATTTTTTTCAGAGTATTATTAAATGCTCATTATAGACGCCTTCGAGAGGAGATATGACTAAGATTTTTTTGTTGCTCTCAATACAAAATTCCGAACTGCTAAACAATAAATACCAAATGAACATTAAACTACAGTAGCTAGCATCAAAGGATTTAGGATCGAAAGATAGAAATTATTTTAAGAAGGGTAAATAAAATATTTTTAAGTATATATTATCTGTGACGCACTTATTTTTCTCTTTCAATGTAGTCGTAGAAAAAATAATACAAAATTTTGTTTCGGTGGAACATCTTTTAAATTAAAAGCATGCTTCGCATGAAGTTTATTGATTTTTTTTCTTTCTTAAAACATAGGGTGAGGACTAATTATTTATTTATTTGTCTAAAAAATAAATCTATCCCGACTGCAATCTTTAATGAAAGAGTTTGGATATTTGCTCAGAAGCTTATTTTTTATTTTGAATTTCTCCTTTAGAATATATTTTCTCACGTAATGTAGAAATAAGTATTTAATGTCGGACTATATTTTCTTGAGTATTCTCTTCACTTTGTTTGGAAAACATTTTCTTGTGTAATGACTTTTCAAGAATGGAATAGTGTGCTTAAGCGTTTATTTTGATTAACTTAGCTATTGAGATTCTAAATGCTAAAGACTCAAGTAGAAAATTTTAATGAGAAGTATATAACGAATTCCTTATAGATGGAATATTCCCCGAGTAAGTTTTCAATATGTGTAGCATGAGCTGATATCATCCTGAACTGGTGTCATTTCTAATATGACATTTGAAGCAGATTCAGCATTATTCAAAGTTACGGAAGTCTGCTAAATACAGATACAAAGCAAAAATGTGGAAAAATGTATTCTTAGTGGTCTGGAAAATATATGTGCTATATATGAGGAAATCCCTGGAAAAAACCCATACAGCCAGCCGGATAACAACAAAGCGTTAATAAAGTGCTGGTTATTACAGCTGCACTAGTGAGGTAAAGAAAACGCAATTTTCATTAGCAGAAGAGATCGAAAATTAAATTCGGAAGCATCTCTGAAACTCCAGACTAATTTGTATTAACACAATAAAAACACTTTTTTAATTTTCAATGTGTCAATAGAGACAGCAAAGGAAAGTATTCTTTTGGGATAGTCATTTTAAACGGTATTATACATTTATAATTATATCACTTTATTTATGTAATTCATTAGAAATTCTTCATGGTGTGCTTGAATAAAAATGAAGGAGTCTAATATGTAATTCGTTTTTAATAACTAAAACCATAATTGGTCTGTGAATGTGTCCTATTTATTTATATAAACATAATCTTTTGATTTCATATTTAAAGATTTTTTCATCATTTTATGAACTGACGGAGACTTTTAAATTAATTGTATATAAGATTCTCATTGCATCATGTGCTATATTTCACAATCCCAAGGAAAATCATATTTCAATCACAATTCTTTAAAATATACTATTATGTAATTTAAAAAAAATTTAAAAAGTGTTAGGGAGAAAAGGAGTATTGTAATCACAATACATAGAAGGCTTATGTTCTTTCATATTCTGGTCATTCATGTAGAAGAGATATGAAATTCTGAATATGAGACAATTCCGCGTAAAGCAGTGTATTTTTTTTTAATATTCTGCAATAAAAATTTGTCTTGCTTACGTAATAATATTTAACGGCTCTAAGATTCACTGCATATATGCAGAAACTATCAACAATAAATTTGCATGCACTTATTTAACTGAGCTCATCAAAATATTAGATACAACGGTACATTGTACCTGTACGGCGTTACTGAAATGATATATGAGCATAACATCTTTCTGGACAGTTTTTGACAAGAATGTGTTTAATTGCAATTGCTTAAGAAGCAGTATTATGTTAAAGATAGCTAGTTTATTTTTTTGCTGATGAGCTTTTACATCCCATATTCCTTATCTTCATGTCAAGCGATGATATATTGGGCCATTATACAAGTTTTAATGCA
This sequence comes from Caerostris darwini, assembly GCA_021605075.1. Taxonomy (NCBI): domain Eukaryota; kingdom Metazoa; phylum Arthropoda; class Arachnida; order Araneae; family Araneidae; genus Caerostris; species Caerostris darwini. The sequence continues at coordinate 857,456 of BPLQ01008142.1, forward strand.
ATTTCAACAAAAAACTAAAAAAGTAGGGATAATATAGTATCCTTTCTAAAAAAATAAAAGTATAATAAAAATTAGCAATTGTAATTCTGATGTTCGAAATGCTTTAGAACATCGGATGCAATAATTTGTACAATGTACAATAATCACCAATCTGATAAGAAGAGATTTTACTGTATCTCTACTTACTTTCTCTTAAATTAATGATTCAGTTAATCCTTCAGCATTGCATTTAGATTTGCCTTGTTTACAAGAAAGATTCTATTACTGGAATGCAAAAAGGCTGCACTAAAAGATTCAATACATCCTTCCTTAAACCAAAAAAAACCTGGGAAAACCTTTCAATTTTTAATGATTTTTAATCCCCCCCCACCCTCCAAACCCATTTCCAGCTCATTCCGAAGAGAAAAAGAAGAGAAAGGGGGTGACTCCACGTCTCGCAGATTCTACAAACCCACTTGTGCCAAAAAAGGTATCACATGTATGTTATACTTTTCGGTGATTTGGCCGGGAGAAAAGGGGATAGAAAAGAAGAAAAAAAATTGGGAGGGAACAGGGGAGGGAAGGCAGGCAGGAAGGGGGGTCGACAAACTCATGTTTGGGCGTGGCAGACTAGCTCTCCCCCTATCCCCCGCACGGCGTCGAGGACTCCACCTAAATGACTTTAATTGCTTAACACAAGCCTCACTGAGCCAGAGATAGAGACGAATGAAACCATTCGTCTTTCAAATAACAGGGGGACGCAGGGGGTCTCGAGCGTGCTGGCGCTTTCGGACACTTTCTCCATCATATCCATTATCGCAATAAATCATGAAAGCTCGCCTATCATTTACGTGTCGATAGCGGCGTGTCGCAAAAGCCTTCTCTCTCTCTCGGATCACATTGCGAAGTTCCCCCTTACGTCTGTCTTCGATGCACGATCCTCTGCGCTGCCTACCCCCTCCTGCCATCACGAGATCGGGTCTATGGCCTCCCCGCGCTCCCATCCTCCCGATACGTGGAGAGGGATTTTATTTTAGCCTCGTTTCCGAGGTAGCCTCGTGTGGGGGAGGACTCCTCTGCGGTTTGTCCGTCACAGGACACCTATCAAAAGCAGATCACGCTGCCTCCGAAAAAGGGGAGCTCCACTGGAAGCCTCGGGACTCAAATCAGCCCCTTTGAAATTTGTCTACATGATAAAAAGGTTCATCCGTCGTCAAATCCTTGTATCTTTTAGTAGGAATTAATCGCATTTCTAACAAACTAAACTTTTATTTGACACCATGCGTATCGAAGCAGTGCATGAATACACATCACAGCAGGATTCTTCACACATTTTCAATATGCATTTTTGTCTTAAAACACGAATTATGTCGTGCCATGTTATGTCCTGTTTCACTACCCTGTGTTAACAGTATTGGTATTTTAGAGGAGTATTAGATTGTTACTAAGTTATTGATATCAATTACATTTATATTAATAATTGCCTCCTAAAAAGAAAGCCTATGGACTCAAATGAGCCCCTTTGAAATTTGTGTACATGATAAAAAGGTTCATCTGTTGTTTGATTGCCAAGTCCTTGTTTTTTATCTTTTTATCTTTATCCATTTCTAACAAACTAAACTTTTATTTGACACTATGCGTATCGCAGCAATGCATGAATACACATGACTGCGGGATTCTTCACGTATTTAATGCATTTTCAATATGCATTTTTGTCTCAAAACACGAATTATGTCGTGTCATGTTTCTCTACCCTGTGTTAATAGTGTTTGATATTAGGATAGTATTGGTATTTCAGGAGTATTAGATTGTTACTAAGTTATTGATACCGATTACATTTATATTAAAAACTGCCTCCTACAAAGAAAGTCTCGTAACTCAATTCGATATTTTTGTAGGTAATAAAAGGCTAATAAGGGTATGTCTGCAGGACTCTTCATATTTTGATTACATTTTCAATATGCGTTCTTATTGTGTTGAAGCTCGAATTTTCGTGATCCATTTATTGTGTTAATAGTCCTTGATATAGAATAGCATGGATATTTTAAAAGTGCATTTAATTGTTATTAGTACCAGTTACATTGATAACTGCCTTTTAAAAAGTAAGGTTCGCCTTAAAATTTGTGTAAAGGATAAAACGACTAATTGGTGTTTCTTTATCACGCTGTTGTTTTATCTTTTAGGAGTTAGTCATATTAGTCAGGGTTATGTCTTTCAAAAGGGTTCTCAGGGATAATTTAACTGAATATTCGAGTTTGTATCAGAGAAACCCCATATTACCCCCAAAAGACAACCTGGCTGTTGATGCGAGTCATTTTATTGCATTCTACACCAAATCTACTCGTTTTCCAAAGTAGTTGCTGTAGCCCACTTCAGCGCTGTGAACATTATCACTAAAGTTAAAAAAATAAAATAAAAATTAATTAATTTCGAAGATTAAAAATTTTAAAAATATTATTATTAAAAATTAATTTCGAAGTTGTAATATAATAAATAATATCGAATCCAAGAGTTTTATACATTTCTAATGTATCGCTGATTTTATATTGAGGGCTACTAATTAAAAAAAAAAAAATTCATATTGGGTTTTATTAGTAAATATGTCTTTAATATTTGGTAATCATTCTGTATTGCATTTTATTTACTCTTTAATAGAAAAATTGATTAGCTGTTTATAATCTCCTTGTATTATTTTTAATAATTTTTTCAAATAATCAAATAAATACCAAATTAAAAATTAACTTATAAAAATGTCACTAATATTATTAAAATATAAAAAATTATACTGTTAATTTTTTATGCATTCCTTTTTTATTTTAAATCAGATCAAGCATTTATTTAAATTCTGTAGATATTGATATGAGATAGCATCGCAATGTAATTTCAAAACTATTTGTTTTTTTATAAAGAAACAATTGCGGAATGTTTCAGTTTCCATTTCAATACCTCAACACCATTACAAAACTCATGTGGAAAGGGAATTTAATTGTATATAATATAAATTATGGTAGACAGAAATAAAGACTTAAAAAATCCAAATTACTCTGCGTAATAAATATATTCCTGAAGCAGAATAAATTGAATTCTTCAAATACAATAATTAACATTATTTTATTCGGTAGTTAGGATAGTTACAGGAAGTTGATCTTTTGACAATGAAAATCATGGCATTCAATAAAAATAAACCCTTTCATCGATTTATAATCCCAAATATTTAGCAATATTAGACTAAACATCTTATATAGTTCAGAACAGAAAAAACTTAATCAGTCAAGTGGGACAAAAATCAAATTTGTCTTTCATGATAACTTAAAAACAAAGGATCAAAATGAAAACAATCAAGCATTTTGATTTGACTTTGATGTTATTTTAATCAAAATGAAAATTAAATATTTTTTCTTTACAGAAAATAAACTTAGCAATAAAGCAGACCAAACTCCTATTCCAACTGTGAGCGAAAAAAAATATATATATTAGAAATAGCCAATATAAAAATAATACAAATATAAATATAAAAATCTCACATATCAGGTTTATAAAATACTTCTCGTTCCAGTAACATGGACTAAAAGTTAAAAGTTAATCAATTTGAATAATTATTGTAATTAATTTCCCTAGTTTAAGTAAACACTTATTTGAATAAATTCAGATAGGTGCTGAAATCAATTAAAACATTTTTCAATAAAACTTTTAAAAAATCCTTAGCTATTTAAAACTTATTTTCATAATCAATTATAATTATTTTACATTATTATTAAATTATGAACAATTAACTGAAAAGAAAACTTGAACAATCGTAAACAAAGCATTTTCATAAATGAATTTTATCTCCTTATAGGAAGATAAAACTAGGACAAAATTTCAAAAAAGCAAAGTTTCAAAAAGTTTAAGTTCATTATGCGCATCATAGAATGAAAATGTAACTGTTTTGTATTAATAATAATACCCGTAAAAAAAAGAATTGGAAAGAATTTTTATATTTGATTAGCATATATATTTTGATAAATGTTTTCAAAATATAATGCTATTTTATATAAATATCTGAAATATTGATCTGAATATTTATGTAAGAGTCTAGAAGAATTTGATGTATATTCTTTGAATGTTTTGAAATGTATCTCTTAAATTAATATGAAACAATTCTATTTTTAACTAAAGGATTTTGACTCTGTTTCAGCAAATAATATATTTATATACATATATATGTTCAAAAAGTTATATAAATCTCATCAAAAACGCTATTCTCTCATGGATATGTCATTAGAATTACGGTATAAGAAAAAAAAAATCAATCTTATCCATCCAAAATTGAACCACTCATAAATAATAATTCCGTTTTGTAGGTAATCCGCTATCAAAATTGGAAATTTGGAAGACAATTAATTAAATTAAGAAAATTTAGGAATTTTTAAAATAATTTAATTAAGAAATTTAATTTAGGAAGCTAATTATTTTAATTTAATTAAATTAAGGTAATTCTATATGCCAATTAAATTTTATTAAGAAAGGTAATTCTATACGTTAATTTAATTTAATTAAGAAAGGTAATTTTATATATCAATTTAATTTAATTTAATTAAGAAAGGTAATTCTATATATCAATTTAATTTAATTTAATTAAGAAAAGTAATTCTATATATCAATTTAATTTAATTTAAATAAGAAAAGTAATTCTATATATCAATTTAATTTAATTTAATTAAGAAAAGTAATTCGACAATTCATGATTAAATTATATATTCAATTTAAAAAAGAACAAATTTGGATTTTCCGTTCTAGAGTTTTAGTGATGACTACACAAAATCCAGTTGAAATTATTATTGCAACTCTTATTAAATAAGCATTATTAGACGATTTTTGAATTTTTATATAAGCAATTTTATTATCAGAAGTTGCAATTTTTTCCATTTAAAAATAAGAAAAATTAATATTTTTGGGATTTTAGATTGTAGATCAGGCTAAAAAAGATATAAAAATCTTATATAAAAATATCGGATATAATAATTCTGATATAAAAATCGTACCACCCACAAACAAAATAAAACAAATCTTTGGTTTTATAATATGTTCAAATAAAGATAAAAGGTTGATCTTCTTGAATTATATTTTGATTCTGATTTCTTTTCACCAAAAATAAGCAATAAAAGCATGATTTGAATACAATATCTTAATCATCATTTCACCACGCAAATTATGAAAAATTGGTTGTGAGAACATTCTAACAATGCTGAATTCTGAAAAAACGTTAAATTTATAAAAAAAATTTCGCAAGCATTGATGTTTTAAATCTACTTTGATTTAATTTCACTTTTTAATTTCATAATAAAATGAATAACACAATAATAAAAAAAAAAACTCACTGCTATTTTAATACGCAAGATTTTAAGACTAGCAGAATTTCCAAAATTCTAAAAAATCAGAGTTATAAATTTATACAAAGGAATAAATACAAATTTAGTTTTCAAATTATTTAAATTCAAAGGAATAATATAGAGAACAAATTTCATATATATAAAAAAAACCAGATCTAATATCAATTTAAGTCTCTCTAAATTCTTTAGAAATATTTCGTCTTGAACTAGCTACTGGAGCGAAAAGTAATTTTCACATGAATCCATTGTTATAAAAGGAATATAATGCTTCAATTACATACATTAATAATGTTTTGATTATATAAGGAATTTAATGCTTTTGTTTAAATTCAAAAAAGGCTTACCAGTGTATGTTCAAAACTTCAATAAAAACAAATCCTTAAATTTATTTTTAATGAGAAAGTTTAATGATTGTGTGAAAGGGCGACTACTTATAAGTCATTGTTCTGGAATACACTAGTTATAAAGTATTTAATAATGGTTGAAATAATCAAAAAGATTTCAGCTTTATTTTAGATATTCAGATTTATGCTTCTGTCAATTTTCTAATTTTTAAAAAAATTAATTTTTCAGATTTTTATAAGAACTATGTCTCACTTTCTCTTTCCCCGATTATCGAATACTCACTAAATAAATATTTTGGCAAATACTGATTTAAGGAATTAGATCACTTTAATACTGCTAATATTTTTCGAAAATGATAATTGCATCATAAAATTATACATTTGAACAATTTGCATGTTTATTTTACTGATGTAGAATAGCAAATGCACGATAAATATATACCTTATATATATTTCTTCTGGCATTAACATCAAATGTCAATTTGATTTCTAATTTTAAGTTAATATCGTTAACTACATATTTCAATGAGTTTTTTTTTTCTTTTAAATGATTTAAAAAACTACAATTGTAGATAACTGGCAGCTTTAATTAATTAACAAAGTATGCACACAAGCTATTATTTGCACTGTTTAGTAAAACCCCAAATAAATAAAATATATACGTCCTTTTATTTTATTCTGATTTTGTTAAGGTACACCCATCTAAGGATAGTTAAAACCAATTGAAACAGAAACAAATTCAAAATTATTTAAATAAATATAATCTTATCTAATTTGACATTTTACTTAGTTATTTTGAAATGCAGGCCTGTAAGCTATAACTGGGCCTGCTTTCGTTAAGGTTCGTCCGTATAAGGATAATTGAATCAATTGAAGTAAAAGCGGGCGTTCAAAATGAATTGCAAACAGTTGAGCATAATTTGAAGTTTTAATTAATTATTTAATAAAGTAAGCCCCTAAGCTATGAGATTTTCATAGAACTTAAGAAAGATAAAAAGAAAACGAAATAATTTCATTATGTCCGGCTTTCGTTAAGGTAGGCCCGGGCGGGATAATTGAATCAACTGAAACAAAAGCGGGTTCGAAATCCGTTTAGTCTGCTCTAACGCTTCTTTCAACTAACAAGTAATTATAATGGAAAGACCTGATTGGCCAGTCACCCATGGACCATTGAATCTCTGACAACCAATCAATTCATCATGCCGTTTGACCCGCCTCTCGCAGTTCTTCCTCTGAAGAAGCAAGGATGAAAATTCTTCTCCACTTGTCAAAGAAAAATTTGCATTTTGGCTTTCACAAAGAAAACGAACTTTTCACTTTATCAATGAAGTAATTGGAAATGGGGAAAATAGTATGTTTCATCTCGTAGGGAGAAAATAAGGGAAAAAGAAGATAATAAGATTACAAACTGCTAATTTAATGCGGTCATTTTTTTTTCCCAAGTCGAATAACATTTCTTATTAATTCGACAAATAAAATATTTTAATTTAGCAAAAACGGATCTAAATTTTTCCGAGATATTGTGAAAAAATATTTTCAGTTATTATTACTAATTTTTTTATTTCTTCTTGACCAATATGAAAAAGAAAAAATAACTAACGAAAAAAAATTTCATAGCAAAATATATGGATATTTTGTAATGGAAAGGGTGGAGGAATTTAAGATAGCATTGATTTCTGAAATCTGTTAATGGGATGATAATTTTACGAAAAATTGAATCCACACACTCTATAAGAAAGATTATTGGAAAAATCTACTTGAAGGTTTTCTTAAAAGAAACTGGTTAATTGTGTTATACACAAGAAAACTCCTCATATATCGATAATGAAGAATGTTGTCAAAGTGCACAACATTCTAAGAATTGTGGATTAGATGTTCAATGTACGCATTACTTAAGTCCTTAGTAGGTTATCACTGTTTAATTAGAAATGTACAATGTTTTAGAAAATATTTCGTAACAGAAGCTTATTCTATGGAACATTTAATTTTGCGAGGGTGCATATATTTACACACTAAATTCACATGTTCTATGAAGAGTCCATTGCCAAAGAAGACCGAACCCTTAACTTCGAATCAGATGTGACTTAACTCCCATCAACGGCCTAATTGACCAGATAATGAGGAAACTGCTCCCAGATTTGAAACATTTGCCTGAATGTTTGACTGTCCCCAGGCGTTGCAATTTGAACTCTGAAATCCCCTTCCCCCAATCTCTCAGCGATCCTCTTGTCGTTTTTGGGAAGGGCGTAAATCCTTTGATGCGTGACCAAAAAACCAATTTCAAGACTATCAGTAATTTTACTGTCCCAAGAACTTTCAAAGGTTTTCACGTGGGTCTTTCTGTCCAAGCTGAAACAATCTGGAGAGCATTCGTGTGCGGCGCTCAAAGCTCACACATTCGAGTGTAAACGCGACTTGAGTAGCTGTAATGATTTTTATTTTATTTATTTACTTCAATTAAATGTTCAATCAAATTCATGTCCAGTAATAGGGCATATAGAGTGAAAATTTGATTCTGCTGTTGACGAGTGCTCCACTCTCTGTATTAGAACAGGTGAAAAACAAGTAGAACCGGCGGAAACTGTGTTAAAAAGTTTCCTCAACAATAGAATAACCTAGTTGAACTTCTCCAAACTGTCTCCAACATTACACACGAATGTAAGGTTATTATCATAAAAGTTTTTGTAGAAAGCATTCTCGCCTTTACATAGATTTAGAGATTGACGCTGTTACACTGAAATGGTGCTCCTTGTCGTAAGAATGTCTACAATTTAACGAATTCATGGCTTCAGCGCGCAATTGTTCCCATAATAAAGAAAAAAAAGCATCTAATTAATTCTATAAATTGGTAAATTATTTAATTTTCTAAAATTACTTTTTGAATTTTATTTAATTTCTTTTTTTCAATATTTTCTCATGTAAATGAAAAATTTACGGAATAATTTTTTTGTTTTTTTGCTAAACGTAGCTAACCTAAATGAATAATTGATTCGGACTGCTACTTCGGTGTTATGTTTCTTGTCTATTTAGTAGCATGACTTAAAATACTGTATGTCCCAATACTTGAGATGGGTCAGAAATGGATAACTCCTAAGAATCGACATTTTGTATTGCCCTCTCTATATAATAAATCTTATAATTCCTTTCTTAAAAGTTTTAAAAACGACCTTAGTTTAAATTTATACACATCCTTAAGAAATTCGATATCACTAGATATCATAAATATAATTGAGAATCTATAACTCGGGAATAAAATAAAATGTAGAAAATGCATATTTTGCTACACAGAAAAGAAATTCAATGCACAGTTTACTTTTAGATTACATTATTTGTGATTCGATTTAAAGAATTTCAAGATTAAGATACACATTTTTTCTTCTTTTTCCTTATAACATTTCTTTAATGTAAACTAAAATAATCAGGGCTTTGTTGCTTAAATTCTATCATTTTTTATTGAGGAAATATAATGTTTATATTGATCTATCAGATACAAAGTAAGTGTTTGGTTGTTAATAAATCAACATTTGAATACATTTTAGAACAATTCCTGCAACAAAATATTATCAGTAGAGCTTGAACTTATCGGCCAATTATTTAATATCCCGAATTAAACGATATAAATTTAATTTTCCTTTCTGCTCAGAGTGGAAAAAAATTGAGGATTTTCTGTAAGTAATCTCTTACTCATTTATTTGTGACTATAAATCATGACACATCATAAAGTAACACATCATACAACATACAGTATTACAACACATCATAAAGTAACTTATAATGTATTTATAAAAAGGAATAAAATACAGACAATAGAATCCACTGGGTAAAAATATTGTAAATTACTTTCCAAAAACAAATTTTAAAAGAGCTTTCTTCGAATTTGAACCTTATTAAGACATTTTTCCAACATCGGTTTTAACACTTCAATATTAAAATTATACGAATTACTATATTAAAATCGCATAATTTATATTTGTGTTTGACCCCTTAAAAGAACTACACATAAAAAGTGGCATGTGTATCTATTGTTTTCATAACCTCACGCATATTAGGAAAACATAATAGAATTGACATAATGGATAAAAGACGTGCAGTAAATAGGGCTTTCATGCTTTCAAGTAACTATTTGTATACATTGAACTTACCTTGTCACGCGAACGATTCTACAAAGGCATTCACAGTCGTCGTTTCAGTATTATCTTTGATGAATTTGCATTGTCAATTTAGAACACACTAAAAGAGATACTACATTGTTACTCATTATCTTCTGAATGAAATGCTTAACAAATGGTGAGCTTTAGAAATTTGTATTCATAGATTCTGTAGTAATCCATAAATCGAATGGTATTCTTTAAAATTGACACGATTCTAACTCATTTCAAGAAGTATTCGTAATTGAAGTTTAACTGACTTAGAAATGAGATATAATTCGAAATATTAATGCCATTTATTTTAGACAATGATTTTATGCACATCGGATTTTTATTGTGATCATTATAAAATGTTTGTAATTTATAAGACCAGCCACTGAGAATTTGACCTTTATAAAATTTTGAGAACAACTGTTCATTTTATTAATTTGCATATTTTTAAAAAAAATTATTTTAAAACGAACAATTTTTTCATCAAGGAAAAATTGTACCATTTATGGTTCACCGAATGAATCCATTAATTAAACATCTTTAGCCAAGCTCTGATTTGAAACATTTGATCGAACGTCGTCTGTTCCTGAGCGTTGCAGTTTGGAATCGAAAAGCAAGCCCTGCTATCTACTTTTACATACGATATCTAAAAAGATGATTGGAGCCTCGCAAGTCCTTTGATGCATAACCAAAAACTGACACCAGCCGAAAGAAAATTCTGTTGCTTCGAAATCTGGTAAAAGAAACTGACTGGAAACCGATTTTTAATTTCCATCCAAATTGCAACAAACTGATATCATGTGCGACGCTCATAATTTGTGAATGTATCTAATGCATCTAATTTGTGGATGCATCTTTTATAATACTCTTCTTGTGGCTTTTATGGTGAACTTGCTGATATTTTTATGACGATGGACGCTAATACGATGTGTTCAAGTTGTACTCTAGACCTACTAGCGCAGCTAGAGTGCAAGGCCGAATCTGCAGTTACTGTGCTCAGAAACGAGAAGAGTTAATATTGATTGTGTTAGCGTCTCGTGTCGATAATGAGTGGTGGAAGTTGTCCGGTTTTTTTTTCTTCTTTTGTGTGAAACGTAAATGGGAAGCTATTACTCCTAAAAAGTGCTACCGGCAGTTTCCAATCTTCATGTCTTGTTATTGGGCTGTTCGTGCTATATACATAAGTGGAATATAAGGCTCACTGATGTTGAAAACAAAAATTTGTCCTCTAGAAATGGAATGACGAATTTATAAGAATTCCTACTCCTTAATTCTATAGGTAACCCTTATAACCCAAACTCACGAATTCTACACAAGACGATGTTTTTAACCACTAAGCTACAAAGGCTGTATAGATAATCAGCAAACTTCATCAAGATGAGATTCCCTTTATCATAATCTCCACCAACTCTTTTCATTTTTTGAAACAATAACTACATCATACTGCCAATGGTATAAAACATATTTTCTCTAGCATGCTAATTAAAACGCATTACCACTGGTCCATAAATAGGCACTATCGAAGTATTAAGTCAAAGTTTTTCCTGTTTTTTTTAAAGATATAATTTAAGAAAACTTGTGATCAGTCTATAATACTTATTAACTAAGTTTAAAATTAAAATATATACTCCATCCCTTTGTTTTTAATTTTAAAATTTTCTTAAAATCAAAAAAAAAATTCTATGTTCAAGATATGTAATATACTAGTAGAAATTTGTTTCAATGAATGAAAAGTTAATTGTTTATGCTGCACTGGAGTTCTTGGTTAAATCTATTTCACTTTTAAGATGTGTCCTTATTGGGTGAGAAATATTTACGAAAAATACTAAAACATAAAAAGTTACAAGCCCTTTAATTAGATTAACCACTGAAACTGCTATTATTTTTAATTCACCTCGCTCAAATATTTCATGATTTGTTCTTGAATTTACAGTATATACATAATTAATGCTCGTATGATAAAATATAGACAATTCTGCATTTATCCAAGATATAAGACTGCAATGATGTACAGCTCACTAAGCGCAACAATGTACAGTTATATCTGTAAACTATACATCTTTGCGCACAAGATTATTTTATTATTGCATCACGTTCATTCATAATAATAAAATAAATTGAAAATTCTTTGCTAAAATATTTTGAAAAAAAAAAATTAGCAAAGAATATAAATATATAATAAATATAATTTAATAAAATATATTTTTTATATATTTATATTGTTTATTATTTTTTATTATAAAATATATTTTATAAAGAATATAAAATATTTTATTTTATCTATGTAAGTATTTTATTTATTTATTTATATTTTGCTAACGATGCCACTTTAACATTTGTCATCATCCACTACATACAGGGCAATTGTAGTAGAGTCGGCCCTTTTACGACGCTCCATCACATTCACACAAGTGGGTTTTCATCTGATACTAAAATATCATGTTGTAGGATGCCATCCACTTGGAAGCCTCATCTCTTGCCGACTAAGGCTTTCGACTAATAAATAATAATTTCGTCTTGAAATTTAAGTATACAATGGAAACCACTTTAATGTCTTTAAGACTTTCACGCATAAATACCCAGCACTTGCGTGTTGTAATGAAAAAACTTGGAAATCACTAATTAGGCAGTCCAAATAAGGATGCCGCCCTCTCTATTGACTACGCATATGTTTTAAGCAATGGGAATCGGATCTCTGTTTTTTTGCACGTTAGACAGTGAGAGCTACTTATAGACCCTGATTTGGCATGATGTCATTCGGTAAATTAACAGATTTTTGAGAAAAAAATAAGAGAGTGAATTTATGCAGAAAAATTTTCAATTAAAATTATTCATGGGATAAATAGCATTTCTAATCTTGAAAGGAAATAACTTCTGTTGCTTTCCAAAGATGGATCTGAGCTGTCATGTGAAGTTTAAGGAGAAACCTAAGACTGACATGGGGCAATTGTCGTTAGCAACCAACACAAATCCCACAAAGAAAACATTGGTGTGAACCCTCCAGGTGCCACTGCGGAATCTTTCCTTTCTGTCAATGAATCAATAGCAAACTATAAACTGCACACTATCATTCAAAAATTACCAACCGTCACCTGTTATTAACAATTTGCTCAAACGACCTGATACACAGCTCGACTTCTCTCAAAAAGTCATTCTTCAGATCCCCGTTATTGCGCCCCTCCCCCTCCAAACGATCGCTGGCGTGTCATTTGCAAAGGCCGGCGTCACGTCATTTGCAACTAGTGCCAAACAGGAAGCTTAAAATACATATTTGCAAATTCGAAAAGTTTATAAGTTTGGCAACTGCTATTTCTGATTCCTTAGAAATTGAAATAATGTAACTAAAGGTTGAAATCTGAACGAAAAGTTGATTGGTTTTCCAACACTTTTTAATAACGAATCAAAAATTTGTAAAATTCGGATAGTTTTTAAATTATGACACAACATTTCTCGTCACCCATGCTTTCAATATCACTAAGTGTATAAAATCCTAATTCTCCTAATTTCTGAATTCTTTATAGAAATAATTTTAATATGATACTAATTTAAAGCTATTAAAGTTTTAAAAAAATCAAAGATAGAATTTTTTTTATTAAAATCTAATAAAATAATAAAATCCTAAATTGAGTTCACGGGAAATTAAATTCTATCAAAGATAAAAAGAAAAAAAAAATGGTAGAAATTAAACTTCCATCTTTTATGTGAATATCTTTCATATGTAATGTTGACATTTTGTAATATAATAAATTATTGATTTTAAACTGTTTTCTATAATGTACATTTTTCTTTAAGTATTGCATAAAAATTCTGGAAAAAAAGTCTGACCAAAATAAAAAGTAATCCGAAGTTAATCGTCGTACAAAAGTGTATACTAATTAAAAAAAATGGTGAATTTTTTATTTTTTACTCCATATGAAGTTTTAATACATAATTTAACATCAATTTTAAACAGAGGTTTTCAATTATAAAAATATTTATTACAAAGAAAAACACAATTGAACATTTTATATTAGCAATCGAACTTTAAATTGATAATTTCTTAACAAAATAGTATTTCAACAAAATACAGTAGCCCTTTGTTTTATTACACATTCAGGCCTTTCACTGGTTATTTATGAATAAAAAATACACAACCTAGATATAGTATCTCGTTTTCAATATGTCGAGGCTTTTCTTTGTTTCCTGGCATTCGTGATATGATACTTTATTATGATTAATTGATATTATATTGATTTAATTTGATACTTTATTATGATTACGATTATTATTGATATGATACGTTATTATACTTATATCATTTTAAACTGCTATATAGGAAAGTAGTAACGAGAGCTGTTAGCTGTCAGGGAGGTGCGGGTTCAAATCCACTAATGATGCCCGTTGCAGTCACTGCTTTTAGAAATGAAGAAACTGGATAATGTATAAAATAAATAAATCCTCAATGAAAAATGTAAATGCACGAATTTAGCCAAGTCCATTCATTTGGTAGAACAATTTTTTAAATTTAATTAGTTGAAATGCATAATATGTAATTACTGCACGACAGATTTTTTCTAAAGCTTCACTGTCACATACACTCAAAATTCACTTTAACAAATATCTCAATTTAACGAATTTCTAAGAAATGTCAGCTAAAAATTATCAATATTTTCCCCAAATTTCCCGATTTTCTTGAAAAGTCGAATGAAAGCTAAAATAAATAAAAAAAAAAAAAAAAAAAAAGTTGTTTAAAAATATAAATTTCTTAGTTTCGCAGATTTTAAGAGATAACTCATGAATCAAATGAACGTGGAATTATTTGGAAAACCTATTAATTTCAAATTAAACTAAATGCAAGAATTGTATTCTTCATAAATGTTGTTTAAAAGTAGCCGATAAATATTTTATAATTTATTAACAAGCAGAATATATTTTAACGCTTAAAATTTTCTCATGATGGCAAATATATTTTTACGAGAACCATTTTAATTTTAGATGATCCCTAAATGAATTGCTCATATGCTGGTCAGTTTCTGATGACCATTTGGAGATGAATAAATTAGACAGCTGCCGTAATTCCTTTCTCACACAATGCTTTGATAACGAGCACGCGATGCTAAAACTAAATGCTTCCTATAAGCACAAAATCTATAATTTTGAGTGAATTGTTGGTTGATCATAAATAGTTGAATAATGAGGTATTCCAATTCCTATTCAATATATCTGATTCAAGATTTAGATAAAACTAGGCGGAATTTCTCTTATCTTTGCATTCATTTGTTTGAGGCAATCAATAATTTTTTTTAATGTAATACTTAATGGAGAGTCGCAATGGCATTAACTACTCTCTTAAAATTTATTAGTTTGGTGTGCTCTATTAAGCAAAAGCAGGAAGATTTAAAATTTGCTTTAGAGCCCCTGTAGCTATATGAAAAAATTCTGTATCAATTGTTATAACTCTACAAATTTCATTAGCGTATTAAACTTACAAATTGATTATATTGAGTGAAAATTTGACTGAGATACAAAATTTTACTTTTTTTAAGTCTAATTAAATAAGACCTTTTTTTTTTAATCCAGCATTTTAGTGTGTGTTCGGTGTTTGAAGAAGTGGATTTTAAATTATGATTCTGTTAGATTAGCTGTTGCATGTTGGCAACTTAAAATATGTTTACAACAGCAAAAAAATAAAAGGAAGTTTAGTTTGTGTTAGGATTTCGAATTGAGAGATCGAAGTGCCATGTAATAGTGAAGACATGCCGATGAAGCAAATTGTTTTGAGAAGGGTTTAATTCATTTTGGCTAGTAATTATAATTAAGCATTAATATATATGTTGTTGAATTTTATAGTTTGTTGATGAAGTATAATTAATTCAAAAAATGGACCTTGAATTTATGAACTGAATACCATTAAGTAGTAAAAAAAAAAAAAAAATCGCAATTTTTCTAAATAGACGCTCTGTACACCGCACTAAAAATAAAATCGTATTTTCTCCTTAGAGCACTTATTTACAGTCCCGTTAATATGTTGATTCCATTTTAATTTGTATTAAAAAATAACGATTAAAAAATTTAAAGGAGTTCTTCTATTGAAACCAAAATTTATATATGTCCTCATAAAACCTCCGAAAACATCTGAGATTCGCATTGTTCCGGGATAGATAATCCTAAAATGTTACAATCTTAACTTCTTTATTGTAGGGGCTGCTTTAATAATTATATTTAGTTTTAATTTTTGTGTTTAAAATGTTTTTAAAAATTTAAAGTATTGATCTATGTAGAAGCATCTTCTGAAAAGAATAGTGCTGATTCATAAAGGAAACCTTTTTTAAAAATTAATCATGTTTCTTTCAAAATAATATAACTAAATATAAACGTAAATTTAGCAGAAAAAAGAAAGTGCTAAGACAATTTCCCAATTTTAAATCTCATATTATTGTACCTCCTACAAAGGAAAATTTGGTTACTGATATTTTATATTCTCGAAATCTTCACAAACTAAATCATCAAAATTGTGTTACGTATTTTGTTAAAATGATCCAATACAAGTAAGTTTATTGTTATCAAGATATTTTTATAGACAAAAAGAAATCTCCAAATTCATTTATCTGATATATAGAACTTAACCGATACCCGTTGTTTAAGGCACTAGATACAAAGATTTACTTTAATTATCTCTTTAAGTCACACAAAAATCCTTGTTCTGATTTAAAGATTCGCTCGCCATGAATCCTTCTAATGAATAATGAACAACTTAAAAATCTATTCGAATCCCAACCACTAAATGGTCTTCTCTTTCTTTTTGTACACGGAAGCCTGAGTCAGGGAGGCAGATAATTGTAAATGATAAATCCTTATCATCTTTATGAAGGGTTGTTTCTGATTCAGACTTCCCTGGCGATTAAAATTCAACAAGTGGCATAAAGACAAATGATTCCGAACAAAAATCAGTTGTAAGTGGCGTGTCGATTCTACCCATTATCCTACTCTTAATCAAGCTCTCGAGCTGTATACTTAAGGTACATATTGGGGAATCATACACACGAACACGAAAATGATTTGGTAGCCAACGTGTGGCGTAGATTGTCCAATTACCTTGTCAAATCAACCTCTCCCCCAGAAGACCTTACCGCTTCTCACAATTGTTTGTTAGCAATGAAATCTTAAACATAGTTCTGTCATTGGCGATTGGTGTGGCGTATCAGCTGGATTTCAGCACTGGTGTATTTTGTCAAAGATTATGGAGTCGTATGTCACCTCAGGTGAAAAGACTCGCAGTAATTTACCTCTGAGCTCAATTTGTCTCCATTACCTGGCTCGTTCCTTATCCTCAATTGAATGTAGTTGGAGTGCGATAAATCTTTTTCCAGCCCTCTTTTTTCCCCTCTTGTGTTTGTCGGTAAGTGATCGCTTTGTTTGAGGTGCTATTTTGCGCATCGGTCCAAACTATTCTTTAATGTTTCTAAAGAAAACTACAAACTTTCAGATATGCGCTCAAGTAAGTAAAATTTGCTTACCTATTTTGAATAAGGTTTTTATATAAAAAAAAATCTCATTCTAAAGTATTCAACGTAAACATTTTCATTAGAATATCCCTTTTCTCTCTTCGGTTTGTTGGTAAGTGATGTACTTTTTTTGCACATTGGTTTCCAGTTTAAATTTTTCTTTATTATATTCAAAGAATATAATGGAAGGATGTAAAAAATTATAAATATTGTAATAATTAAATTTATTTACTTATTAAAAATCTATTCAATTGTAAATGTACTACAATATTTACAATTTAATACTAAAATATTCAAATATCTTATTAAAAGAAAAATCTATTGCTAAAATATTCAATGTAAACTTTTTTTTAAAAACTCAAGAATTCCTATAATTTTCTAAATAAAAACAAGATTTTAAATAAAACTGGGGCAGGGGGCGGGGAGCATTGGTAACCCTGATTCATGCGACCTGGTCTGCGGAGATGTGGAAAAAATATATGTATCTAATAATACATATAAGCTCATGGAAAGAAAAAAACCAGGACAATATATAGAGAGATTTGTAAGTTTTAATAATTTCTGAGTATGTATTGTTTAATACTTTTATACGAATTTTCATTCTTTGCAAATCTGAATTTATATTAAACAATAGAAGATTTATAATACGCTTATTTTTTTGTATATCGGTGGAAAGTTTCTGCCCGCAATTGTGTTTCGTAAGTAGAAAACCAAAAATCTCTATATACAGGACATACAGTGATACCTCGGTATACGTCTATATATATGATATATGTCTTAATCTATTCAAATCTTTGGACTTATGCCAAATAACGATATACCAAACAAATTTTTTCCGTAAAAAATAAATAATTGATTAATCCGATACCATGAAAAAATTCTTATCGCCATATTACACATTTATACATGACATTGACAAATACATCAATAGAAAATCAGTTAAAGGAAATATATACATAAATGCAAATTTAACAAATTTAATTTTTATATATTTTTATCTCTTTTTCCTACCTGGTTAAGGATCATCAGATTAGATATTCATTTAAAATCTGACCCAAAATTTTTCTTTCTGCCTTCTCAGGATGTTTCAGAAATGTGACATCGTCTAATCATTCTAGACAATACCAATACTGCTTGTTTGGGCTTTGTTGGGAAGGTTCTACTCTGTACAGATTGTCATTTCTGTCTCTTTTCCCTACCTGTTAAGGATCATCAAATTATATATCTATTTAAAATCAACCGAAAAAAAAATGTCCCTTCTGCCTTCCAAAGATGTTTCAGAAATGTGATATCGTCTGATCATTCCAGATAATGTTAATACGGCTTGTTTGGGTTGTTTTGGGGAGGTACATCTTTGAAAAAATTGAGCCATACTTTGCAACAATTTTGATGTCCACGAGACATATTCCAAACAAAAATCGTAAGCCAAATAAAATTTTTCGTATCCCAATAAGACGTAGATCAAGTTGGATTTTCACCAGGGCGTATGTATACCAAGGTACCACTGTATTACTTTTATTGTTAATTTTATATCTAACAAAGTTATTGGGTAATGTATCCATTTATTTATTAGTTCCAAACAACAAATTAAATTATAAGATTTTTAAATTTTTAAATTAAATTTATTTCAGAGTTTACAATATACTTTTCCCAATATGAAGTTAAATGAAATACATTCATATTATTCATATTAAATATAATAAATTCATTTACTACTGATTCGCATTGAGTAGCTATTTTTACGAAAGCAAATAACGCATTTACTTAACTTTAGAAATATACTCCTTTATTTCATCTTGGGTGAGCAGTCATGGTGAAAAATATCGTAATGATCGGCAACGCGGTTTGGAAAAACACCGGCTTTGTTCTAATAGTAGTCATTTTCCGAATTCAGCAACGACATTTCTCTTTTCATGGGAGTCAAAAGAAAAAAAAATCAACAGAAACAGTCATTCTGGTTTTAAGATCTCAAAAGCTGTTATTATTTTCTCAAAATGAATTCATTCGCCGCAAAAAGTCACAGTCGCATCGAATTATTGAAGCATCAGTTCATTAACTGCGCGGCCGGTTTCATGCTGGAAGTTGTGAAAAGTCCATTAGAATTTGTGGTACAAGAGGAGGATTTGAAACCGAGAAAACACGGTTTAATCCTTTGAAAAAGATTTTATCGCAAAAAAAAAAAACCTACCCATTTTTTAAATGAAAAAAAAAAACTTTCCATAGGTGGGATTAATGTAATAAAAATAGAAAAATTTATGAAAATGAATTGGTAGAAAAACATAAATGACAGCATAAAAAAATTAAAAATTGAGCCAAAAAATTATAAGTCATAGATACTATTACCTTTGAGTCGTTTGTAATTAATGTTGTCATTTACGTATAGTCGTATCATAATAATTTTTTTCCTTTTATATGCAGCTTTTTACGGATTTTTTTTCTTAATTTCTATTTACTTTCTTAAATTGAAAAATTATCAAATACCAAAATCTGATTTTTTGTTATTTGTATTAATGATGGTAAATTTTGGTCTTTTTAAATGATGGATAATGTTGGGGTTTTTCAAGTATTTCCAATATTACTTACACTAGAATTGAATATGTATATATACTTTTAATACTATGTATATGTACTTTTTTATAATTAGTATATGCTTTTAATTTCCAAATATCTCCATTATTTTATATAAATTGTAAATTTTCCTTGAAGTAATTGATCTGTCATAATTGATCCTATCGAAAATGAAGGTCCATTTGTTTCCACAATAACACGGTAATTCATATAATGACATTATGTCATAATGTCATTATATGTAGGACATAATGTCTTACGATCCTTTTCGGATTGCTTCAACAGTTTAATATGCATTTTTTTCCCTAAGCTACAAAAAGATCTGATGTTACTTACATTAATGAAATTGGATGTGTTTAGTAATCATTGATATTTCATTATTTTAAAAATTCGTAATGCTAACCTATTATGTAATTCTATAGGATATTCAATATTTATCACTTTGAAATCCTCCATTTTAATTTCTTGTCTTACAAAATACAGTGTTTTCAAATAAATATACTCTGAATATTGGATTCCAATAATTAAATTTTTTCTCACTAGAAATTTCCTTTGCCCTGTTTTAAGTTACATATAAATCTTAATATGGTGTTGCTTTCACAAAAACTCATTAAAATCAAATATTGAAATAATTATTAAAAACAATTTCAAGAAAATGGCATCTGGTGCTGACGGAGTCACATCCAGCTACAAACAATGTTCAAAGAGCCAGATGTTGTTCATGCTATAAAGCCGAACCTTCTCAAGTGAGTTATATAAGTTATTTGTATGAAGGACAGCTGTACATTGAGACAAATCTTTTTAGTTATATAATTACCACCATAAGAAAGGGGTGACACAGACTTCATTTGGTCGATGCCGTAGCGGACGATTATTTAACCTTTAAAACAAAAAATTGGAGGAGTTTGACCAGAGACAGAAATGCCTGACAAAAGGCCTTAACGCACCCTGGGCTTTCGCGCCATGAATGAGGATGATTAAAAAAAATATCTTAAAGCTCTTTTTTGGTCAATACTTTATTATTCAATTCAGCTACTTGTTTAATGTTTATGTAGCAATGTTTCCAATATCAAATTTAAAACACTTATATGATGGATACAAATCATGTCTTATATGATGGATAGAAACCAAACAATTGGAGCCAATTGTAAATAAGTATTAACCTTAATAAAATTCCTTACTATTTTTCATCTTTGGAAGCTTAACTAAATAATTTATATTTTGCTTTTTCCCTTGCATCAATTAAGTTTTATATGGTATGGAGTGGACCAAGTGTACCAAGAAACCACAAATGGAGTGAGACCAAGTTATCATGGTTTTATATGGTAACTTGGATGGAAATTTTTATGAAATATACCGATAACCAAAAGAAAGGCCGCAAATCCTTAGCCTGATTTTTTGAGCTGCCGTTTCCTTGTAAATCTTCATTCCTGTATTTTATATTTATTCTTATATCACCTATGCGTACCACAATGACTTTTTTGATTACAGCGTCGATGTAAGTAAACAATGGAACAATGATAACTGCAAAATTAAATAAGTTGGAAATTCATGATAGTATTTATATATTTTTTTATTAGTTAACTCTCTTAATTTATATTTTGGGTAGTAGTGTGATTGAAGACAAAAGTAGGCAAAGTTACTCAAATAATAGACTTGCCAACTCTATGAACGCTTTCTTTGCTGTCTTCAGACTGAACTGCTGGTGTATTTTTGGTTTTTCCTTATAAATAACTCAAATACAAGTTCATTATATTCTCTTAAAAATGCACCAGGAAGGCATTTCTCATTATCTCGCGTATATACCATTTAGTAAATTCTGTGAGTACCATGAATAAGGCTGAATTTGCAATATCAATGGCGAATATTGCAGAAAAGATATTGCAGAACAAATATTGCTTTTATCATGGTGTCAAGTTTATGGTGTTATGGGTTATTATTAGAAATACAAAAGATGCGTTCAAAGCTTTTATTTGATTATTAAATTTATGCTACTTATTGTATCTTTGGTTACAATATTTTATTTTTTAAAAACATTGGAAATAAAAAAAATCAATATCATCAGATCTTTTTTTAATGTACAGAATAATTATGAATTGCCGAACAACTGCTTTTAAAACTCTTAGCTGGAAAACCTAGACAGCTGTCAAGAGCGAAACAATCATAATTGAAAATTTAAATAAGTTGGGATTTCATATGTGTATTTTTATATTGTTTTTATCAGTTAACTTTCTTAATTGAGTCAACTGCTATCTTCGAAGAAACCTTCCTATTTTCATATGATATATAATTTGCTATTTGTGGCTTCATATTTTAAATTCCACATTCCCGTAAGATAAGTATTTTATTTTTATAACTTAGCACAAAAAACGAATTCTATACATTTAATCCGTACAGACATCTGCACAATGAATTCTTCTGAAAGAATTAAAAATGGCCAGCAGAAGAGAAATGGAAAGGCGGATATTTGTCCTTAATTATTTTCCTTGCATATAAATTCCAGGATCTTATTTGCAGCCAA
This sequence comes from Caerostris darwini, assembly GCA_021605075.1. Lineage (NCBI taxonomy): Eukaryota > Metazoa > Arthropoda > Arachnida > Araneae > Araneidae > Caerostris > Caerostris darwini. The sequence continues at coordinate 879,863 of BPLQ01008142.1, forward strand.
ACACATTTTTCTTTTTCTTCATCACGCCTGGTGTAATTTGCTGTTAATTTATTTCTTTTTTTCCCAGCAGGCAGCTATTTCTCTTGTCCTGGCACCCTCACTTCCTAACGTTTTTTGATTTATTTTGCAAAAGAAAAAGTCAAAAGGATAATTTACTTCGACAAAAAAATAGTAGTAAAATAAATCCGAAGGAAGATCCAAAAAAAGTCGATTATTTTTAGTGAAAATGACAAATGACGATCGTTCATCAGTTTCATCTTTCTTCACCCTTCCTTCCATTTCCGATGAATTTAAGGGCTTTTCAACATGATCAATGAGCACGTGATCAAGTAGCAGCTTTTTAGGAATCGTTTCACTTTTCTAAAGAACGGGCAGAGATCTTTTTGTTCTTAGAAGATTTACTTTCGCTTCAATTTATGGCACTGGATTTTCAATTCTCGGGATCCCTATTTAACTGGATTGGGGGTCGTAAGCACATTGAATATCAATTTCAAAAATTCATTTAAAGATTATGTTAATAGTACTACACTTTTTCCACTACCGTTTAATTACGAATTTATATATAAATATCATATACTTGAAAATGATATTTTCAATCATTTTCGGAAATATTCCTTTTATATTTACATAGTTTTGTTTTATTTTATTTATTGGCAAGTTTTAACATCCGCACTAAAATTCTTCATTAATGTGCCTTCACTTACGGCTTTTTTTACCCTTACTATAGAACATTTTGATCTTTTTCAGCTATATGGAAGGCTTCTTCTGGGATATACTAAAGTCCAAAGTATATAATTCTACTGGAGATGGTGAAACTATCTCTAAATTTGCCTTCAGGTTAACACTTAGGCCTGGTTAAAAGGATTAAATTTAAAAAAAGAATGATCATTTTTCATTAGAAAATCCGAAAAATTAAATCATGGTAACGATTATACAACGATATTAACATTCTTTACACAAGAAGTAAAGACGAGGGTTAAAAAGATAATCATCTTGGAATAAATTAAGAAGATCTAACCTACATTTGTTTAACAGGAACTTAAAAAGGAGTTCAGAATCATAGGTGGATAATACACGCACATTATATTTTAAGAGAAATTTTAAACTTTGGACATCCTTCTTCGATGCAACATCCTCTTCGATGCAACTATATATATATATATATAACTTACAGCCTTAAGCACTTCAATACAAAGGAGATTCTTACAAGCTTTTAAATTCATATAGGTATGCATGAAAATTGTTCGGAACGGGACCTTCAATTTGAAGGAGTCTCCGCTTTACTATTTCCGAACGGCGCTGAATTGCGAAGATACATAACCAACTAAGTCAAAGAATCCAATGTATAAGTAAAAGCAAAATCTAAAAAAACTGACGAGATTAAAGTCAATAATTAGAAGCATATGATATTACTTCTAAGGAATTTTATCCTCCTAATTTAGATCAGTGAAATAATAATCAAGACATGTATGAAATATCTTTTACTTTACACTTATTTAATTTTTTCACTGATGTGAGATTCTCCCTTTATAAATTGTACTGTTCTAATAGCTTGATCTATCACCTTCTACTAGTTCGAAAGGGAGAGTGGAACATATGTGGGTCTCATTGATACCACGAATAGCTCACTGAAGAGTATTACGGAGTTAATAGTGCCTTCAGGGAGGACTTTCAGAGGCAATTGCCACACATTTGCATCTCTCATGGGAGAAAACTTTGAATGCTCTTATCAGGCATCTTAACTATCCATGTGAGATTCTTTACACACATTTTCATGATCGCTATCGAATCTCCTCGTTTCTGAAAGTAATGACTATGACAATGCCGCCAGCGGATTTGAATCTCAGCCCTCCAGCACGCTAGCTGCGTACGTTGCCACTAGGTGGCAAGTTAGCCAACAGGTGAGATAACTATAATTATTATTAAAATATAAAACATTACAATTTTTTTTCCATTTCGTAATTAGTTTTTAGGAAAAGTTTTTAGTTTTTTTCCGGTCCCCGCTTAAAATTATAAAGTAACTTTTTCCTTTCTTTCTGTTGACTTTTATTTCTATAATAAATATTTCATTACTAGTGTTATACAATTATACTAACTTTCCATAGGTGCTTTCCCTAGTGTTACAATTATACTAACTTTCCATAGGCTGCATTGCAGATTCATTATTCCAGCGCTCTTAATCGTCCTATATGATGAATGATTCCATGTGCATTTATCTTTTATGCACTGCATCATGTGTTTTAGTTAATAATGGGAAGTCAAGCAGCTCATGACGACGATCTACCAGTAGTGATTTTCTTCGTCTTGATCAATTGAGTATAAAATATTGTGTTTTAGATTCTGCAGCAGTCAATTAGTTAATGCTTTAGATTTCTGACATAGAAGAATTCAGTTCAAGAACTTACATGCGATCAAAATCGAAAGTTCTCTATACTAAGCAAGACCCTTTACATCTATAGGACTGAAGTTGGCACCAGTGAATCTGAAAAGGAGGATGGATGATGCACACTTTCAGATGCGTCTTTGGGGATTTTCGTACTAAATTGCAGTAGCACCAGGGAACAATATTGCTTTATTGAAGTAGTACTTACATTGTAAAGTGGTCAACATGTTTATCAGATTCATGAGCCAACGCGTAAAAGCCTATATGTCCTCTCAATATTCTATTTATATCGTATTTTATTTGTATTCTATATTTTAATATTGTATATTTTATTCATTCGTTCTCATTATCAATGCACTATATCTTTACAGACATATGCTGAAATAGAGGATAATTACAGTTTAGAAATCTAGCTCTCTGAAGCTGACTACAGTTGTTCATTTCGATCATTTTTATTCCTGAAATTTTGATTGTTTTTAATTGATGAATGTTCTCAATAGTGTTAAAAATCGACACACTGTTACTAATTAATTGAACTTCAAGGCAAACTTAGTGAAAAATAATAAAGATATTTCTGTATCAAATATGGTAAAATATCAATACAATAATAAATAGGTATTATTATGCTTGAAAGTTTTCAGAAATTCAAACAAATGGGACATATTTTTGAAACTTTTGGGCAACTTCGATCAACCCAAATAAAAACAAAGATTTCAAATGTTGGAAAGCAAGTTATAGAAAAATATAATATAATTGCAGATGATTATTTTAAATTGAACCAGTGCTACCATCTAACCTTATTACTGCAAATAAGAAAAGCAGCCTGGACTATTTGAGCTGTATCAATAGGAAAATTGGTAAAATATGTTGACAGAAAAGTTATTGCACTATAAATCAAAATAAAAACAATAACCACACAATTAAGTTTTAATATTAATAAATCTTGTCAAACATATTTCGTGAAAAATTTATAAAACAATCATTTTAAACAAAATATACATTAATTATCATTATTAAGAAGTCTATAACAATTTTGGGAGCACCTATAAATTTCTGTAAACATTCTAAAATTTTTTGTATCTTTATTTTCCTATAAGCACGAAGTTTTTCTTGCCCATCATTTTCTCCTGTAAATTTGTCGCTATCCCCTCTATCATTTTCAACTGATGAGGTCATGATGACGGATGATATTTAGTCGATGTCAAGAGAAGTTGCTCATCTGTTTTGGCATTTGTCTGTCGCTTTGTGTCACCAAAAATTTATTTCGGCTTTAAATGGTTTTTCTCCTATCAAAGCAGAATTTATCTTGAATTTCTTTTAGAAAAGAAGAAGTTGATATTTATTCAATAAACGAAATATCTAAAAAAAAAAATTGAATTTTTCTTTCTACCTATTTGCATAAATGTTTTCCCCCTCGCCTTTCCAGGAGAAGATTTATTACTTCCAGAGTAAATTAGGGGCAATCTTTACCTCTTGGTTAAGGAATTACTGGAATCCAGATCGTATAAATCAGATTATTATTTTTTTTCTCTCTTTGTAATATGGAGATGGGTTTTTTTTTCCCACTTCTTTTTATTGTACTTGTTTTTAAAATCTTTTATGCCTCAACTTGTTTAAAAAGGAGATGAATGATTTTTTTTCAGAACTAATGAAAGCTACTATTAAATAATAGAAGTATTTTTTTTTTAAATAAAAATTCTTTTGGATGAAACTGTAGAAAGAAAATTGAGATCGTTGACAAATATAACTCGTAAAATATAGAATAAATGAATGTGAATTGGATTATTTATTGAAATTGAAATATATCTTGCTGTTAATTCTCGATCAATACTGTTTATATTTTCATCATTTCAAACAGTAAATCAAATTTAATTTCCGTAACAGTTTTCTTTCGTTCAAATATATCTCCAACATGTCGATGTTTATTGTATGTTTAAAATATGTTTGATAACAGCAATTAAAACTAATTTTAAAAGTAGTATTACCTTAAAATAAACAATACAAATTATAAATGTGTAATTATTATAAAAACTATAATTAAAATTAATTTTGAAATATTATTGTATTGCATGTTTTATCCTTTCTTCGATTTCCCGAATATTTGCCACATAACTCCAATGATTGCTCATTATCAAGAAAACGGAGGCTGAACAAACATTATGTACTTCAAGAAAAATGTAAAAAAAAAATTAAAGGTGTATATTTCAGCGACAACTCTGGAAAAACAATTTCAAATGCAGTGTTTTTGTGGGCAGCATTTTTAACTCGTATCTCTAGTAGGCTAAAAATTTAATTAGTTTCTTACATAGTACTTGATAGGGCTTGTTACTTTGCTAATAGATTGATTTTGTGTGCTGATTTAGTTTGTAAAAATTTTTGCATAATTTACGATTTTCATATACAATAATTGCATACATGAAAAGATTATAGTTTTTCATTCTTGGATCATACACACAGAAAGTTTTTAAATAATCTCATCTTCTTCAAGGACGAATTTTTAAAGCGATTTTTAAATAAAGCATTTAATTTTTTCTATTTGTTTTATATCAATGGAAATTCAGTAAGACAAAAACAATGGAAAAACTGATATATATAAATCAAATGTGTCTACTTATATGGCTGCTGAAGGTTCATGCTATATTGCATTCAGAGCATAGTATTTTATTTAAATATTTCACAAATGAGCGAAGTTTCCTAACTCAATTTTTGACATGATTTCTAATAAGTTTTTGTTATGTCATTTTTTTAGAATAATTGTCTTTACAGTGTAAGGACCTTATTCCATGGCTTAATTTCTCTACCCGTTATGGTGTAGCATAGATGGGAACTAATGAAAGGTGTTGTCCTATAATGTCATAAAATAGCTCATTTTCTTCTTTTGTTGGTTGTAGCCTTCTGATTTGGCAATGCAATTATATTACATTACTAACAGATATGACTGGAATGTTGATCGCATACATAAGATAAAGCATTTTTAGTTTGGTAAATTTTATTAGAAAAAAATATCAGTTAAAAGTTCAAATAATTGTATCGTAAATGAAAAATTATTCAGAATAACTATTTGGAAATAAAAATAATTTATATATTAAAATATAATAAGCCTAAATAGCAGAACATTTGAAATAAATAAAAAATATAATAAAAAAAGAACAAAATCACACACACACACACACAAAAATAACAATTAAAAAATAAATAAAAACCAAATATCACCAAATGTCACCAGTTACTAAATAAGATTTTTGTTTAATTAAAAAATAAAGAATGACAATTTTTTCGAGATTTTTGACTAAAGGCTAGATAAAAAAAATAGTGTATTCAGTGAAAAAAATTAAGAAGCTAAATGATATAGTTTTTAAATAATGCTGAAACATACACACACATATATTCATTCATATATAGAGATTTAATGAGCAATGTTACTGCATAAAATAAAATATAAGAAAGACATATCGATTTTTTTTTTGTACTGGAATTTTAGAGTAAACAATCCTACAAGTGATTAAAATTTTTTCAATCATAAAAATAATTTTAATTCAAAAATGAAAAACTGAACTGAACGTACAGATATATGACGGTGTCCCTGACGAGGTTAAAAGAACCTTGAGCCTCAATATCTTCTTCTCATCATGTATGAGTTGCCAGTACCATTTGTCAAAAGTGATCCTCCTATAATCCAAGCGGTAATGAATTTCTTCGAATTCATTTACAAAAAAAGAATGATTCATCAGCTGCATTGCCTGAAGGCGGGACCAAACAGCGAAAGCTGACCAGTGAAAATGGAATTCCGAATTCCCTTCCCTGGGGCTCTGTTCAACGAAGAACTAGGATGGATGGAAAAGAAAAGAACCGTGAGACGGTTGCAGCAGATAGCAATGTAATCGTTGAAAAATAAAATTTCTAGTGAAAAAAAAAAAAAAATGAAACCCTAGTCATTGAGTAACTTAGATATATTCACAAAAGTGCATCTACAAAAATAAAATTCCCTGTAGTTTGATATTTATGAAAATTCGGGGTGAATTAGACCTGGGGGGGGGGGGGCGTAAAGAAAATCTTTTGAAATAATTAAATTTATCTGATGTTGTTATCAACTGCAATACTAATCCTTACAGAATGATTGAATTAAGTCATCAAGTAAGCTTCTTGTATTTTGTTCACTGCGATAGCCTACATAATACCAAAATGTTGTTTGTTATCTATAATTGCAGAAATATTTGTTTTCTTTGCTTTAAACCTCTAAAGAGACTCAAGTCAAATTTTCATAAAGCTATAAAGCTAAAAGACAAAAGCAATTGCTCTAAAAAAGAATTTTAAAAATTAAGATTCCTAAAGATGGAGAAGCCATAACATCTAGTTATTGGACTTTATATTTTAAAGAAACGAAAATAGTATAATATAGTATAGTTAAAAAAATATTGAATCCAAAATATGTCAAATGTTACCATCGGTATGTTACAATATTGCAGTGTTAGACAAAAGCAACATTACTATCAATGACAACATGTGAAACATTTAAATACAAAAGGAAACTAATATTAATCAAATGCAATAAAAATATTGCAAAATAATGTAACTAAACTTTTTGCACGAATAGTATTTATAGATATGTAATTTAATAAAGTAGTATCAAATGTTCTTTAAATTAATTTAAACAAAAAAAAATGCTGTTTAGTATGTGTCTAATACATACAGTAAATTTAATATATATCTTGACGGTAAATTATTAGTTTTTCAATCTTTCCTTTTTAATAGCTCTGTAACATTTTATAGCATAGTACTTCTAAAAATTTGTATGCATTCAAAAACTATTTTTTTTTTTCTGTTGCATTTTTTTTCAGCAAGATAAGGTTACGACAGTATACAATTTTAACTATATCGTCTTAAGTGCGGAAATAATATGAAATAAGATCTAGGGAATAACCGCAGAAAATCTTTCGAATAATTGATTGAATCTGATGTTATTCTTAACTGCAATACCAATCCTTACAGAATGATTGAATTAGGTCATCAAGCAAGTACCATGCATTTTGTTCTATACAATAGCGTACATAAAACAAAAATTATTGTTTTTGATCTACGGTTGCAGAAATACTTTTGTTCATTACTTTAAACTTCTATAGTGACTACAAAACTACAAAAAGTTCAAATTAAAAAGTTAAATAAACATTGGTTTCTAATGAATTCAAATATTTAAAATATAATATTCTTAATAAATATTCAAATATTCTGAGATAAAGTTAAATCCACGATTTTCAATTTTTTTCCTCTCTCATACCTACTTCGATTTAATAATTTATTTGATTTTCTAGTTTTAGTACAACAGATTGTTTATAACATAACATTTGCCCTTATGCCTGAGTCTTCTTTCCTGGTACTGCAGCTTATTTACTAATTGTTGATTTTAAATTTGTAATTTATATATATATAAATTTGAAATTATATATATATGATATTCCATCATATATATATGATATTCCATCATATATATATGATATATATGCAATGATTCCTACTGCAGAATTCTAGTTCAAAACGATAAAAACTCGTAGTATTTCTCTCTTAGTAATTATCATTCTTCCTGAAAGTTAGGAATAAAGGTGGATCTTCGAAGGAGCTTTCTCTTTTCATTACTTACCTATCAGAGAAGTTTATTTCTTTTTTCTTTCGTGGGCTGGGGGTTTGGATGTCACATTTTGATAGATAGTCGTTTCTTCAATTTCGAGATAAGCAAAAGCTGCAATTTTGTCTTCGTACTTCACATTTCAGATCTTCACCGTTAGACATTAAAAAACCAGAAAAAACGAAGAAAGAAAAAGAGATTCGGAACATCGAATGCAGTAGAACGTCGGAACTGTGGGAAAATATATACAGCATTTTTTTTTCTTTTCTTTTTAAGTTCTTCGCTTGGCACAAAATAGATTGGAACTAACCTAAATATATAGTAAGGGAGAAATATAAAATCTAAAAATTTGAAAAAGAGTCACGTATAAAATAGATATTGAGATAATAATTATTAAAGATGACTCGAATGATAAGCATTTAGATTATAAATCTCAAGTAATGCCAAAACAATCAAAAGGAATCCAACTAAAAGAGACAAAAGTGGTCCGATGTGCATACAAACAAGAAATTCATTTAAATAATGCTAAATTGTGAAGGAAAAAAAAAAGGGCCTTTCATATAAAGAAAAAATAAGATGGTGTTTGATTGTGGTGATTTTTTTTTTTTTTTTTTTTTTTTTTTTGAGAGTAAGTCAAATGTTTAGACTATCTGTTTGTGAAAAAAGCATTTTATAAGACTATAAATATAAATTATGAAGTGAATATTGAAAGCATTATAAAAGCTTATATATAAACAAGTATATATAAAAACTGATAAAGAAATAGTAGTTTAATAATTATATGGTTTAAATAAATGAAGAAGATATAAATGCAATTAATGATTCTTTTTCTTTTTCAAATCCGGTTTGCAATTAATTTTCCTACTTTTGATATCAGTCATTTTCTTATTGTTGAATTGAGCACTTAAATTAATTAAATACATAAACCAGGAATAAAAAGTCTACATATTATATATAATAAAACAGAAATATATTTTCTTCAATTATAAAATTTTTTTTTTTTCCTTATTGAATAAAAACAGTTTAGATTATATATTGTACAGTAAATAAAGAAAGAAAACTACTAAAATAGCTTTCAAACTTTGTAATTCCACATTTAATTAAATAGACAATTAAATCGTTTATAAATAAAATTAAATTTTAATTAACTATAGCCACTAATTTATTATCGATTAAATTCAATATTCAATACTTTCATTCAACTGCTTACAATTAAAAATTGATTTAGAACTTTGTAAGATCTATAGTGCCCTCATTTACAAAAAGTAAGAGATAAAAACTGTTAAATGCAAGAAAATAATAATTCTTACCAATTATATCCACTCTAAACAATATGTATGTAAATCTCAATATATATGCATTCAATTTGCTAATAAAATTTAAACACATCGGAATTAGAAAAAAAAAATTAAATATATACATTTAAAACAATTTTTATTATAAAATTATCTAATTTGGTGCTGAGAGAGAATAAGTTGGATCATTGCTGGTCAGCTATGGATGCAAGCATAAATATGCTAAAACAAATGAATTGAATCCAATTGCTTATTTTGTTCTATGTGTTCATGCAGAATTAGATCGATACATACTGAATTTTGAAAAAAAAATTATTAGTTTTCATAAGGACATAAGACACAACAGCTCTATTAAACTGGTATCTTTTATAACATATTTATAAAAATAAAAATTCACATATTGAACTTTGTATGTCATCTCAGTGCTCTTCTCTGTTCTTGCTTACAAGAAAAAGCCATTAAAAAATTTTTAACTTATCCGAGGGGAACATCTGATGTGAATTCTTTGAACTGAATGTCTAAACGCCAACTAATCTGTCATTCTGAATTAGTCGTTGTGTATCCCACGTGGCTTGGGCTGGACACGTGATGGCGTCAAAGGACTGAGGCTAGAAACAAAATCAAACCATACGGAAATCCGAATCTTAAAAAAGAAAAAAAAACAATGTATTTTTTAAACAAATGAGTGGGAACTGTGGGAAATGGTGAAAAGGCGGTAAAAGAGGGACCCCGCCTACACGCATATTCCAGAATGGTGCAAGTCCCGCCTGAGACTCGACCTAATCCGCCGTCATGCTTAAACAGGATTCAACATTAAGCGGATTTGCGAAAAAAGCGTTTTTTTTTTTTTTTTTTTTTAACTTGGTGGTTCCCAACAACAACCTTTTTACCAACCTACAATTTGGTTTAGGGGTTGTTTCTAAATCCACTTATGTTACTTTGTGTTCGCAATTTATTTGTTTGTGAGCCGAAATAGTGAATGCAGGAGGTTAAACAGAGTAAAAATCAACATATTTTAACTTTTCAATAAATTTAATAGCTAATAATAATTAAATATTTAAGAGCTTTTGGGAAATAAATACTTCCATGTATACAGAAAATGAGATAAATTGTTCAGTTAGGACAAAATAAGGAAATGTTAATAAGGTATTGAAAGTAATAAAGTAATAATGAAATGTAAATAAGGTAATGAAGTCAATACGGTAATAATAAAATATAAATAAGGTAGGTAAATACAGTAATTATAATTTTTATTTTGATAAAAAGTCTTATATTTTCTTTATGTTAAGACAACATCAAAGCGAAATACTTAAAATTCCTAAAAACTCCTAAAAGTAATAATAAAAAGAAATAAAAAATAAAAAAAATAAAAAAAATAAATAAAAAAAATAAAAAAATTTATGTTTCAAACCTGAGATGGTTTAAATCTGCCCATGTTCAATCCAATATTTTTATTTCACTATCTAGAGTGTGCATGTAACACAATATATTGTATTATTTTTGCTCAAGAAAACTCATATTTTAACCCTTATATAACTAAAATTCAGTTTTTATAGAACTAATTAAAATATTTTTAATTTCCTTCCATGTTCTATGAAATCTTTCCACTGGCTCAGATTCAAGAATCATTCAAAAATTCAGAAAAAGAGAGAAAAAAAATCTATTTTTAAAAAAAACTTGAAGACAAGATTTGTAGTTGAATAATAACAAAAAAAAAAAATAATAAATCAGCTTTCCTTTTTAACACAAAAGTGCAAATTATTTTCTGCTTACCATACCATTACAACATTATCAATCCATAAGGGGTTAAATGGATGGTTCAAAAGAATATTTTCTTTGCACTGCAATCACAAGAATTCTACAGGGACATTTTCTCCGTTACTGTTTCTTTATTACCTCCTTATTACTGGCAGTTGTGAAGGAATATATTGTACTTATGTTGTTTGAACACAACAACAACTGGTATTACAACTGCCATTATCATTATTAGCATTATTACTAGTATCCCCGCACGTAGCCACCAATTTGAAAATGGTAGCTTCCGCAGACTTGCTGAGACTAATAATCTTTCACTTTTCGCTTATGCTTTATTGTTTAGGAGTAAATAATCTGCGAAGTATATATAAATTGAATCATTATGGGTTTGTTAATTTGTAACATTATTAATTTTGTTCAATTTAACGCTTAAGTATCTATTTGGAAATCAAAGCTTAGTTTAGTATAACTTGTTTAAGTAACTTCAGCATTGAACTAATGAGCTACAATTGCCTTCCTGTGTCAAACAAGAACTCGAAGGCTTTATAATGCATCATTTTCCGATTAGTTTAGACTTGAAATTATCCATTTATCTCGCAATATGATTTATAAGGAGATAATAACTTGAATGATACATAGACTCCAATCTTTGAAAAATTGTAAATTGGTTTTATAGTCAAAGTAAAACTCCCAATGACATTTTTTAAGTCGTTTTAAAATAATACAGTATCTCTCAAAGCAATGAATAAATAAAAAATATTTAATTAAAAACAAGCCATGAAATAAAAATTCTATTATTAGGTAAAAATTTAAATATAATAACCTGTGATATTTTCTTTGTTTAAAGGTCAAAATATAGAATAAACGAAAGAGTGAAATGATCCATTTTTGGGGGAAAAAATGGATAAAGGATTATAATGTTTTTTAATAAAACTACGGATAATATCTATAGTAAAATGCATATACTGTTATATCTATGTAACATAGATTGTACTAATATATGTTTCTAATATTTCTAACATTCCTGATTCTTCTGATATTCTTAATTTTTTTCGCTGACGAGTTACTGCATGGCCCTTACGTTCATCATTTTTATTTTAATAGGTATTGAAGCTTTATGCTGTATTGCAAACTTCAAAGAAACCTCAGAGGCCTAGTAGTCGATTGGTTAGCGCTCTAGAACTCGGTACCTCGAGTTCGAATACCTGTGGTTGGTACCTGTACAATTAGCCCTCGTACGCAAAATAAATTACCATAGAGCCCCAAATCGAAACAAAGAAGCCACAATAATAAATAAAATATCAATTCTAGACAGATTGAAACAATTTTGTTATTTTTGAAATACTCAGTAAAACACAAAGTAGCTTAAAATGTTTTTTGCAAATTTTCTTGGCTGCCTTTTTTATCGGAGTTTATTGTACCTTTTCTTTGATAGAAGTAGTAAAATGGTTGAAAAACTTTCCGACTTCACAAAATAATCTACTTTCTTTTTTTAAAACTTGATGTAACATACATCCCTTAAGTCCGCCCTGTTTTCAAACCTTGATGTACATTCTTTTCGATCATTTTCGTAGATATTAATAGTACTTTGTAAGCGACAGAATCTGAAAAATATCCAATTGCTTAAAATGATGAACGCGTTAATAATTGATACATAACACAAATGCCTGAATATATTTTTTAATGGCAACGTTTGAATGTTTCAAAAATAATGGACTACAATTGATGTATGAACAAGCATAAAATATATTTCATACTTTTTTGGCAATTTTTTAATGAAAAAGATGAAACAATATTAATAAATAATAATTAATGTTTACATGTAATTTAATTGGCACCAATGATTGCTGTAACTTATCCTGGAGTAAATTAAAAGAAATATAATCCTGGACATCCATTCTCTAACTACCAATCTGAAGTCAGCTTTCATCTATCTTAAAATAAAGCTATTGAAATAAATTCACTGAAAAATGGCGATTAATATATAAAAACTATTATGGTTTTTCTGAAAATTATTAATAAATATAGTGGCATCTTTAAATAATATGCTTCGTTGCATAACACATTCGGATTTTTCACTCTTTACTTTTATTAAAAGTAATATAATCTTTATGAAGCCCCCTGTTATATTGTGCTGTTTCATAACAAGAAATTACTCTATTTTAATTTATCCATTTATTTCCGACATTGCAATAACTTAATCATTTCAAATGCACTACCAGTGCAACGAGATTAATAACGTCTTGACAACAATTCTCAAAATGACTATTAAACTTCATCATTGAAATAGTTAGGTCTTGCGTTTGCGCAATGGGTTTCTGTATCATATTTTCAATCCCTTGACTAGTTTATAAAACATATTCCACTTTAAAAGTTTTCCACAGTTTTCTCAAAAAGTACCGCTCATGTCGAATGCACTACCGATCAACCTTTGTTGCGAGTCATCCAGAACGACCAGTGGCTGACTTTTTTAATTGACCCTGGATTCGACCCGCCGAATTAATCCTCCACTCCATTTTCCTCTGCCGTAGATCCGTATCAGGAAAGCTATTTGTCAAAGTGGATGACTCCCTCCATGTCCCCAACCTCAAGGGGGGACTCAAATGACAGGCACTGCGTGAACATTGGCACTAATTGACAATTGACGCGTGCGATCTGTTTGATCAGCGTGGGATCGAGAAGGCCTCTAAAAAACAGCCAATTGATTCTATCTGAAGCTCTTCTCGTTTTTCTCGCTACGTTTAGAGGGATTTTATTAAATGATCAGGCCTTCTCCCCTTTCAAGGGAGGGAGATCTTTTGTTGCGATACAAATAACTCTCTCACTCAGTCCCCTATTGAATCCAGTTAATTTTAAATGTCACTTTTTTTTCCACTTAGATTGGGACATATGTTAGGACTATGAATTTAAATGGATTAAAAAGTTTTGGCTTAGTAGAATGCCTTCTCTTTTTTCCACCGTTTTTTGCAAATATTCTTTGCACGCTTTTGAAATGTATAATGAGTCAGTATATTTTATTTCTTTTAGATTTCTTATGACCGTCTAGCAGTGAGAATGTAAAATATCGAAATTCTTCTTTTCAACAGAAAATAGATGACCCGTGACATCCGTCTATGATTCAATAATCAACAATTCGTGGTTTTTGAAATCTAGGTTTAAATTGGTAAAATTTTAGGTTAACTTTTTAAAAAAAATGAGGTTTTAGTTCGTTCTTGGTGCACATGTGAAATTTTTTTATGCATTCATAATCAAAATCTATTACAGAAATTCTCAGATTATTTTTTCAGAAAGCATTTCAGTCTTTAAATACCTTAGAGATTACACTTTTGATATAATACTTCAATTTAATTGATTGCGTTTTAAACCAAAATTAAAATCGTTTCCTATAATTACTTGCATGATTAGTTTACTTTTTATACATATAAAACAATCTCTAAGGAAATATATTAGATAACCTGCATGTTAGATAAAACATCTACTCTTACGCTAGATGAACTCAAAATAGCTAATCCTTATAAAATTTTATGGCCACTTAATGTACAAATAATATAAAATACAGGTAATAAATATCCACTCATTTAAACTCCGTTCATTAACAGAAGTCAATAATAAGAATATTAGCCCAGGGCTAAGTATTTTTTATCTACAGTAAATTAAATATTCAAAACATGATTTTGACACTAAAAAACTAATGATTTTTAATTAAAAGGAAGTAACTTAAATTATTTAGAATTAGAAAAAATCGAATAAAAACCTTTTAAAATTAAAATTTCAAAAGACTTGTTGACGAACTAAAGCTTTTTAAAAACTCAAATATTTCCAAAATTGCAATTATTTAACGAAATGAATGTTAATTTTTTAAAGGGAGACATTACGTTTTTATTTTTATATAGGAGAAATTATCTTATTTTTGGTCAAACATTTTCTTGACAGAAAGAAGACTATAGAGAAACTATAGAGGTCTATATAGAGAAAGTTATTGCAATGAGTGGAACGTGCTGATGATACTGTTTTTCAATTTCTTCTATTAGCTCACACTCTCCCTATATATATCTTGTTCAAATTTTCAATCGTTAATAAAATACTTTTTATTCATCCACTCAAGTTCAAATACGTTTTTTCTTAACTTGTAGTGAATGACACATGAAGTTAATACAGTTTCTTCAAATATTAATTCAGTAATTAAATTTAATTAATTAATTTTAGTTTTTCTTAGATTTAAGTTGCATATATCTACCAATAGATAGCGCCAGATAAACTTAAAAAACTGAATGAAAATTATTTATAAAGGACTTTCTGCAATATAGTGAAAAAAAAGTAGGAATTGACTTAAAAATTTTTTTTTTATATTACATGTTATTTAGGAGAAATTATCTAATTTTTGGACAAACATTTTGTTGACATTACAATATAGGTTACTATAGAGAAAGTTATTGCAATGAGTGGAACGTGCTGATGATACTGTTTTTTTCCTATAGATGAGGCATTTTCGAAGGCATTTGGACTGAAATTTTCACTTGGTTTCTGTTTTCACCTCGAGGGTATTGTTTTCTGGCGAAGTTTATCTTCGTTAGCTTCCCATGACCACACAGCATTGTTTACGCAAAGAGCCTCTCCGATTCGGAGAGAAATTTGGGTGAAATAATCCCTCTCCAGCGTCGAGGCACAAAGAGGATAAATACACAAAAATAATAATAATAATAATAATAAGAGCTTCAACAAAAATAAAAACCCAGGTGAAAAGAGAAGAAAATATGTGCAAGCTCCGCTGCAGAGAGAAAGAGAGAGAACATAATAATAAGACGAAGAGTAAAAAAAAAAAAGAAAAGAAACGAAGAAGAAAAACTTCACAAATAAGTAAAGAAGAAATTGTAGAAGAAGAAGAGATAAAAAAATGCGAAAACATTTGCGCAGGGAAAGAAAGAAAGCAAAAAAAAGCAGCAGATGGAAGAGAGGTCAGCTGAGACTTGTAAGTGGACCCGGTGAGGAGAAAGTCACGATCGGAGCTGAGCAAAAAGCAAATAACTGTCATTAAGACGCGGAAACCCGTCATTAGACGAGCTCCCCCCTTTGGACGCTCGATCCGGGTGATGCAAGCGATATTCCGGGGGTGGAGGCAAAAAAAGATACACAAAGAGTTCCCTTTTTTGACGTGACTTGATTTATTTTTTCATTCGGCAACAAGAAAAACTTCTCCAAGAAATGGGCTCGTAACGAGCTCCTATGGGTGGATTAATTCGTGAAGTGCTAATGAGTCCAGGGAATGCACAAAATCCGTTTCTCTGCATTCACAGCGGCATTCATACAGAACATCTTCCTATTTTGAAACGGATTTGTTTTGGTCTAGGATTGATTTATTAGGAGATTATACAGAAAAGTTAGCATCAAAACATTGTATCATCAATACCGTTAATTCGTAGAATGAGTCCAGATCATTCTTCTATAATTTTCCACCCCAACTTTTTATTCAATGTAATAATTTTCCCCCCTACTTTTTATCAATTTCGCTTTGATTACGACGATCATGACTAGCGCATACAGAAAAACTTATTATTTTAAAACTGTGCAAGGATTTATTTTGGTATATGATTGATTACTAGGAGAATGTATAGAATATTTAAGTCACACACATCATCACAACATTGTATCATCAATACCGTTAATCCGTAGAAGGAGTCCAGAACATTCTTCCATCCTTTTTTTCCCAAACCTTTTATTCAATGTGGAGCTTTGATTACGACAATCATGAATTGCGCATACAGAACATCTTCCTATTTTAAAACTGAACAAGGATTTATTTTAGTGGAGGATTGATTTATTAGGAGATTATACAGAAAATTTAGCTCTCACATATCATCAAAACATTGTATCCTCAATACCGTTAATTCGTAGAACATTCTTCCGTCCTTTTTCCCCCAAACTTTTTATTCAATGTGGAGCTTTGATTACGACAATCATGAACTGCGCATACAGAACATCTTCCTATTTGAAAACTGAACAGGGATTTATTTTAGTGGAGGATTGATTTATTAGGAGATTATACAGAAAATTTAGCTCTCACATATCATCAAAACATTGTATCCTCAATACCGTTAATTCGTAGAACATTCTTCCGTCCTTTTTCCCCCAAACTTTTTATTCAATGTGGAGCTTTGATTACGACAATCATGAACTGCGCATACAGAACATCTTCCTATTTGAAAACTGAACAGGGATTTATTTTAGTGGAGGATTGATTTATTAGGAGATTATACAGAAAATTTAGCTCTCACATATCATCAAAACATTGTATCATCAATACCGTTAATTCGTAGAACATTCTTCCGTCCTTTTTCCCCCAAACTTTTTATTCAATGTGGAGCTTTGATTACGACAATCATGAACTGCGCATACAGAACATCTTCCTATTTGAAAACTGAACAGGGATTTATTTTAGTGGAGGATTGATTTATTAGGAGATTATACAGAAAATTTAGCTCTCACATATCATCAAAACATTGTATCATCAATACCGTTAATTCGTAGAACATTCTTCCATCCTTTTTCCCCCAAACTTTTTATTCAATGTGGAACTTTGATTACGATAATCATGAATAGCGCATACAGAAAAACTTATTATTTTAAATTATAGTTATTATTAATCATTCTCAGCGGGGCTTTTGATTACGGCATTAAGGAATTGCGCATATAGAACATCTTCCTATTTTAAAACTGAACAAGGATTTATTTCGGTGGAGGATTGATATATTAGTAGATTATACAGAAAATTTAGCTCTCGCATATCATCAAAACCTTGTATCATCAATACCGTTAATTCGCAGAACATTCTTCCATCCTTTTTTCCCCCAACTTTTTATTCAATATGGAGCTTTGATTATGGCAATTATGAATTGCGCATACAGAAAAACTTATTATTTTAAAATTGTACAAGGATTTATTTTGGTATATGATTGATTACTAGGAGAATGTATAGAAAATTTAGGTATCAAACATCGTCAAAGCATTGTATTATCAGTACCGTTAATTCATAAAAAGAATTCATAAGATTCTGTTTTCAGCAACATCTTAATATGGGGCTTTTGATTGATCCATTCTGGAATTGTATATACAAGTAATTCTCTCAAGTTTAAAACTTTTAAGTTCATCTTCTTAAATGATGGAATTATAAGCAAACTGTATTGTACATTTGTATTATATTACACAATTGTATCGTATTACACTCTTAAAACAATCATTACAAAGTAAGTTTAATTGAAACATCACATGTCTGGTTAATTAATAATGTTAATTCTTAAAGTTCTGATGAGCCCAGAGTCCGTTGGCATTATTTCTTTTCCATCCTTCGAAGTTTTAGGGCATTAAGAATTGAGCTAACAGAATATATTCCTAATTTTAAACTGTAGAAGGATTTTGTTTTTTATGCTCTTGTTTAATTATTTTGTAATCACATTATAAAGAATTTCAGATATATATCATCAGAAAATTAGACTAGAACCTATTAACTCAAGAAAAACTAATAAATCCAAAGAATACCCATAATCCTTTTCAATAATGTCTCCTTTTTTCCTACTCTCTTTATTTAAAGCTGGTATTTTGATTGTGGCAACTATCTGAAACAGGAGGATGGAATGTTTCATTTTCATAATCCAGTAATTAGTACTTTAAAATAATCTAGTACCTTTAAAAATTAATTAAAAAATTTATGAAACAATTTTTAAGTCATTATGATATAAATTATTGTAAAATTAGCAAGAAAAAAGGAAAACAGCCGCAATGTGATTATTCTGGTTATAGATATTTATTTTTTAAAGTTAACCGCAATTTAGAATGCGTGATGATAATGACAAATGATGCTTAACGTCCAATTAAATTATTATCTTGTAAATTTCAAGTAATATTATTATATCCATTATTTATTCATTTATTTGATATCTTGAAATTGGCTGTGTTTATCACAGCATTTTAATCTTAATAAAGAATTACATTAGTGGGGGATAATGTGAAAAATAAATTCATTGTCGGAAGATCGGGCATGGAAACTTGGGGCATTTGAAAATACATTAAACTGTACTAATATGTTTGAAATCATTTCTTGTTCATTTAACATCAATTATTTTCAGTTTATTAATTTATGTGTTATAAAAGTGGGGGGCAGTCTTTAGAAATGAGAATCTTATAAATACATACTTGCCATTCAAAACTAGGGCATATTTTCAAACAATTGAATCAATATTTTTTTTTCTGTGTTAAAATATTCAGTTTTAAAAAAATAGATACCATAAATGAAAACGATGTAGGATTAATAACAGATAAAAAGGAATAGTTATAGAAGACGATCCTGGTGCATTATCACTTAGCAATCTAGAAGGTAAATTTTTGTTCATCTTCCATTGGTTGTTGTTAATAAACAATACGAACGAAACTGATTTACTTTCATATAACAACTATATTCAAGTCATAGGTATATATTCTTCAGATAGGTTCCTAAAAAATTATAATTAAGTGTCCCAACATGATGCAAAAGAAGTGGATTCGATCAAAATTGCTCCAACAGTTTATTACAAACAACAGCATTAAATGCGAAGTTTTGATTCAGTATTGCAGTGACATTTACCAAGTAATTTTTATTTTAATAGAATCAATTAAGCATTGACACCATTTATGAAAAAATTATCAAATCACGAACCATTAATAAATAAAACGTAGTATTAAATTTTTAGAATTAAATATAAGTTAAGCTAATTTAAAGCTATTATTATTTTTTGAAAATCCTCAATTAAAATATTAGCGACTGGAGAATAAATTTCACTTCCCGCATGAAATATTAAATACCTTTAAGTTAATTAATAGCAATTATTATTCTACAATGATCTTAGAATTATTTTTAAATGCGCAATGGCAAAATGCAGAAAAAGATAATCTCTTAGTAAAAATTATGGATAAAAAACCTCTTAAAAAATAAATCAATATCGAAGAGATATATAGGTCTAAAGTAATATAGGTGTAAAGTGGGTGGTCAAGTAACCAAAAGTTTTCTGAAATATAATTCACACTAATTTTTTACATTGATATGTTAAATTCATGATTACTGTTGTCCTCGGCTTTACACATTAATCATTAATAATAAGTACTAGAACATTAAAGCAAGTACAATTAAAAGAAAATGCATTAAAATTAATTCTTATATAATATTAGTAAAAATGAAGCTAAAATAATAATTCAAAAATATATTGGGACGATTAATAAGATATTTGTTATCTAATCCCTTTGCTTTGCATTGAAATCACTACTTTCGTGACAAATTTTTTAAAATTATTATTTTAATATTTTAAAAAAGTATATTAATAATGAATTTTATAAAAACCTAATGTTTTGGAGTAAAGAACATTACAAGATCCAATAGTATTCAAATTCCTGATCCATTAGTATTCCTTAATCAGTATTCAAATTCAAAATCATTTTTATTATATAATTGATAATAATAATAGGAATGAAAATTAATTTGGAGACTCTAAAACACTAATATCATTAAATATGCCCTGATTTATTTCATATCGACTAGAGCAATATTATCTATATTACTAAGTAGGTATTGTCATCAAGTTTATTTTGATAGCTCAGATTTATATTTAACAATAATTTTTATAGCATTTATTTTATTTATTATTTATATCTAACTACATTAACAAGTGTACAAATAATTGCGTTAAAAATGGGGCATTTGTTCAAATAGGCAAATTTTGAAGCGCTGTCCTCGGAAAATTGTATATAGCATATATTATTTTGTGTCACACTTAATGGCAAAATCCTTAACGTTGACATGTCCGCCTTACTTAATAACCTAACAAAATGAATTCCCGAAACCAAATGAGACTTATTGTTTACCATTTGCACGAGTCATTAGATTCTTACTGTGATGGACGGTAAATAATCGTCTCTCTTAACCACCATCATCTGAAAATGGTATTTATGTCCCAAAGAAGGTGGACTGAAGTTCTTCAAAGCAGTCAAATAATCTAAAAATCGCACTCCGAAATTAGTGAAACTGAAATCACGTTCCTACAAGAGTGCAGGGCAGTAATAATAACAATTATTACACCCCCACCCCACCCCTTCTATTCACGTTCTTAGCGCGAATAGAAGAATGAAGACGATTGAAAGAAGAAAGCTTTCACGTCGGAATCTCGGCACCTCTTGATAACCATAATCTAGAGTTTGCCACAGATTCCTGCTCATTACATGCACAACAGCTGAGGACTGTGATTTCCAATTATCTGGGAGAAGCGTCTCTTGCAGCCAGACCAACACTCACTGATTTTGCAGACTCAAGTGAGGATGGATTGCTCGAGTAGAGCTCTTACTGCACAACTTATGCGATGGGTATGCACATTTCCCTTTTATTTTAATATTGGTTCGGCTTCTAGTTCGAGTTGCGTTTCAGTAAATTGTAACTGCAGAAGAACAGACATCTGAAGCCTTTTTCTGATGCCCAATATGTCGAAACATTATCACAATGTTTCTTATTTTTGAATAAATGTTTTTATTGAATGGATTTAATTATATTTCTATAAATATTTTTGAATTATTTTGATATTGATTCTGGTTTTAGTTTGACTTGAATAAGAAAGCTTTTGCAATTTTTTAAGGTTTCCGAACATACATCAGAAGTTTTCTCTGCTTCACATCATGTAAAACATTATCATAATGTTGTTGACTGAATTTTTTTTATATGATAGGTATGCAGATTTTGTTATTATTTTCAAAGTTTTTATTCCTTTTTAATTTGATTTTAATAAGTTGCGGTTTCAGAGGTTTCTATACGGATAATCAAAAGACAGGTATCTGAAGCTTTCTCTGCTACGTATTATGTAACGTAACGTTTTTTTTCCCCCCTCAAATGACGGAAAAATAAATGTCACTCATTGCTGAGCATAATTTATATGGAATTATGATCATCTCGATCACTTCTTCGAAAGATTAAAGAGAACAGCTAGGAGGATAGTATCCCTGTCAAGATACTGTACAAGAATTAAAAGATAACAACTTTAAATTTGTATTGTTATCAAAACTTGTTAATTAATTTTATTATTATTTGATCATTTATTTGCATTTAAGGCCATCCTTGATAACCAGCTGAAAATGATGAAAGGGTTTATATGGCTAGATCATAAATGAACATTAATTTTCTTAAATTCTCATAATGAAAAACATTACTAAAATTTAATAATTATTATTAAAATTTTTTAAATTATATTAATTGAAAACTGTACAATTAGTTAATGATTTAGAAATTTCTTTTTATCAAGTCTTTCAGAGCTATTTTGTTAATTTAAATAAATTATTTGTTTTGTTTTTAAATTATCAGCTGTTTAAAAGTTATAATGAATGATACATGTTAAAAATGGTTGACTTCTGCTGAAGTGTAATACATTAAGTACTTAATTGGAATCTATATAAATTAGTAGTTGAAATAACCAACTCTTTTAAGAATTTCTAACAATGTAACCCACTTTATAAGTCCCCGTGTGCAGCATTTTTAATAATACATTTTTTTCTTCCTAATCCTGGATAATAATTTAATTAAATGGATGTTTATGATTTCCGCATATTGATAAGCAGCTGCTTTGAAGAAGCAACTTCCGATCCATGTAAAGCATGTTGAACAGCTTTTGACACTTTTTTACGCTTATTTAGAAGCAGTTAGTTATCTGTAGAATACAAATTTCAGGTCTTTGTTAATAACATTTATTACATGCTAGTGTTTTTATAATTCCTTTTTTAAACGGTAAAAATTCTAATTGAATAAAAATGTGGCCATTATGTACAGAGTCAATTGTATTCGCATATAATCTATTTTATTAATTATGTTATTAATTAATTATTTTACCTCTTCGTATTTTAGTACCTATTCAAATTTTAATTATTTATAATTAAATTAGTAATAACTGTATAAAGTGTACTAAAAATGTGATTTTTTTTATTTTGTTGATATTATGTTGCAACTTGTAATACTAATATGGCAATATGATTTTCATATATTTATATCATTATTGAGATTACACATTACAATAGATGTAGCAATATAAAATAATTTACGCAAAAGATTTCTTATTTTGTTGATATTCATATTGGTATTCGAGACTCTGATATGTCATTTATGCCTTCATATTGAAATTGAGATTGCACATTACAATGTTTTAGGAATACATCTTAATCACGACATAGTTGTACTTTCTGTTTTGTTGATATTTATGTCGATATTCGAAATACCATTAAGACATTTTGATTGGTGTTTGTGTTTAAAAACTTGTAGATGTTATAGTTACATGTTGATTAATTAATATATTAATTAAAATTTTCTTAGCATAGTAAGAAATCATTAATTTTTTCCTAAATAATATGTATTGTAGTATCATGCATGTATTTAGTTGGGAAAGTTATTATTACGACTATATATGGTGAAGTATGATATATTATAATAGCCAATTTAAATGTATATATAATTGAATTTAAAAAAAATATTAAAATAAATTAGAATTCTTCTCTTCTGATTTTTCATCCTTTCTATTCTTCCTGTTTTTTTATAAAATGTTTTTACTAATAAATAAATAAAGAATTCCGTTTTTCAGGTTTCAAAAATTCATAACTTTTTTAAATTAGTCTAAAATAGCTTGTAGATGATTTTATAGCAATCCTCTTGCGTATACACAATTTTAAAATGATTTATGAAGTTTGTTACTTTAATTAGAATTGATTTTGAAAATGCTGTTTTTATATTTTTGTAATTATTATGAATGAGATAAAAATGAGACATACGTATAATATTATACATAAAAAACTTTTTTTTCTTAAACTTTATCTTAATATTAGAATTACAGTTAGAATAAAACTTATACAAAATATTTATAATTTTAAAATCTGTATTTTTTTTACACATGAATGATTTTATTTTTAATAATAATGCAGTAAATAAAATCATTGTACTTAAATATACATGAACTAATAATTATCGCCAAAATTTTATTTCTAATTATAAGAACTGCCTGAGTGTAATTTGTTTCTATTACTACTGCTTGGTTTAATATGATTCATTATACATGTGTAATTAAAAAAAAATATTTTGGATTGAAATAACCTGTATTTTCTCCAATAATATATAATATTAATGAAAATCTACATTTAACTTTTCCATTACATTTTATTTTGTGTAGCATTTTCAGTGCTTTTTCTGAATTACTATTATTTATTTTGTTATTGTTATATTACTAGCATTAAAATTACATTATTCCCGTTTATCTTAAATGGTAGTTAATTGGATATTTGGATACATCATTTATCCAAATATATTTTTTCCTGTAATAGATATCGCTAATATATTTATTGAATGGCTGTACAAATTTATACATAAATAATTAAATAATTTATATGAATATTTTTATCCGGTTTTAAATTTTATTATATTTGTCTGATGAAATGAAATTATCAAAAGAGTAGGAAATGAATATTATATTGTATACGTTGAATAAAATCCAATTTATTTTGCCCTATATTTAAATAATTTTAATGGAATTTTTGAATAATTGTTTTGACAAATTTTCCTTATTTAAAATATTTTTTCGGTTTTTTTTTTCTCCAATGCTGAGGAATTTTAATTTGATTACAAAATACTTTTTCAAAGCCTTCGTTCTAAGTTATTTTTTAGAATTATATTTCTTATGTGTCACATACTTTTACTTCTTCTCGTTTTTTCGTTTAAAGCTTGAAAATATAAGCTATTTTAAAATGTAAAAATTTTATTTCATGTTAAATTTCTCTTTTCCTGAAGAAGAAAGAAAAAAATGAAAAGAAAACACCAATCCTATTAAATTGTAAACTTTTTTTTAATGAAAAGTGTTGCAATATTTCTGCAGTTTTTTTTTTTGTATTATCGTTTTATATTACCTATTGGCATTTTTATGGAGTGTTGATATTTATCGATTGCCTTTTATACCAGCTTCGAAATGCTTTTCTCCTTTCGCTCATCTTTACACTTTAATAAATATTTTGCAGTTAGAAAGAAAACATTTATGTTGAAGCTTTGATTGTTGCAATACTAAAAACTTAATTTGATGTCTAAAATGTAAGTAAAAGTTATTTATTATCAAAATAAAGTCAGGAGTTTATTGAATTCTTTTGAAATACTCAGATTATACTGATTTTTGCGAGCAATTTCCATCAGAATGTAAAAAGTAGGATATTTGTAAAAAAATATTTGCCTCTAACACATTTGTCTTCATTGTTTGTATTATGTATATATTTATTATATTATAACTAAATACATTTTAGCTATTATTAAATATATTCAGGAATTATTCTCATGTAGATAGATTTTTAGATATAGATAGATAGATAGATTTTTATACAGATAGATGTATAGATAGCTTTTTATATAGATAGAGATATATATAGATTTTTATATAGATAGAGATATATATAGATTTTTATATAGATAGAGATATATATAGATTTTTATATAGATAGATTTTTAGATATAATGTTATAATACGCAAGTAGCAATTATTAAACATAATAATTGCTACTTGTGTATCATAACATTACATCTAAAAATTACAAAATATTGAAAGCGTAATTTCTTAAAACTAAAATGTTACATTTCAGTTGTTTCAACAATCAACAGATATAATTACATTCCTTTCTATTAGGTTATTATTTTGAGAAAAAATTATATTAATAATTTATGTAATCTAAAAATTTATCTCTAAAACGTTAAACTGCATTGATTATAAACGGTATTTGAATTTTATTATATTATATCTGAAATCTATTACAAGCATTATAAAATACCCCGATAAAAAATATTAAATAGAATTTTGCAACAATTTTATTAATACAATCATTTTAATTGCAATACAATTATTGTTAATAAAATTATTCTTTTATTGAATTACTTTAATTAAATCTATAACAGATACAAGTACTAGTAAGTAGAAGAAACAAATAAATGTGCTGTATATAAATCAATAAATATTTTAATCCAAAACAAAATCGGGGAAATAGACAGCGTGCATAAATGTTATTATAAATACAGTATTAGCAAAGCCAAAACTTTCTTTAAATAGTGGAGTATTTCTTGTGTTTTTTACATTCATTTCACATTCTCAGATTTTCCTTCAATTACTTTAATAAAATCTGTAACTCAGATAAGGACTACTAGAATAAATAAATTAATACAGTATATATAAAAGAATACATCTTTTTAATCAAAAATATAATTACGGAAATAGATAGTATGCGTGAATGATAACATAAATGCTATATTAGTAACATCGAAGCTGTATAGAAGAGTTTTTCATGTATATATGTGTGACCGACAGATTTTCCGACGGGAATCTTCCGATCTTTCTGCCGCTCAGATGCCCTCTGAGGCGGCTACTAGAAGCCAAGTGCGCCGACCAGTGGGGCGGTCAAATAACAGGCTTTCCAAAGCGGTCTGGGGTTTTAACGTGATCGGTGGAGCAAATGATTATCACTCATTTGCCGAGGTGATTTGTTCACCGTGGGATACTTTTCTTTCGATTCAGTTATCATAATGGAACTTTTTGCTTTTCTTTTTTCTTCACATGAGCGTGTAAGTCACTCCATATCGCCCCCGCTGTGTGGAAAGAAGAGAAATGGTATTTATGACAGCTTTTAAAGGTATTTCGAAATGAGTGGTTAAATGGGGCTTCTTAATCGGCGGAATGTAACAGAAGGACGAAAAATCGTTACGATGAGTCACTCAGATTGTATTTGCAAATTCCATAATTAAGTTAATTCGTTTTTATTTTTATTTATTATTTTTTTTTGTAAGTAGAAAATTACTTAAATGCATAAATATATTTTAAACAAAACTATTTGAAAATGTATCTCTTTCATTTTTATTTCATGAAGTATTTTAAAATTGATTGTTTAGTAAAACTTTTTTTCCTTTTTTTTTTGTTATTGTTAATCAGCGAAACGAAACAGAAAGATCTAATTATGAAGATGAATTCTAAAATTGTATTTGCAAACACCATAACAATAATGTCACTCTCATTTTGCTGCAAGTAGAAAATTATATAAATATATAGTCCATGGGATACGTATTCTTTGATAAAGTTATCTTCAATGTATTGGAACTTATTAATTTCTTATGGGCTTTTTTCTGATTTCCTGGACAACTTGCTTTCACCCTGTTTTTGTATATTTTGTATGCATATATTTTTCTTTTTTATCTACCTCTGCAGTTTTTCCTATTCATCCTCTCATGTATGTATATGTCTCGTAATTTTTGGTTTTGTCATTGTGACTAATTGTTGTTTCGGATCTTGAATACATTTCTTTTAAGTTTTCTCTTTTATTTATTTATTTTTTTTTTGATGATGATTTTTGAGATACTAACTAAAGTAAGTGAACATTTATACAAAGCAAATGCTGTTATGACGTTGTTTTACAAAATCACTGTGTTTTTGAGGAACCCCGCGTCCATTCAATTTTTTTTATCTGCTCTGTATTTAAAGTATTATTTTGCCTTTGCCCTTGTATTTGTTTGCCTTTTCTGTAGATTTTATCCGATATATATTTTTTTACAAAATTTTTATAAATATTTATATATTTAAATTATAACGAAAAAAATCAGCTAAAGATTAAAGCACATTTATTTTGTTTTATCTCTGTTCATGGCTTTTGTGTGTTTGCTCCAACTTCATATGTAACTTCTTTCGTGTGTCAGTGATATTATATATTAAGTGCTTTTAATAAAAACATTTAAAATAGCTTTTCAGAATTCTATTTAACATATGTTTGTTATTTAAAGTAAATTATAATTCATTTTAATCCTTTTTTTAATAGGACTTGTAGGATTATTTTACTACACTGTAGTTGTATTCTACTTTTTATTGAAAATCCCTGTAACGTTCATTATTTATGATATTCTGTTATTATTTCTGGTGTACGTTTTGGTATTTTTCTGTTAGGCGGTCGGAAATTTATCGACCTTTTATATTTTTATTCATTTTTTTTCTGGTAAATTGGAAATAATATTTTTTTTTAAATTTATTAAAACCATTCAAAACAAATGTACAATTTAACTAACTAGATTTATATATGGGATGTTTACATTTAAGAATTAAAAATTTCAAAAGAAGAAATGCAGCCTTTTCAATTACTGTATATTTCCGAATATAAACGGTTCCATGTATAATCCCGAGACTGCGTTTTTCTTAAAAAAGCTATTATTATTTCTGGTGTACGTTTTGACACTTTTCCGTTAGTTGGGCGAAAATTTTGCCAACATCATATTTTTTCGTTTTGGCAAGAACTAATTTTCATAAAACAAATTATTGAAACTAATTTTCATTAACTATCTTATGAAAAAAAATTAAATCGTTTCATTTAAAATGTTTTTTTTTTTTTTCATAAATTTAAGAAATATAAATTAAAGGAATAATAACGAGATTAATTTATCGATTCATCACTTGCGCCAGGCTAACGGAAAAGTACATGTGCCCCCCCCCTTCCCCCCATATTAGTCGATTTTTTTTATGAAGGAATCCCCTCACTTTAGCTTTAGAAAAAAATTGTAAAAATTCCCTGCTTATACATGGAAATATACGATATGTTCTATTAAAGGTACCTTGTATTTAAGTCCCTCTTGGTATAACTTAAATTTGTCTTTGTTCAATTTCTTCTATTAGCTCCACTCTCCCTATATATATCTTGTTCAAATTTTCAATCGTTAATAAAATACTTTCTATTCATCCACTCAAATTCAAATACATTTTTTTGAACTTGTAGTGGATTACACTGGATGTTAATACAGTTTTTTCAAATATTAATTCAGTAATTAAATTTAATTAATTAATTTTAGTTATTTTTAGATTTAAGTTACATATATCTACCAATAGATGGCGCCAGAGGAAAATGCTAACTTTATTTGTAGCGGACTTTTCTGCAATAACTTTGCAGGAATTGACTTAAAATTTTTTTTTTTATATATTACTTGCTTTTCTTTCTTTTTCCCATAGTTGACAGATTTGATTCTTTAAATTACATTTTAATTTCATGTGCAACTTTTTAAATATTTTATTGATAATTATCCCAGCTATCACTCCTGTGAAGATTCAATATTATTTTATAGCTATATAGTACTCTCTTATCCAAAAATTGCTACCATTCTGATAGCTTCAAGAAGTTTTATATAGTCAGTGTTTATATTTATATTTCATATCATCGTAGTTATTTTTTCAGTATTTATATTTTAATCATCCAGTATTTACAAATTTCCTGAAAAGATTTTTTTTCAAAAAATAATTTCGTTTCAGCTATATAAATACACTTTATAATAATATACTTTTTATTAGAAAAATTATCTGGAATTGTTTTGGTTCAGTAAAATATTAATATTTCATTTACTTATTGTATTTTTTATTTACTCAAATTCTGATAAATTAATGCCAGATATGTTAGCCATCAAGTTAATCTACTACGAAAAGAAGAAATAATCTAGAAGTAAAATAAAAGAATCTGTTTGGTATTGAAAAAAAAAAAACCCTAAGTAAATATTCTATTGAAATTTCTATAAAAACAATATATATATATATATATATTAAATAATTTCTTTAACAATTGTTAGTAAGGTATTCAATCAATTTTTTAAGAATAATTTTCATCGATTAAACTGCCTCAAGTTTTAAAGAAAATTTAAATTTAGAAAATTTAAAATTAAAAAAAAAAATTTTTAAGTCTGTAAAGGTAATAAATAATTACAATAAAAAACTATTCATTTGAATAGATGTTCCTGACAAAATTATCAGTGAACAAATACTTTCCGCTTTTATTACTCATTATCATAGCAGAAAATGAATGGAATTCAAGTTTGAAAAAAAAAAAAATTAAAGTTTGACACTGTGATAAAAAATATTTCTTAACTATACAATTTTTATACGTAGCCTCTACTCTGTATATGTCTTGACTTTGCTAGGTTTCAGAAAATATAATATATTTTTTGGTAAGTTTTGCTGGAAAATTATCAGTTAAGTTTGAAAATTGGGATTAAGAAAAATTGCAAGAAAAAATCTTATTATCTATTATAAAGTCGCAACCGTAATATCTTTCAGCAGTTAAAGAATAGTATTGCCACAATAATTTAATTTTTATTTAATTGAGAAAGAACAAATGTAACATAATTTTTAGTTTGGCCCTAAATAAGCTAACATAGATTTAGAGAGAAAACTTAGATCTCTCATGCTGTAGTTTTAATTTATAAGAAATATTAGCACAATAAAATATTTATATCTCTCAATGTTTAATCTACAATATTTATGTTTGCAGATAGTTATATATCTACAGACAAACATTCAATTTTATATATTGAATAATTTTTTGTTTGCATACAACATGCAAAGTGAGTAAAGTTAAGATTGACCTTCCGTATGAAAAATTAGTCGTTATTTCCTATTTGATTTGACATATTTAACAAATTTAATATCTTACTAATTGAAGGTAAACTATTGGTTGTTATGCAATTTAATATATAATATAATATCAATAAAACATATGAAATTAAAGAAAGAGGGCAAAATACATCTGGAGGAAATAAGATGCGTTTAATGGAAAATTGTTGCTTTAAATCTCTCTTACTCAACGTGTATGTTGGGATGCATAGACAAGATACAAAGATTGGGATGTATATAAAAGCTGTTAAAATTGTCAATATGCGATTCAGTAAAAAAAAAGAAACCTTTTTTTTTGTTAATGTTAAATAAGAAAAGCAAATAAATGTGTTAGTTTAAAATATTTATATTAGATGCTCTACATTTTTTTTTTATGTTTGAATATTTTTCATGTTGTTCCTGAAATTTTTTTAAAGATCCCTAATTTTTACGAAATCATCTTAATAGTAATAATAAATAGTAGAATCCTATTAATAGTAATAATAGTAGAATCATATCAATAATAATAATAAATGATAGTTATTAGTATACTACTAACTATTAATATATTAATATAGAAATCCTATTAATAGTCGTAATAAATCATATTATATAGTAGTTATCTAATTCTTTAACAAATTTTTTTTTCATACAGAAATTATCAAACATTTAGGCTCTGATAGTTTTTCCGAAATCCTTTTGGAGTGAAGAAAATGGATATTGAACAGCATTCAAAAAACCTACTCCAAACGGTTGTAGTCGAATTGCGAATCATTTGAATCAAATAGACACATTAAATATATTCGTATTTTTATATAAATAAAATAAAAATCACTTCGTAGTTGACGAAAAAAATAAGGTAGATTTATTGGTTATACGCAACGTTAGTTGCAAAAGTTGCTCATCCTAGTATAAAATCTGTTAAATGCCAAGCTAGTCTTAACAATAAAATAGAGTCTCCAGCAATGCTATGAGAAGGTTTGGTTTGATTTGTCGCTTTATGGTAATTTTTTTGCATACTTTGGGCTAATTCGACTAGGACCTATAGTTTAAAGTGGATTTTGAACCACTAACAAAACGCCAGAATTCGAACCTGAAGCCTGTGGTACCAACGACCAGAGTGCTAGGCTATGAGAAGGGTTATACATACATATACAGTATATGTATGTATTATGTGACAGTTATCTATGCAACAATTTTTGGGGGGGAATGGGGGGGAGGTCCATAAGAACCCAACGGACTATGCTGTACTGCTTCATGCCATTGATGAGCTTTAATCACTATTTACTGATCACTTAAAGTATCATACTTAAAAATGAATTTATTCCTTTCATTTTATTTAAGAAAACTGTCTAACAAACTGTCTCACGGTGAATAATTTTGTTTTTCAAAACATTCTACTGGATTTATTTTGACTGAAATAGCTTGTCATCAATTGAATTAAAGCTAACGATATTACGTAAAAGAAAAAAAAATTTCGAAAAAAGATATATGTTTATTTGAATTTAGTAATTATTTGGAAATAAAGTTTTAAAATAAAAACTTTTTACGCTTATTCGATCAATATATTAAGGCTAACTATGTGTGCTTTAAATCAGCATTATATTTTCCGACTTTTATTCATCTATACACATAAATTTCAAAGAACAAAGTCCTACTTGTGTAAATCTTTACAATTTTGTTTAAATTTTTCATTTAAAATGAAATAAATGTTTTGTTAGTATTTGAAACACCAAATGACTTTTCAGTTACAATAAATAAATAACACATAAATATTACCATACTCATTGAGATTATCTGAATGTTAAGCAGGAACATCCGATTTATAAAGCTCCAACCAAGTTCAAGAAAAACAAAAACAAAACATGGACATTATTTTTAAAAAAAGGACGCAAACTTCATGTAATTGCTACCTTTATTGTGATTTCACCTATTGTAGTGAACATTCTAAAGTAAGAATTCTTTCTTTATATACAATAGACAAATAAACGATGTAGGCCACCTACCTACAAGTTTAATAATCATGACTTTAAGATATGTACTTGAATTCAAATAAATATGGTAACCGAAAAAGGTTTTCTCTGAATTCATTGTGCTCACTGCCTTCATCAAAAAAGGAAGATGCCTCCCAGGTTTAAAATATCTGACATTTAACTGTCTTTTTATACTGTAGGAAATTTTGCTTTTTTTTAATGCATGTTGTAGTTTTATTCAATTGCCTTCCGATATAGCATGCGAATTCCAGTAATAAAAAGGAATAGCTCTGAAAAAAAAAAAATAGGTAGTTATTTTGAATCAAAAAACACATTTCTGTACTACTGAGGTATTTTGTATTCTAAAAAAATAAATTTTATGGAAATCGCCCTTCCGTATTATTTTTTTTTGTAAGAAATTTTAAAAGGTTTAAGGAATTTTTAATTAAAATCTGTTTATAATAATTCACTGTTATTTATTTCATCATTAAAAATTTATTTGATTTTATTTTAATGGAAAAATATTTTTGTTCTTGTAAATTTTTTTTTTCGTAAGCTCTTATTTGAAAATTTTTTGTTCCATAGCAAAATCGAATTGATTTAATCGATTATTTGTTTTTTTAAAAAAATAATGAAGGATTCATTTCCATACGAATATATGAATAGTGTGCTATGTTTTGATTTTTGATAAAAATAACAATTTCTTGTCAATAATATTTGTATCTGCTTTTTCATTTTTAAAAATTTCTGTATTATGAATTTTGATTAAAAGCTTTAATTGGAAATACTTAATATTTTTTAACGTTACGTTTTTTTTAAAAGATATTTTCTTATGTCAATATTTCACTCAAAATTTTAATTTATGAATAAATTGTTTAAAAATATCTACAATGGCTTGTTGCAATCATGAATAATTATATTTAACATACGATAAAAAAAATCACTTTGAATTATTAATAAACTTGATTAAAAAATTCTGATAGTCGAATATTGCATATTTCAATTTAAGTAAAAGAATTGCAGGTTATGAATAATTAAGAGAATGTTAATTTTGTAATAATACACGAATGGGGAAAGATGTTTTTTGATGAGTGCTTTTGATAATTTTTTATTGATATTTTGTGATATTTGAGTCTTTTTTTTTATATTCTCTGCATTATAAGTATATTGTTCATTTAAATACTATGGGATTCTCTAATTTTATATTACAGTGGAAAGGGCCTGAATGGTCGAGTGACTAGCGCTCTGGCGCTCGTTACCACAGGTTTCGGGTTCGGGTCCCGGCGGTGCCATGGATGCTTGTAGTGGTTCGGAATTCACTTTAAGCCGTAGGTCTCGGTCTCATGTGACTGTAAGAGCATCACGGAGCAAAAGGCAGACTTCTACCTACGGTTGTTCCATCACAACAGCAGCTGCCCCCTTTCCCTCCATCCATAAGTTGATCACTCATGGGATGTCCGTCCCGCACTGCAGGACATTGAGGATTAGTCACAACAGTGGAAAAAAGGCAGTGTTTTATAAAAAAAAAAATAATGGCCCTCTGTGATTGATTCCAGTTCTTAAAAATGTAATAATATTATATTTGCAGCCTCAAAAAGGAATAGCACATTTAAGTAAGTTACAAAATGTAAGTTGAATAATTAGAAGAACAAAGATCAATCAATGAGATTTAATAAGTTTTAAAATATGCTTCAGAAGCGTATGTAACTGTTTAAGTATGTATCAAACTGATAAATAAGGCCATTGAATTGAAATGCAATTCAATTCTGAGGACATTAAATTTAGAAAAGACAAATTATGCCTTATTATGCAAAATTTAGTATTTTCTTATAGATTTAGAGGTTAAGCTCTTTATTTCAGATACATCGATTTCCTTTGCTGAGAGATTATACGATTTTTTTTAGATATTTCAAAAGAAATGTAACAGATAATTTCGTTGTTATTCATGTTTAGCTGAAAAATGTACTGAGAAAAAAAAAAATAAAATTTAGTAGAACGAAAGAAAAGACATTAGTATCGAAAAGAACGACACAGTTTTAAAGTAAATAAGTTTCAGTGTGACAATTGTTTTTGATGTATATTAAACATTTGTTAAAAAAAGTTAGACCTATATAATCGATATATATATATTAGAAGTATAGGATAAATGTTAAATATTTTAAAGTATTTAAGACTATCGGAAATGTAACAGTATCTGAAAGCTAAAAATTAATGTAAAAATAATTTCTAGTCTATCAGGTGAATTAAATTCATACCCATTTATTGCTCATATCCCTCTATCACATTATATAACAAAATATCTTCTAATTTGATGGTAGAGTCAAAAGACTATATTAATGATAAGTATTCATATATTTTTTGTGCTCAACTTATTTCAGCTATAGTGTTATATGATAAAATTGGATAACAAATAACACTATAGCTGAAATAAATTACACTACAATATCAATATTACATGATAGCGTTGTTGAGCACAAAGCCATTGAGTAGAAAAAATATACAGAGAAAGTGCATGCAATACAAAAAGGCAACATAATTGAGAAAATTGAGAAAATCGGTAGTTTTGATAATCGGCCATCCTATGTCAAGACTTTTGTTTAACGCTGCTCATGAAATAATACCAAAATATTTCAAAACTATTGTACCTTTTTTTGAATATTCCAGATTTATAAGGCATTTCTAATGCAGCGAAAACAAACATGTTATATTTTATTCTTAATAAAATAAAAACATAGATTAGGCTTGTCTTGTCCGTAGAATAAAAGATTGGATTAATTCCACTGATGGATTGATGAGGAGGCAATCGAGAAAGTTAGCAGCTCATCAGGGAAGAACATAAACCTACTTTAACACAATCCTACAATTGAAATGAACTGAGAGTTTTTAACAATATAGGAACCCTTAAGTTTCTACATATTAACCCATGAATCCTCTAATCGGTAACACTACTTCGATGAATCAACGTTGTTTCCTACGATGATGAGAAGGGGTTAAAGTCTTCCTCATTTGTAAGCTATGTCGTACTGAAGATAACTTGAAAAATTGTAATCAACAATCCGACTATCTACAGTTATCGATACTTTGTCACGGCCTCTACCGAGTCTACTTTCTTTTAAAGCAGTGGCTGTAGCGCATGCTCCCAACGGAAATCGAATTACGTCATTGTACCATGAATGAAACAGCATTCACGCTGCTCAACTCGTCAAAGACCTCACAGGTAGTTGAGAAAAAAAACATTTATTTTTTCACAACGTGCTTATATTTGTTGTTTTACTTAAAAATTAACAATCACTTTTCTAGATTTTTTAGCATTTTATAATTCCCGCCACATTAACTTAGTTATGGGAGAGTTTACTGCATTTTTATACCGGTAAATGCATATGCAAATGAACATATAAATAAATAAAAAGATTAAGAAATGATTAGCTGAAAATGCAAATATAAATAAATAGATAAAACCTGGGTAATTAGGTGAACAATGTTATTTTAAATAAAAGCATTAAAGTGGAATAAAATAAGTGCCACTTATAATTAAAATAAAACCCCATCAAAATAAAAACAAACTCCAAGTAATGCCGAATAAATAGTTCATAAATGATAAAGAAATTAAGATTTGTGATCAATGAATAATGCAAATTGAGGTAGGGTTCATTTTAATTTTTGCAAATTCCTACTATTTGTACTGTCCATCTTACTTTATAGCGCATTCACTTACCGAATTTAGCACATTATGTAAGAATAAAAATGTATCAATCACAATTATGATAATACGACTCATTTAATTCACCTTAATCAGTGGATATTTTTCAAACACCGTTAAAATGCTAATAGAGGATATTTACTCTTAACTACTGTTATTACTCAACCTCAACAAGAAAGGGAAGTCACTTTAAATGAGCTGTTAACAATGATTCTCATTATTGCATAATGGGAGTTGGAAAAGAAGTAATAAAAATCCCATATTGTTGCGAATTTACAAGACTCCTGCTATAGGGGAATAATGACACTTTCTATAAATATATTCTTTGAAGATTCTTTAATGGGAACCCATATTTGCAAATCTACGAATAGTATTTTATGGGAGCAATTATTTTGATTAAATTCTGTACGTCTACTCCCCAGCAATAAAATTAATGACTTTATTTCCATAATTGACTATTTATTAATTTGTACATGTTGATATGAATTCAGACGGTGTTATAAATAGACGTCGAATATGCTTTTATCTTTCTGTGTGGATGGATCGAAGATAATGGTTCACTACCGATTACTGTTTCGGAATTGTTTATCTATAGCAGTGAACCATAAAAAACTTTAAGGGGTCCGTGAGTTAGATAAGGAGAATTGTACTCCGACTTACGCGATCTTGAAGTTAAGCGGTTCTTGATTTTTTCAATTGGCGAAATTGGCGCCCGCATATTCTTTTTTCATCAGGAGTTTTTAATTTTCAATGGCAATATTGCCGCCAGTTATTTTCCGCTGTGCTAAATACTGAATAAAATTTTTTTCATAAGGTGTCTTCAATTTTCCAACATTGCCGCCTG
Source organism: Caerostris darwini (assembly GCA_021605075.1). Classification (NCBI taxonomy): domain Eukaryota; kingdom Metazoa; phylum Arthropoda; class Arachnida; order Araneae; family Araneidae; genus Caerostris; species Caerostris darwini. Next base: position 916,884 of record BPLQ01008142.1, read on the forward strand.
CTATCATCTGATGTACTAAATATTGAAATTATTTTCTTTTTTTCATAAGGTGTTTTCAATTTTTAATGGCAACATTGTATCCCACTATCTTCCAGTGTGCTAAAAATTGTACTAATTTTCTTTTTTCATAAGGTATTTTCAATTTTATCAACACTATTTATAATTTCAACATCAGTTTTAAATCATAAATTAAGTAATTTTTTATACTCACTTAATCCTTTTATTATTTCATTTCATTTTCTCATTGGTGTTAAATTTTCATTTCGTCATTTACGTTGTTCTAGTGTTCCAAATTCAGCATTTACATTCCTTACAGTTTTCTGCTTTGCAGTTCAAAATATTGTCCCTATAGAAATCAATTTGCAAATTCAATTAATTGTTTATTCTGTAAGTACAGAATTCAGAATTATCAAAAGGAAATTGTAATTCACAGTTAGTATTCATGTTTTCTTAATTCAAAGCCAGTGATCTAAAATTTCATACATTCTAGTGTGTTTTCATTGCTGTAAATCTACAAAATAAATATTTTCTTTTTTTACCCTTTATTTTCAAGCATTTTTTTTCCGGTTGTATATTTTGTCATGAGGGTAAAAATGAAAAATTTTTAAATTTTGCAAGGAAAACGGGCTGACTTCAAAATAATTGGGGAATATTTTAGAGGCTGAAAAATTATAGACTATGGATTGAATTAAAGAGCTGCAATTTTATGAAATATTTTTACTAGTGATTTTGTTAACGCCTAGTGCCGTTTAAGCAAAATTCATGTGAATTTATATGCAAAATTATACTCAATTTAAGCGATTTTCGATGAACCCTCAAAGAATAACTTCAGAATATTATTGTATTCTTTTTCTAATATCCACTGAGATCTAATTAAATCCGGCTTTTTTTTCTCCTACAAATGTATGCAATAAATTTTTAAAGTATAAAACATGTCTAAGTTCATTAATAAAAATAACTGACTGTCTTATATTACTTAACCCTTTATATCCTTATCAATACATTGAAATTGAGGTAATTATAGAAGCAGCATGATGCCACTAAATCGCAGACTTAATAGATACAGACTATCGTGCGACACAGCTCGCAAACTATCTAAAAACTAATCATTAGTTGTCATTCACACAACAAATGGTGAAATCGCATTTTTTTTTTTTTTTTTTCATTTAAGAAACTGGCCACTGCATGATTAGCAAGTGTCTAAAATTTAGCGCATATCTATCACTGCATCATTTATTTCTTTTGCAGTTTTTTATTTATTTTGCTCATAAATGGAAGTCGAATAGAGTTTTATCTTTCTTTGTGAAGAATAAAAATTAATGATTTACTGCCGATTGCTATTTCGGAATTGTTTATCTATAGCAGCAACCCAGGAAAAAAAATTTAACTGGTCCTTGAGCTTGAATGAGAAAAGTGTATAATTTTTCTCTATTTTACTGAGATCTAATTAAATCCAGCATTTCTTTTTCCTATAATAATGCAATAAATTTTAAATGTATAAAATGTATCAAAGATCATCAATAAAAATAACTTACATAACCAATAGTTTAATAGTTGCTTCAACTTTTATCCTATATCACATAACATATTTCATAACCATTATTTGATATTGTGACGCATTTTGTGATATTGTAGTACATCGGAATACTGTGTGTTATAGATTACTATAAAACAGTAACGCTGATTTTAAATAGATCAGTTTATTTTAAATGGATCATACAATTCGCAACCAACTTAATCCTAAGGTTCTGAATTATAATAAATTTAGAGCCTTAGAATGTAATTCCTTGGAGGAAATTAGCTTTTGTATTATGCTATTTTTCATTATTCTTCAATTTAGGAAACAGACTCATGATAAATTTTCTCATAAGTGAAAATCACACAGTGAAATCTAAAAAATTTCATTTAGTAAAATTATCATTATATATTAATAACAGTTTAATAAAAGAAAGAAACCAATTCCGACAAATTGTAATTATTCCGTTCGTAATAAGATAATTATTTTATTAAAGTTTAAGAAAAAATTGCTGTTCATCAGCTATTCTCCATGCATGCTTGTAGAATGTAATAGAAGCAATAATAAATAAAATAAAGGGGTTAAGTTTCCATATATCTAGTAAAAATTTTTATAAACAAATCGCAATAAATAATTCAAAATATTCAAATGTTGAAAAATTTAAAACTCGTAATGAAATTCTAAAATTGAAAACTCGTTATGAAATTCTAAAATTGAAAACTCGTAATGAAATTCTAAAATTGAAAATTCGTAATGAAATTCTAAAATTGAAAATTCGTAATGAAATTCTAAAATTGAAAATTCGTAATGAAATTCTAAAATTGAAAACTCGTAATGAAATTCTAAAATTGAAAACTCGTAATGAAATTCTAAAATTGCAAATTCGTAATGAAATTCTAAAATTGAAAACTCGTAATGAAATTCTAAAATTGAAAACTCGTAATGAAATTCTAAAATTGAAAATTCGTAATGAAATTCTAAAATTGAAAACTCGTAATGAAATTCTAAAATTGAAAACTCGTAATGAATGATACTCTAGATTATTTGTAGCAGAAAGTTTTGTGGTTTCTTAAAACTTTTGTCTTATATTACATAACTATTTATAACCAGAAAAATCCCTTGCCCTTATCAATACATTGAAATTGAAGTAATTATTAGAAATAGTATGATAGACTAGATCGCAGACTTAATGCATGCAAACTATCCTGGACATAACTTGTAAATTAACTAGAAATTAATCATTAGTTGCCTTTCAGACAACAAATGGGTGCGCTTTTTCATTTTAGAAACTAGGCACTGCATAATTAGCAAGTGTCTAAAATTTGGTGCATATCTATCACTGCGCCATTTTGTTCCTTTTTTAGTTTTTGTTTATTTAATATAACTGGTTTGCTTTGTAATTTTATAGATGCATTTTGAGCAACATTCTGAGAAGGTGGTTGGCCTCATCTTATTGGCTTGGCCGTCATTGTATGGCAAGAGTTCATAGAACAACAAATGTTAGAACCCTTTAACTATAGGCATAAAGTATTTAAACGACAAAAGTTCTCTGAAAACTTTTTGAGATCATTCTTTCAGCATTCAATTTTATTACTAATATCTCAATAACAATGCAGGAAGATATATAATATAATAAACAAGTAATATAAAAAAAAAATTTAAAGTCAATTCCTACTTTTTTTTCACACTATTGCAGAAAGTCCTTTATAAATAATTTTCATTTATTTTTTTAAATTTATCGGGCGCCATTTATTGGTAGATATAGGCAACATAAATGTAAAAGAAAACTAAAATTAATTAATTAAATTTAATTATTGAATTAATATTTTAAAAAAACTGTATTAGCATCCAGTGTCATCCACTACAAGTTAAAAAAAATGTATTTGAACTTGAGTGGATCAATAAAAAGTATTTTATTAACGACTAAACATTTGAACAAGATATATATATAGGGAGAGTGTGAGCTAATAGAAGGAATTAAAAAAAGAAGCATTTAATAATTCAGTCAAAACGTCAACTTCCTTAATATACTTAGTGACAATACTTTCAAATCATAAAAGATTTCGATCCTTAATTTTTTTTCTATCTACTCTTTATAATCAACACCGACAACAAAACTGCATATATTCTGAAGCAGAATAAAAAAGTGAAGTTGTAAAAAAGCAAAAAAATGTCCTTTTTTTTTTTTTTTTTTTTTTGCATGCTTTTTTTATTGTAAGCACATTTATCTCACCACTGCTTAATATTTTATAGTAATTATGTGATATTTTGGGGTCTGATGGCCAAGTGATTAGAGCTCTGGCGCTCGGTGCCATGAATGTTTGTAGTGGTTCGGAATCCACTTTTAACCGTAGATCCCGGTCTAATATAACTGTTTAGCGTTGCGCGTGGAGCTGACAACCCTAATCCGTAACAAAAAAAAAAAAAAAAAAAAATCTCACGTTTCGAAATCTGACAGTAGGTAGACGGTCTTGGCCATGGGGTTGTTGCGCCCATGCAGAAGAAGAATATGTGATATTTTAAAACAAACATTAAAAAACTGTTCATCAAACATTAAAATAATGTTTATTAAATGCTGCAATTCGTCGGCCAAGCATATCCCACACATGCTCTATTGGATTCAAGTCCGGTGAGTATGCTGGCTGCTCCATACGGGTGATATCCTCCAATTAAAGGCATTCGCCTACAATGTTTGCACGGTGAGGACGGGCGTTGTCATCCATAAACAGAAATTCAGCACCCATGGCGCCCCGAAACAAACGTACATGTTGTTCCAGAATGACATCCCGATAGATGTGGCCTGTCATCGTTACACTCTGAACATGCAGGTCAGTTCTGGAACCAAGAATAATTCCTCCCCAAACGAGCCATCCTGTCGTTCAATGGTGTTCTCTTGGTGGTAACGGGTACCTGGCGCTCTCCATATGAAAGTCCGGCGAGAATCAGACTGCAAACTAAACCTGGACTCGTCGGAAAACATCACACCAGACCACTGTTGCGGTGTCCACAATGCATGCTCTCTACTCCAGGTTAATCGCAGGCGACAGTGAGTTGCAGTAAGTGGAACACATCTGACAGGCCTACGAGCATATAGACCAATGTGCCCTAAGCGTCTGTACACGGTCTGCCTTGAAACTGTCGTACCGGTAGCTGAAGAGAGCTGACGAGACAGGTCTGATGCTGTGCTCCGTCTGTTTCTTTTGGCAGTAACTGCTAAATACCGGTCCTCATTCGGCGTTGCAACTCGGGGGCGACCTGTGCTGTAACATCTACTCACATTACCATCATCTTGGAATCGTTGCCAAAGCCTGAAGATGACACTCTGGGCGATTCCAAGTTCCTCGGATACTTCCAGCTGGGTACGCCCACATTCCAGTCGTCCGATAATTCTACCACGTAAAAAATCACCCAAATGCTTCCTTTGTGCCATAACTATGCGGTTATTGCACTGAAAGGCTTTTAAAGCGCTTGTGAACAATTTTACTTCTTTGCCACCATTCCTTATATATCCCTCTCTTACACTCTCGTCATTGTGATGTACTATTCGCGCCATCTGGTGGTTTCCTGTAATTTGCATATTCTTCTTCAAGATGTGTGTGATAATTATACAGGTGAAATTTTTATTTTAGAGTTCAATTTCTGCGTGATTCTGAATTATCCTTAATTTATGGACATGAGTGTATATTAATAATAGCTTAAAGGAAAGAAATTCCAACAAGCTGTATTTATACAGTATACAGATTATTACTTTAAAGAACAAAGAAAAAAATTGGTTATTCTCCATACACATTTTTTCGAATGTAATTGAAACAATAATGAAGAGAACAAAGGCGCTAAATTTTCATACAATCTTGCAAAAACTTTTTATAGCAAATCCTAATAAATAATTCAAAATATTCAAATGTTTTGTAAAATTGTTAAATTATTTAAATCAGAAAGTTTTATAGATACTTAAACTTTTGATGAAAATAAACAAATTATTATAAATTATTATTTAAAAACTTATTAAGTTAGTTTTTATAAAATTGATTTATCCTTTTTACACAAATCTGAATTCATAAAAAGGGAATAAAATTATATTATACATTAAAGTAAAAGGAAATTCACACACTAAGCTATATGGACATACATAGATATTTTTGAAAGGTATGTAATTTATTCTACAATTCTAATTGTAAAATTTTATTTCTTGTTTAAATGGAATACTATTTTATTGCTCTAACCAGATTTTATATAATTTAAGTTCATTATATTAAGTTAAGTATAATTAAGTTAATTATATTTTCTTTCTTTATTTTTCCAATCTTTATCCAATTTAACCTTCAATTAACAGCCTGTTAACTGGATTACACTACATTAATCCATCTCATCATATCACGTGACAATTCATTAAGCCTTTTGTGAGATTTCATTAATCTGAGTGAATCAAGCAAGATGCTTCTTGGTTGCTCATAGTACATCCAAGCCATACTCGATTTCAAAGCATAAATTGGCACGCATCTGAGAATTTCTGGAATCAATAGTATCTCTTATAAGCATCTCTAGTATTCTATAAATTCTGATAGACACAATTTTTTCCATAACTTCGCATGAAAAAATCCAATGGAGTGAAATCTAAAGAGTATCCAATTAGAATTCCATAACTCCTCTAAAACTTGCCAATGTACCTTAAGAAATCGAGTATCGTTTGGACGTACTACAAACCAAAGAATCTCAAATCAAAATTTATTAATTTTTGTAGTTGTATTGTAATTTAGTAAAGACACTTCATTATCTCTTTTAGTTTATTTTCACATAACTTTTATAATCAATTCATTAATGCTCGTGTCCGAGAATTTATGAGTGTGAATTAATTTTCCTATCCATCGAGAATCCTATTTCAGACAGTATATGTGAAGACTTTCTGAAATTGAAATACGTATATGATTGAATATATCGAGATTTCATAGCTTACTCTCTTAGTGAATCAGGAAAATGATTTTTCTGAGTTGCAGCTTACAATATTTTAATTTTTTTTTCTAAAATAGAAACATTAATGTGAGTGAGCACAGATAAACATCTTTTTTATGATAATTTATACAATATTTGAGACAATATTACTGAAGACTTTTACACATTGAAAATTTTATTTATGTGAATAACATAGGTATTTCCTTTATGTGACAATGCATACAGTATACAACATTAGATGAAAGTAGAAAATATGATTTTCTGAAAACATCAAGTACATTATTTCTGATCCAAAATTACAATATTTGTGAATATTTTTCCAAAACAGCCTATATGTGCACGATCAGTATTGGAACTTCATTACTTTCCATACTCGGGAATCTGGTAAATGATTTATGTAAGAAATCCCATAGACATATTTAAAATAAATTATTTCTCTCAGGTACACCAAGCAGTATTTCGGGCAATACTTAAGAAAACTTTCCGGAAGCAAAATATTTTGTGCTCAAATATTAATGTTTATTGTTTGTTATCTTAATTTGTTAATTGAAAGATTTTTAAATAACATCACACATAATAATTTATACAAAAACTTACAATATCTGCAAACACCTTTTATGTACATGAACATAGAAACTTTATTGCTCTAAGATTGAAAACCTCTTTTTAATGTATTTTTCCAATTTGTCTTAAGAAATTTCCATGCTTTAAAGTATATGAAATAACGTTTACGAGATCATCAACTGTTTGTTACTTTGAGCAGTGTAAATGTCCCTCAAATGTAAATTTAAAATTCCGCATAAATTGAAAGCTTAGTTTAAATCCGCTTGTGTTTGAAATGAAATAAGAGAGAAATATCATTAATCCTCTTAAATAAGAATTAAAAAATATTATATAATAATTGTAGCACTCACAATTTTTAAATGTTTAATCTGATTCGAAAATAAATTATCTTAATACTACAGTATCATAGAAAATTCTTTTAAATCATTTCTGTAATACTCCAATTGATACATAAACAATTGCCAGTATAAAAAAATACATTTTCGTTGATAAAAAAAACAATTACTAATCATTTTATCATCTTAGAACAAGGTTTCAAATGGTTATTTTCAATACTGAACTTCTTGGATTCTAATCTGTACTGAATTTCAAATAGAGTAGTTTAACTAACCCTAATAAAAAATAGTGCATATCTCAATCTTCCGTGCACACGATAACAAATTCATTTTGTATCTTAGTTTATCTCCTTTTTAAATAACCTAAACACGCCACTCATTTGCATTTTTCAATCGAATCGAATCCCAAAACGGACAGGTACTTAGAAATTTTTTCCCCCATCGTAACGATTCCCAACAATAAAAATAATAACACTAATCGTTATCTGTGGTAATCTGTGTCTCGTTCAGATTGGCCAGTCATTTGCTTCATCTGCATGTTCATGAATATTCTAGGCGTTCTCACTTTCCGTTGCTATCCTCTTTGACGTCACATTCTCCTAATGGTCAGATAACGTGCAAGCTCATCCCTGGTGACGGATTCGTGGCCAGTGTTGGATGTCTTACGAAACGACATCAATCCCTTATTCAATATTTAAAGAGTTTGTGCCCGGTATAGCACCTAATGTACCTGAATCATGAAATCATTCGTGTGTTCTCCCACCCTGTCGGGTATGCGATTTTTATTACAAAAGGGCATTTGCATATTTTATTGTAATACCGGCTGTCTCGTTTTCATAGCTCCATTTTTAATGAGCTTCAGGAATAGGCTCGGTTTTTATTCATAACAGTGTTTTACATCGATTCAAGATCATCACTAAACAAGGGGATGTTTGGTGTAAGCCGGAAAAGGCATACGGGAAAACATGTAGTGATTTTAAGCAATTGGGATGCAATGCTTATTTTATTTATAGCAAACTCTTAGTTATTTTAAGCAACAACTGAGATCTTTTTGAGTTTATACTGCTGTATTTTATTTACAGCAGATAAGGGCTAATTTTTGACAAACATATCTCTATGAACTTGCATTTCTTTGTTTTATTTATACCACAAATGGTAGAGAGATTCATAACAATAAACAAAAAGAGTAGTCAGTTAGAATCTACACAAGTCATAGAATATAAAATAATGACTTAAAAAGCAAATATATTAAGCAATAAATATTAGACAATTGTAATAATATCTCGGTTTACGAACCGCTCTAGACATTAATATTTTCAAGCATATTTTAACTTGAAATATTGATATAAATCAAAGGCACACACTCCAGTGTTTTTAACCTATGTTCAATTCTTTAACTTCCTTAATATCTTAATGTTTGTAAGGAAGACTCTTTGAGGATTTCTTAAAAGATTTTTGCCGGATTGTTAACAGTAATCTATTAATTAGGATGTAAAACTGGTTCAGAAAAGGTAATTAATGCTTCATATATTAAAATAAGTAAAAATTCTTCTAGATGTTCGTGTTACGATTTTTTTTTTCAGGTTTTTCACTAGGCTGTAAATAATACCCTGTTATATTGCTCCAGTACTTAAATTTACTTCATAAAAAGAATTATACTGTTCAAAAGAAATCTAGAAATTCATTTTCAAAACATAAATGGTATATTATTAATAAAAAATGAGCCAATTAAAGTTAATGTACTTTAAATGTTACAAAAAATATTTCGAAGTAGATAATGTTTAATGGAAAATCGTTTTCGAATATACACAAATAACTTTTACATCTTTATAGCTACCGAATCATTCGTCCCTTTTTACAAATATATATGATTTAAAAAATTCAAGCAGTTTATGGCTTTAGTTACATTACCTAATTTTTGTCAAGGTAAATAGCTGTCATTAGTGTACTGCGAAATTTACTATGTGAGAATAAATTTATAAGCAATATAATCATAATATCATCTAAGTTGAAAGTATATTATAGGTTTCATTAGTTTTTCTTCTCTGATCCCACTCTATATCAATCCATTTCAAATGTAGTTAATTAGCAAGCATTACACGTAAGGTCGGCAGATGAACCTGTATGCATAAATGATATGGACTTTGAAATAGAATTGAAATAGTAGGAAATGTACTCTAAAAGTTACTTTAATCGCTCAGTTTTTGACACCTAACGGTCCTTTTAAGTGCACTTATTTTGATAAGATATCATTTAAGCACCGTTCCACTCCAGTTTGCAGATCACTTAGCAATGTATTTTTAAAATGCAATCACTGAGTATCCATTGTACACCTTGTGACTGGCATATTAAAGTATTGGATGGCATTAACTCATTTCCTCCCGTGAAGTGGTATGGAAACATCAAACATTTGGTGGTGGAATTTAATTTCAATTTCCTCCTTCCATCAGCAGTTAACGAGAGTCGATTAGAAAAGCAAGCAAACCATATCTGTGGGGACACGATCTATCGTTCGAACGTGTCCACAGAGCTCAATAGAGCTTCTTTAATCACACCTGTCACCTTAAATAGTAATGACAAGGATTGGCAGAGCTGATTGTAGGTTCGCACCGGGTCATTTTCACAGCCGTTTATGATAATTCTTTGCTTCTTGCCAACATGATTATCCAGGGAGTTGCACGTTTTCCATCTTTTGCAGCCTTATTTCGTCGGCTCTCCATGTGGAACGAAACCATATCAGGGATTCGATTGCGTTTTTTGCTTTTGCTTTTGCGTCTCTGAACAGAATTCAAAATCTACTAATGTGAACTATTTTAATGGAATAATCATTTTTGGTCGAAGGATATACTTTTTTTTTCAGATTTAAGTGAAAAAATATCCTGTAATTATGGTTAGTTACATCATGGAGGCTTCTTCTTTGTTTGCAAATGCGAAAATTTCAAATTTATGTAGATTATAGGTAGTATATGGTTACTTTGTTTGGGAAAAGAGAAAAGATTCATTCACAAGAGGTTCAAAATTTATTTAAAAATAAACTTCTTTTCAAAAATTTTTTAAAAAGCATAATAATTATCAACACATAGAACTAATGCAAATGCTACTATATAGTTTTAAAACTATTTGATTCCAGGAAGTAAAATCTCAAGATTAAGTATATGAGAAAACGCTAGTCACAGTTAAATATATTTTTCTATTGTTGTTTCTAGCATGCGTAATATTTCAATGCAAATTTACAAGCTAAAGTGTGCATTTTTCTTTTTCAGATGCTGAAAGGATGTGATCTCTCATTTCCAAGGTCAAGAACACAACTACTTCTAGAAATAAACTATTTAAACATAACATAGAATAAACAACATTGATTATTAAAATAGCTCTTATGAATGTATTTTAATAAATGTATAGTTGACTCTTCTAAGCCTAGACTATCTCTTCTCAGGATTGATAAAATAAATTTCAGTAATATTGTACATTACTGTGAGTACATTCTTTTACTGTTGACCCATACTGTGGAAACACTTATATTTTTTTATTAATGTATATTTAAAATTACCTGAACATCAAGCACAATGCATCAATATGTTTTGAAGCTACAATGACGAGGTCTTGACAATACATAACTCTTAAGAGAAACGAATTATAAACAAGTAACTTGATCACAGTATATATAATAAAAGCGTTTATATATGTATATAATTAGCAGTTTTTTTTTTCTTTCCAAATAATTTCTGCCCATCTATAAATTCAAATATAGAAAAGTCTAGATATATAATCTTTAAAACATCCCTAATAATACATGAAAAGTGCTATTGTCATAAATATAACTTGTACAGCTCCTTCTAAAATAAAATAAAATGTAATGGAAATTAAGTCTTGGAGAAATATTTTTTTGATTTTGATTGCAAGGAATTAATACAATAGAAATAGAATTCTTAAAGCAGTCTGCAGCATAATCAGTATAATCAGTTTCTGCAAAAAGTTTAAAATAACTACAGTCCAAAATAGTACAGTTTTAATTAGTTTAAATAATAAAATTTGTTTCATACCCACAGTTAAAGGATTCTCTATGAAAAAGCATATACTACAAAAGAGTCCTAAAAGCAAAACTTATTTGCAAATCATTTCTTACTATTTAACTGTAACGAACCATATCAGTTGAAGAATGTATTGACCAGATACATTACTTTCATCCAACTAGAAACATAAAATACTTTATTTAAAATATTTATTCATCCATGTACAAAATTATCGAAAAACGCAATGTTTTAAGAAACCGTTTGTGTGTCATACATTAGAATGACAACTGGCACTGCACAACATTCTGTGAACTTAGTGAATCACCATAAGCATTCTAAATGCTTTAGATAATAAAATGTTGAGGAATTTACAGTCTCTTCAATGCTTATAGAGAATAAAAATTTATTGAATTCTTCTATGAATTGTCAAATGCTTTTCAATAAATGAAGATTCAAAATGATAATTTTCAAGAAATGGTATGTAAAGAACAATTTAACATAACGATTTTTATCTTGGATCTCTTACTATCCATAAAGTTATACAACCATCAGTACTTGACTAAACAGCAAGATATAATTAACCAACGGAGAATTTACGATGTTTGAAACACGTGTTGCTGAAAATGAGACAACTGACAAACTGGTCTAAGAGGCATGACGGCTAAACTGTGACAATAGTTATCTTATCACTCTTAACTATATAAATCCCGCAGAGAGACAACGGCTTAAAGAAAAGCCGATTACTAAGTATTACCAGATCTATGAAATTAAAGTGAATCATAAAAGTATTACTAGACCGAGAACTTATCCCCTTAGGTGAATGAAGATAATTAGGGAAGGGACAAATCTTGCCGAAATTGCATCAAATGCGTGAAAATTGAACTTATCCCAAGAATATATTTTTAACTACCAATTGGTAGCTTTGCAAAGCTTGAATGAGTTTCCGTTTCCCTTTCATCTTTTAACACTTAGCTGGGACAGCATTGCGTTAAATATCAATGCACTTCAACCTGGTTTTTGTTGTTGTTGTTGCAAATACAACATAAACTTACTGAAGCAATTTATTTTTTACAAAAATGTGAGCGTGCATTTAACAATTGCTGAATGTACTCTTGGATAGAAAGAGTGTCCTTAAAAATTAGTTTCTTAAATTTAACTGATATTCTGGATAATTGTCACCTATTTCTAGATTTTTATGTCGAAAAATTTTTGAATTAGTTCGCACCACATGTTGCCCCACCACCATTAACATTAAGCAGACCTCATATTATTTAAAAAACCCAATTCATTAGATATTTTAAGTTTCAAAACTAATTTAAATATATTCGAAAATGCATCAATGCTAGTATTCGTTTAAAGATTAGAAATAAACTTACCTGTCTTTGGTACATCTGCATATTTTTTAACAAACCAGATAGACAGAGATAGACAGAAAGGTATGATAAAATGACAAATAAAAAAAATAAGAAAAGTTTCTCCTTTCAGTTCCATTTTCATCAAAACTTGTGACACAAAGCAAATTCTCTCAAAATTTTAATTGAAATTTAATTTTCAACTTAATAATATTCTAAAATATTATTACTAAGTTAAATCTTTGAAAATTATGAGGTGAAGCAAATTTATTTTTAAAGTATAATAACCATAACAAATTTCAAAATTTCGAAACTGAACAATTTTTTATACTGCCGTATTATTAGATTTCATATGGAATGTTGTTTATTTGAGAAATTCGCATCGGATATAGATCATATAGTAAAAAGTAAATTGTAATCATTTTTTTTTTGTCTTCAGCAGTCTTTAAAAATTAACGGAACGATATAAATTTACTGTCGAATATGGTTGTGAATTCACACCAAATAATTTTTAAAAAAATATATTGAGAGAAAACTGCTGAATATTCTCTTCGATTGTGTTTCTCTATAAATTTACAATAAAAAAAAAAAAAAAAGAAAGGGAACATTGAAACAACCCATTACACATTTTTCCAAAATAATAATTCAATAAAAACACGTCCTCATTTAATTAATAATACCACAAAAACATAAAGGAATTCCCTTTATGAAGAACACGCATTCCCTCTACGGCATCAATTAGTTACAAAAAATAATTCCGAAACAACTTGGACTGCGTCATGAGACACTCTCTCCCGGATCACCCCCGAACGCTTTGACAACTCCTGATTAATCAAGCTCCCACCTGTAAATAATACTAGTTGGACTTTCATTGGATGTCGGGGGGAAATAAATAGCGGATAATTTGAGGCGGAGTATCTATTTACAGGCTGGAAGATGCCTTACACAAAGATTAAAAATGATTTTTTCAAAAGGCAGGGCCATTCTTCTTGGCTGTCAGTTCCGAGCTGACCTACAAAGTTCGCCCCCAGTTTCTTCTTCATCTTCCTCAGACAAATAGCTCCTGACTCACCACCCACTCTATCCTGGAATTCCGATATCCCTCCTATTTATCTTCCCTCCAATAAATGGACGCCCATTTCTGACACCACTTCTTTATTTTTATCCCTCGCCTTTTTTTAAAAGCCCGCTCTCCTCTCTCTCTCCGATTCCGCGAGAGTTAAATATCAATATTTTTTTAAACGACGAAGATCCATCTATTCACTTATTTTGTGACTCGCTCCCTGCCAATTTTATTTAGTTTTCCTTGGAGATTCGCAGGGGGTGAAAAATCGTTGGATTTCTTTTCTTTATTTTCTTATGAAATATGTCCAGGGTTGTAGACAAGTTGAGAATATAAATGCTTTTCTTATTTTTGACAAGAATTTTATCCAGTTTATATTTATATATAAATGATATATGTCAGTAGATAAATGCAATAAAATATAAGCATGACTATTCAAACATATTTGTGTGTTAGAAAAAAATCATTAAAATCAATTAATAATGGAACTGATGAATGAAAATGGTTTCCTTATTTATGACAATTATTAATTGAGTTTTTTTTATAAATAATGTATGTTAGTATAATAAGTTGAAAGCAAAATCTAAGCGTGGCCTTTTATGTTTTAATTTATATGACTTATTTTGACGTATTTGTGTGTTAAAAAAATTCATTAAGAACAATTAATAATAGAACTGAAATCTTCAGCTTAGCTATTGTTTATTTTTATACTTAAATTCCTGCATATGATATGATGAATACAATAAAATGCAAACGTCATTTTTTAAAAATATTTCTTAACAGCCTCTCACATTGATTACTCTAATCAATATATTTTAAACAATGGAGATCTATCCATTCTCTTATTTTTTCGACTCGCTCTCTTGCAACTGCATTTTTCCATGGAGTTTGAAGATTCTTAAGAACTGAAAAATTGGTTGGATTTCTTTTCACTATTTTATTATGTAATCAGTCGAGGTGTGTAAGTAGACAAGCAGGGAAAAAATTGTTTCCTTATTTATGACAATTATTAATTGAATTTTTTTTTTATAAATAATATATGTTAGTAGTATGAAATGAAAGCAGCAAAATGCAAGCGTGACTTTTTAAGTATATTTGTGTGTTAGAAAAAATTCATTAAAATTAATTAATAATGGAACTGAAATCTTCAGAATAGGCTGCTGCTTATTCTTGTACTTAAATTCATGCATATGAGGAATGCAGAAAATTCGGATGTTATTTTTTATGTTAGAAAAAATTTGTTTAAGACAATTAGAGGACCTGGAAAAATTCGAGTAAGCTAACCTGAGAGAAAGCATATATTCGATTCCCATTTCAATGCAGTCATTGCCTTCACAAACGAGGTGACTCGGTTGTGTTTGTGACATAAGCATCTCGCATCTGAATGTGAATTTTCCGTGGTTTTCCTAATGTGACATCGAATTCAAGTCAGTTATTCCTAAAATTCATAGCAATAAGCAATATCTATTTTGAGTTCGTCAGGGATTGTTCGCATCATACTAAAGGAGAAAAAGAAACATTTCTTGATGTCCTTTATCCTTAAAAAATGTGCCCTTCATGAACAAAATAATAATTGTACACAGGCCTTAAGTTTATGCAGCTCCTTATCTTTGTATTTAAGGTTATTTTTATTTTTGTGTCTGTTTATTTCTTTAAGAGGTAAGACAAGATTAACTTTCTGGGGGGCTTCATAAATGCCTTGTATTTATGTCACTTTGTTAAAAGACCAGGATAAACATTCATGAATTACTCGACAGTACTTAAACCACCTTCTGCATTAAATTTACTTTTAAAAAACAAAACCCATATCTCTAGAAATAAAATGTACATTTCACTATCACATAAAATATTTTTAAAAATAAATAATTCATTCTTTACCAGGATAAAATAAATAATTAATTTCAGATAGTGCAAAAAATTTCATTTTCCCTACCTTATATTATGTACTAATTCCGTATTATAAGTAAATCCTTACAAAACTTGTCCTGAAAGCAACATTCTGAATCCTATATAAATATCCTATTTTAGCCATTACTCACATAATTCCCATTTAATGGAGTAAAGTAGGTTATCTTCCTGGAAACCTTTTAAGAGGAACAGATTCTTATTTCGTTAGGTATGACGATAATGTCCTTTCAGTCAATTTGTTCATGGGGAATCTATGTGCAAGCCGCTCTTAAAGCTACCCTAATAAGTGATACTACTTAATCAGTACTTAGTTTTGAATTCGAAACGATCTTCTCAAACAGAGGTGGGTGCTATACTTCAGATAACACTTAGAATATATATTAGATTATTTATAGATTATTATATATATATAGATTATTTATTAGTAGATATTTTCGCTATTTAATAAAAGTACTCATAGATCCTAAATGTTTAATTGAGTAATTGATTATATATATTTATATCTGAAAATCATTTTATTGGAAAGCAAATAAAATCCCTTCCTTTCCACAATAAAATATACTATTATTTACAAATTGTGGCAAATAATTAATTTGTTATTTCGTCCTCTACCATTACTATGATTGTGAAGCATTATATTCCTGGCATAAATCAGAAGGAAACAAAACATATAAATATGACAAAATGAAATTATATCAAATAATCGGAATAAAAAAAAATACAAAACACAACTGCGTGAGAACAAAAGGGTTAGAATTAGAATTATTATCTTTGTAAAATCTATCGTTGTATTATTATAAAACATGAGATGCCATTCTTAGTATACTGTTTGACACAAAATAAGAGCTAAAAATATTCTGCGCTGTTTTGCAACGTCCTTTTTATTTTTGTAGTAATATTACAGAGCAGAAAAAATGAAACAGTAATTATACATCCATTTAATAAATTAATTAAATAATTGATTAATTAAAATGGTATCAGGGCTGTTTTACTATTAATTTCTAGTTATTTCTCAACTAAAATAGTAGCATAATGTGCACTTGAACTGTATTTAAAAAATCAGATTTTCATATTTTAATAAATCTAAGTTGAAGTATTTGAAGAATTCTCATTTAGATTTTTAAGTAGAGCATAAGACTGTTCTAACTTCTATTTACAGTATTTTTGAATTACAGTATAGTACATTGAAACCTCTCAGAAAGACCACCTCTCTATTGAGACTATCTTTTTAAGCTTGTTTTTCTTTTTCCTTGGAGTATTAATATTAAAAAGTCATCAAGATCGACAAGCCCAATCTTTACGAAAAACTGACGCTTATAAAAGACTGACGCTTGAATTTCCATACTCTTTTACACTTTGAATTTCAAAACTATCTCAACAATTTTTTTCACTCGATATAATTCATTTAAGAGGAGAGGGGACTGGTTCGGTAAACAAATGTTTATTTTTTTCCCAAATTCTTTTTGCGTCATCTTTTCTGAAGGACGATAGCGTACTACTGTGTCCAGAAAGTAAGACCAATTTTCAATTTAAAATTCCCGGGGCTCATGGAATTTCAATTTTTTTCTTTTTTAGGTTGCTGGCACTGTCTTTGCTATATGTGTGAAATTTGACGTCAAAATATTCATTAGTGTTTGAGTTACGCTTGGCTTTGTGAGACACAAACTGATTTCGGCGATTTTTGAAATGTCTGAATTAATTGTGCAAAAAACTTGCATTCAATTTTATTTGCGGAAACGTATAGAATGTTGCAGAAGGCATTCGGTGAGGCATTATAAAAAAAAAATAATAATAAAAAAATTTAAATAATAAAAAAAAGTTTCAAAGGAAAAAATAGAGAAGATTTAAAAAAAGAAATGAAAAAAAAAAAATAAAAAAAAATGTCTGGATATTCTCTCAATCTTGATCTCTCGGACCGACCTCCCTTTCACAGTAGTCAGAATAGTTTGGTTTGGTTTGTCGCGCTCTAGGATCATGTTTTACAAACTTTAGGCTAACTATACCGGGACTTACAGTTCAACGTGCTTCCGAACAAACTACTAACTAACTAGAACACTAACAAACCCCCATGTCACAGTCAGGATTCGAACCAGAAGCCTGTGGTACCAGAGGCTAGAGCGCTAGTCAATTGTCCATCAGGCCGCCATGGGTAGAATAGAGAAGATTCACTGTAGTATAGGGATTTGAACTTAAACAGAAGTATAAGATAGGTTTTTACCAAACACAACATAAAATAAAATATCAGGTTTTGATAAGAACAATTACAATGGAGTACGAAGAAATATTTTGAAAATTAATTTATTTATTCAGCATTGGGTCATTGAAATACTTAACCCTCAATCGTAGCAATTTTTTAGAAAAAATTATTATTAATAGTACGTGTAACGTATATATTCATACCAGGTTATGCAAAAGTGGATATAATTATTAATAAGTAACATAATGAACGTTAATTGTTTAACTAATATAGGTGCATGTCAATCTTATTGAGTATGCAACATTTCATAAACACCCGAAGAACTTTAATTGTACTTTTTAAGCATTCAGATTAACAATATTTTACACCTGAAAAGGAAAAGATGCTATGTACTGTAAAGAACAAAAGCTGTGCATTAAGATAAACGTTAACTGTATTAGATGGGGAGGTTTGCAATTTGTGCTGACGTTCCATGAATACTTAAATGTCGGATAAAGTCTATTTATGGTATTAACTGTGTGTGGTCATGCACTATTCTTTAAAAAAGGGCAAAAAAGCGAACTTGCTAAAACTAAAGCTTCATTATACATACATGTGTAAGTTGCAAGTGCTAAAAGTGATTAATAACTGATGCATAAAGCATACCAAATAATGATTACATAAACTTATTTTTAAAACACAAGTAAGATATTCATTATTGAGAGCTTCAATAGATTGATTCAGTTGATTAGAAAAGATCGATTATTCTTTATATCAAATAGTTCTGTTTCGGTAATTGTTTATTTCATAGAATTGCTATAACTTTTTGAGATATTGCATATCACTCTATTCTATTATGCATTTATTTTTTAACATTCTATTATATATTCATTGTATTTATTGGAATTTTAGTTTCTTCATTTTATTGGACATTTTTATTTTGTTTATGAATTTGATTCTGGAGATGGAGAAACAGTCAGAATACTGCTAAAGAACAAAGCGTAAAATATATTTTATTTAGAATTTACATTAAGTTGTTACTTTTATATAATTCTTGTTCATTAGTAATACGCGTTTTTATAACACTAAGACGTAATGCCCATTATATTAAACATGCCAAAAAAATATAATTGTCTTGGTTAAATAATTATGCAACTGAAAGTTTATCTCAAATGTGGCAATAACTGATTAAAAATATGGGTTTATATCTCAAGCGTTTAAAGAAATTCATTCGATGCTTCTTAATTTCAAATTCGAGTTTTAAGAAACATTTTGAATTAATAATAAAGCATTCATAATTTCTTGTCAGCAAAATGTTGACAATAGAGAAATTTAGAATCGTTTCTATCTACTGTTAATGGAAGACTGTAGAGATTAAACTGAAATAAAGTTTCTGCATTGAAAATAAAAAAATAATAATTCCCATTTGGAAATAAAATATGAACAGAAACAATAAAATGAACAGATTATTGCCTTATAAATAAGATCACTTAAATAAATATGGACGAACAGAACAAAGGGAGCCATTTATGAATAGACCCGTTTGTTTTCCATATATATATTGAAGCCCTCCGGTGATTCAAAAAGTTGAAAATAAATAAAATCACTGCCGCATCACAGCACATTACACTGAAGTGACAAAAGTCATGGGATACCTCTTAATATCGTGTCGGCCCTCCTTTCGCCCGGCGAAGTGCAGCCACACGACGTGGCATGGACTCAACAAGTCGTTGGAAGTCTTCTGCAGGAATATTGAGCCATGCTGTCTCGATAGACGTCCATAATTGTGAAAGCGTTGATGGTGCAGGATTTTGGGCACGAACAGACCTCTCGATGATGTCCCATAAATGCTCGATGGGATTCATGTCGGGCGATCTAGGTGGCCAGATCATTCGTTGGAATTGTCCAGAATGTTCTTCAAACCAATCGCGAACAGTTGTGGTCCGGGGACATGGCGCATTGTCATCCATAAAAATCCCATCGTTGTTTGGGTACATGAAGTCCATGAATGGCTGCAAGTGATCTCCAAGTAGCTGAACATAAGCATTTCCAGTCAATGTTCAGTCCAGTCGCACCAGAGGACCAAGTCCATGCCATGAAAAAACAGCCCACACCATTACGGAGCCACCACCAGCTTGAACAGTGCCTTGCTGACAGTTTGGGTCCATGGCTTCGTGGGGTCTGCGCCACACTCGAACCTACCATCAGCTCTTACCAACTGAAATCGTGACTCATCGGACCAGGCCACGGTTTTCCATTCATCTAGGGACCAACCGATATGCTCACGTGCCCACGAGAGTCGCTGCAAGCGATGTCGTTCTGTCAGTAAAGGCACTCGAGTCGGTCTTCTGCTGGAATAGCCCAAGAAAGCCAAATTTCTCCGCACAGTTCTAACAGACAAGTCCCTTGTACGTCCCACATTGATTTCTGCGGTTATTTGACGCAGTGTTGCTTGTCTGTTAGAATTTACGACTCTTTGCAGACGTCGCCGGTCTCGGTCGTTAAGTGCAGGCGGTCGACCACTGCGCTGTCCATGGTGGGATGTTATGCCTGAAATTTCATACTCTCGGCACACTCTTGACACAGTGGATCTGGGAATGTTGAATTCCCTAACGATTTCCGAAATGGCATGACCCACGCGTCTAGCTCCAACTAACATTCCGCGTTCAAAGTCTGTTAATTCCCGTCGTGCGGTCATCATCACGTCAAAACCTCTTCACATGAATAACTTGAACAGAAATGAAAGCTCTGCGAAAGCACTGCGCATTTATACCTGTTCTACGCGATGCTACTGCCATCTGAAAATTTGCATATTGCTATCCCATGACTTTTGTCACTTCAGTGTATATCATATGTACATAGAATGAAAATATCTTACATCTATACAAATTGATGCTTATTTAAAATACTTCTGAATCACATTCCCTTACTTTAACGAGTCTCCAAATTCTATCATGATTATCACCTCTTTATAGTTTTTGCTGTGGCATGTTTCTTTGCCACAATCCTAAACTGACTAAAATATTTTTATCCTAACGTCTAATTGAATTCCTAAATTTTATAAAGGTAGAGTGCTTTATATTTTAATATGAGAAGTACAATCTTCGAATACCAGTTCAAATGCTCCAGTCTTAGCACAATAAAGAATTTTGCATGAAACTATAAAATCTATAACATAAGAATTTGTTGTCATTGAAATACAATTGGAATAAAATTAAATAAATGGTTTATTGAGTATCTGTATTGCTTATATATGGGGAGAATTTTATGTAAAATTTTAAAACTTCAAGTGAAACAAGATTGGCTCTAAGTGATTGCTGCTGATGTCATCGGTTACCATTTGGAAATAAAGACTGCCATTTAAAAATTAAGAACCAAATTTTCGTCAAAATAATAATTTTTCATTGAGAAAATACCAGATCAATTCACCCTTCAACCTGTTGCCTTATTAAAATGTAACTATGGGGATTGACTTAAAACAAGTTAATTACTTTTTCGCTAAAAATTTTTATTCCTTCTCGTTAAATAAATATGACAACATTGAAGATTACCACTTTACCACTTAAGGTAGCCACAGTGTTATTAATACAAAAAATAGTTTCAATCCTTTCTCATTTTTCTCATGGTGCTTAATAAATTTTCTAGTTCAAATTTTATCGCTTTATAATTTATTATTTTGCTCAACAATGGCTTAATAGGGTACAATATCGCAGGGAATTTCACAAATGCTTAGTAGGAAAAGGTTGACCACATCGCTTATAAAGAGTTTGTTTTCTTACCTTTTTCATACTTTTGGTACTTTTTAATCTTTGACACCTTCTTTGCTGTCTTCTGAGTACCCCCGTGAGTATTTTCATCACATGTATCACAAATAAAATAAGTCAATTTTTTCTTTAAAAAAATCTTTCAGAAAACAACTTTCCCCATAGCAAGAAACATCGAAATATTGTTTATTTGTGAAGTCGCTCACATAGCGTTGGATTTCCTTAAGCAAAAACAAGTTAAAAAAAGAATTTATTATTTCAGAATGTCTTGAAAGTTTCAGTTAATTTGTATTTTATAATCAATATCAAATATATCGTTACTCCAGATCTATACTAAATTTCGACGTGCATGAATAACTGTTAGAATTAAATCCAATTTCCTAGAATTATACATTCTTTTTAGTACATTCAATTGCATCTTTCCTATCCTAACAGTTAGATTGGTAATTTTAGAAATAGGAGTTGAATTGAATAGAAAATGAAATTAAAGTACTTCATAATCGAGAAGGAGGAAAGTTGAATGGAACACGAACTTTTTTTGTTTATAAAGCTTAATGCAATATGAGTAGCATTATTGAATAAAAGTCATTAACGATTCGATGACAGGTTACAAAGAAATGCATTTAAAGTCTACCTATAAATAAATTCCAAAGAAGTAATTCTCCATCCATTCAGTCATCCTCTCAGTTTCATCTCATTGCAGTTTCTTGCTCTTTAAATAAGTAAGTTGTATAAACAATCTACTTTTAAAAGTCTTTCTTGAATTCATTTATGTTATTATTATTATTATTATTATTTGTAGCCTCATCGAATAATAGTTTCCAGAAGACAAAAAAGCAACATAAACAGGATAAGAAAGACAAAATAAGTACGAAATTTAAGAATAAAATATTTAAAATTTCAGAATTAGGAATTAAAAGTGAACTGCAAAGAAATTATACTACAGGGCCCTGCAGCCACTTTCTTATATGCCAATATTTGTCACAAATATTTTCGGCCGAAGTTGACAATCATTGAGATGGATAGCTTTATAACAATTGAAATAGGAAATCCAAAAATTTTGAAATGTTACGAGATTTATTAAAAAAAATTCCACCAATGTTTATCTTTAATCAGCTTATCTCAGCAATATTTGCTTATATTTAAATCGTTTAATTAATATCCGTAATAATAGTAAAATAATAAAGAATTACTTCCGTAATAAAGAATTATACTTTAATTAAAACTATTAAAATAGTTTAATAAGAAATGTAAAAAAATTAGGGGGAAAAAAACATAAATTTATAGTTTAGTAAAATTTTAATGCTAATATATATATTACTGTGTTCAAAAAGTAAGATCAATTTTCAATTAAAAATTCCCGGGACATATGGAATTTCAAATTTTTTTTTTTTTTTTTTCTTCTTTAGGTTGCTGGCACTGTCCTTGACATCTGTGTGAAACATGACGTCAAAATATTCATTAGTGTTTGAGTTACGCTTGGCTTTGTGAGACACAAACTGATTTCGGCGATTTTTGAAATGTCTGAATTAATTGTGCAAAGAACTTGCATTCAATTTTGTTTGCGGAAATGTATAGAATGTTGCAGAAGGCATTCGGTGAGCATTTCTATATCGGAAAGAAATGCTTAGAAGTGGTATAAACAGTTCAAAGTAGGCAGAGAGAGCGTTGAAGATGAAGAGCCCTCTGGTCGACCATCCACCTCAACCGACGAAACTCATGTCCAAAAAATTAAAGATTTGGTGCTTGCAAACCATCTATTTACAATTAGAGACCTTACTGATGACGTTGGAATTTCAAAAGGATCGGTCAATTCCATTTTGGGCCTCAAAAGCGTCAAATCTCGATTGGTACCGAAAATACGGAATGCTCCAGCTCACACTGCATTGATTCTTTGTGACGTTTTCACCCAAAAAAGAAACCCATATCCTTCCACAACCACCGTATTCACACCGTGCGACTTCCGCCTATTCACTATACTTAAAAGACCACTCCGGTGACACCGTTTTGAGCCAATTGAAGAAATTCAACGTGAATCGCCGCTCGCTTCGGATGAAATAAATTTGGAAGAATATATAAAGAGTTGTTTTTTTTTTTTAAATAATTGGTTTTACTTTTTGGGCACAGTAGTATAGTATATATGGGCCTTGCGTTTCATTTATGTATACCACGAAAAGTTCACCTCTAGGTGAAAATACTTCTGGATACCTATTTTCCCCTTCAGAAGGCAATGTGTTTGTTGGTAGCAGCGTATTTGTGTAACGCATATGAGAAAACTCGGAAACTCCCACCAAGTACCTGACTGTAGATACGAGACGCTTACATACATTGGCACAATCACCATCAACCCTCCTCGTTTCTGAAGTAGTAACTGCAGCAGATTCGAAAGTCCTCCTGCTTTCTAGCTGAGAAAATATTCAATTTTTCTTGCCATATTTTTATTTCATTGCTGTAGAAGAAAAAAAATTTTAAATCCTCCGAAATAAACTTTATATATATATATATATATATATTTTAAAATGCTTAAAATCAACAGAGAAATTAGAGCGATTGGAGCAACGATAAATTTTATACACTACAGAAAGAATTTTTGAACTTTTTTTTGTAGCATTTTGTGAAAAATTCCGTTCAACTTCAGATGCTCGGCTATATTAAAATAAAATGTTTCATCCCTTAATTATCTTTTAAAACTACGTATTTTAGTATAATCACTTACTTCCTAGAAAAACGAAAAAGTTTTCAGTAGATGGAAACTGAAAATCTTTCCCCGACAGAAAAATAATTTTTTGTAGTACTAGTAGTGCCATCTGTTAAGCAAAATATGCATTTTGAATTAAAGCATAAAATATATTTAATGGCGCCATCTATTATAAGAAAGCAATACTATTTAAAAAAAGATAAATTTTAAATTTCATAACTCATTTTCATAAATTTCATATTTCATTTTTTTACCAGACTTAAAAATTAACCATGAAAAAAACCAGTCAGCAATAAAACTTTATTTAACAATTATTAAATTAGCTTAATTATATAAAGTTATTTAAATGTAATATTTTCACTGATACGGCAGTTAAAAAAGAAGTTTCACGATTGACAAAACTATGCTAATATTTCCATTTCAAACGTAGTGATATTTTCGGAATAAAAATATAATTAAAAATAACTCTATATAACTGTCTTTTTCTGCTTTTATATAATGGATTAGGTTATAGCTAATATAAATTTATAAAAGCAATATTTGAGTAATAACTGTTTGTATACAAAAAATTTACAGATATTATAAAATCTTGAAAATATGATCATAATGAGTGATTTAATAACTTCCTTATCTTCTAAAACTTGGTCTACATCAATTTCAAAGCTTTTTAAATAGCATAATTATTAGCAATATTGTCTAGATTTCGTGCGTGTTTGAAATGGTATGAATAAAAAAATCACACTACCACCAAAAAATAAATAATATAAATAATAAATAAAATAAAATAAAATAAATAATAATAAAAATAATAAATAAAATTAAAAAAAATAGTATCCATCAAAAAAATATTTCGAAAAATAATATCAATCTAAATATGTAAAGCAAGAAATTTGTCTATTTTTATTTCTTAAAACTTAAAATCTACAACACTTAGAAGTTATTTTTTTCCCTCTGCATTTATTAAAGTTTTAACTAGTGAATAGTCTAAATGTTACGAAAAATTCCTATTTATTTCTTAATGAGATAAAAACCGTATTTATTTTTATTTCAAATTGCGCTTACACACTATTTAGTTCAAAAATTGTCTAAATGAATGTCCAAAATAATTTAATAATTTATTTTTATCTGGATCTTATATGTAGGAAATTTGAAAACTAACAAGGAAAATGTTATTAAGGAAATTTGAAAGCTAATAGAGAGTTTTTGCATACCGTACGTTAGTTACCGTAGGACGTCCGTTAGCGTTTTCTCCCTAGCGCGCATGCTCAGTGCATGCGCGCTAGGGAGAAAACTCTCTATTAATCTCTCTCTATTAATCTCTCTCTATCTAAAACTCTCTATTAATTGAAAAACATGATTTTCAATAAATATTTTTCAATTATGTAAGCATCGCAATAACCGGTTTCTAAAAATTCAACATATTATAAAAGTAAACCTGTATTGAAATTATTCAACACAAATTTAGGGTTGTAAATACTTTCACATGGCAACCAAAATGCTGGAGAGGTCTTCTGGATAGAGCTTTTGGTTTACGAAATGGGAAGCCTGGTTTAAGACCCAGCATGAGATACCAAATATGCACGTTAAATCCATAGGACGGAATATTCCTCCGTTTAGCTCGAGGAGGGTGTGAATCTTCCTCATATCACCTCTGAGAAGTATTTTCTCCAAAATGTGGTGAAAAAATGTAGATACAGTATATGTGGATGTTTCAGCATCTAGATGTAAACTACTAACATAATTGAACATAATTTTTTTTTAAATCTTTTTAACTCGCTTAAAGTATTCTGATGGAAAAGTTACACCGGGTTCATCGCATACATCTTCCAGGTTTTCAGGAAATAAATCAATGAGTGAGTAAAAAAAGTGGATTTTCAGGAACGTATTGCAGCCTATCTTTCACCATTTGATGTACTAGATTCGTCTAGTTAGCAGAATTTTTTTTTTTCTCTTTACATTCTTGAAAGAAATCCAGAATCCAGTTTACCATTCCATCATTAATGTTTGCTTCACTAATATTGCGCAACTTCTTCAAATGCAAGAAACTTCTTCCGTCCATGGTTTTCATAAGTTTCTTTTAAACCTAATTTCACAAGGATGGGGAGGGGATTTTTGGAATCAACTAAAGGGACATTCATGATATTTTTCTTCACAAAATGTAATAAACATTTTCTGAAGGCCCCATCTCAATTTTGAAACGATTTTTACAGTGCAGCACAGAAGAACAATACGCATCAAGAAATTCGTATCAAAACATAATCACAAGAAATTGCCTTAAGGGTTTACATATGTTCCACGTGATTTTTTAATGCTAGATCTTATCAAATCATAATCAAGCAACACAGAAATCGCCTTAAGGTTTTACACAGATTCCACAGGAATTTTTAATACTATATCTTAAATAATCATATTTCTAAGGTACCTGTGATATTAATAATATGTGTAACTGAAGGAATTTCTTTTGTGCAAATGAAAAGCTTCTACATTGATTTTTGAAAATCAACATACGTAATTTCTCTGCGTTATGAGCCTTTCCTGGAGAATCCATTATTAATGAAATTATTGCTCATTAATAATACTTGAAATCTTCTAGACAATTTTGAAACTAGCATACCCTAATTCTGCAATCAAGATTTAGTCAAATTCTCAAAAATTCTTCCTGTTTTCTAGATAAATTTCGCACTAAGTCTTCTTGGTGTCAGTCAAGCGTACATCATTTTCATCATTCTGATCGTCAACATGATTATCTTTTGAGCTAAGATTTGCTTTTATATAACTTGATACCAGTCGGTCCTGACAGATTTTTACCGTGGAGGAGGAATAGATAGCATTGCTGAATGTAAGTCGAGATAGTTTGAGGTGCTTTGGGACATACTTGTGATTCCTTTGCATTGTGTAATACAAAAAGAAAAGTCGAAAGAATAATCTTCGGGTTCCCTCCATACCATGGGAAATGCAAATGATGTATTGCAAAAAATCTTCATCCCATCCAGTTAAGAATCAAGAACAAGGAAAGGTTGATTAAAGATTTTTTAGTTTATTAAATTTCCCTTCCCCCGAAATTTAATTGCATTGCCTTATGTAGAGTCACGACACATATGATAAAATCGGTCATTTCTACAAAACTTTGAAGAAGTTTTGTATAGATTTATTCTTTTTGTCTTTTTAAGAAATGAAACAATCACATAGAGTTCATTAATAAGAATATTTGGCTTTTTGCTTAATACAGGGCAAAATTATATTTGTGTGTATACCAATGAATAGTTTCTGAATAAATTTTATGTATGAATTATTATCAGCAAATATTTTAACTATTTTTATGTTAATTACTTCTATACCCAGAGTCACGAAAATATTTTCTTGTGTAAAAGGGTCCACAGAAAGTTTGAGAAGCCCTGGTCTAGAACACGTAATACAACAAAACTAGGTGACGAATTCTTGTCCTACCTTCCAACCAAAGTGAAAGTGGAAAAAAAAAAGAAAGTGGGAAGAGGAATCCATATATAACATATGGGTTCATCGAATGAAACTTAAAACTTTCGCTTGCAATCTCGCTCTAGCGCGTGATGTGTAGGGATATATCAGTGACCACTCACGCGTTCGCGCGGGAAAAGCCGCACCTCAGCAATTCGTCTCTTCTTCCATTAGCAGTTTATGTTAGGAAGCGTCTGCTGGTATTGGCGTGGAATATGAGTTGGAAACTAGATGCAATGTGGTTTCGAATTTATAGCTTTATTAGTTACTAAAAAAATATTTATTGTTTCTTGTCCAACTTGGTCAAAAGTAACATCTAGACCAAGTCCATAAATTCATGTGTTCTTTTGGAGCACCTGTAACTAGAAGTCTGGCTTGGCTCCGTGTAGCTAAAGAAGGAAGACTGTGCCTTCCGGGAGGACTTTTAGGGGAAATTCCCCCGCATTTGCGTATCGTACGGGAGAACACCCGGAAAACTTCCACGAGTTAGTCCGGTTAACGAGGCAAGATACTGAACATCCCAAACACCAGCGAGCTTCCTCGTGTTTTTAAAACCGCGTCTATAACAAAGCTTCCAACGGATGAAACCTCAGGTCTCATGCTCAGCCACTGAGACACGACTCGGGTAAAAATATTTGTAATATGAGTAGTTGGGACTATAGTTCTGCAGAGCCTTCATGCCCTCCAAAAAGAAAAATGCAATTTAATAAGTCTCTAAGAAATCATCAAATTCCAAATTTGTTGGCTCAACGGAAGTGTACCTGAGTGATATTAGTTATGGCAGCGATGCGATTATGACTCACAAATAAAATATTTTAAAAATATTATTTTTAGCAATTATATCATTGTAAATATAATTCATTTACATTAAAAATTTATTAGCGAAAAAGTATCATACAAAAAAAAAAATCATTTTATCACAGATTTTCATCATTATTTTTATTTTTACACATTAGGCGCCAGCGCGTAATGTGGCATTTAGGGAATAATTTTACCTCTATTCAAAGAAATTTCGGTACTTACGTATTAACGGTACCTTGGCAACAGACTTGGCGGTTTTTAAGTGTCGCCAATCTAGCAGCTACTAAGGTTACCAAACCAATAGAATAGATTGGTGTCACTTAAAAATCGCCAAATCTGCAGCTGCGGTTGGCACGTGTTCTCTTTATTGGCGCAACTGTCGCCAAGGTACCATTAATACGTAAGTACCGAAATTTCTTATTCTCAGTCAAAAATTACTAAAGATTTTGAATCTTTTTATATCAAAATATTTTTGCAAGAATGGCTTTTTTATTCATTTTTAAAATATAGATAAGTCTTTTTTTATAATACATGTTAAGAAAAATTTTCTTTAAAAGCATGGCTGTTCATTATATCAGCTAAGCTTAAAAATATGTTTTATATACATTTTTTTTATCTCTATTTACATATGTATTTACTATTAAATAATACATATATATATTAGTTTTATAATGGGGAAAGGTTAGTCAAAACCGTAATATTTCATCTTGTTAATAAAGAAGTGTAAAAGTAAAAACTTTGACAATTGCTATAAAATAAATGAATGAAAAATATATTTAAACTTACTTCAGTATTCAAAAAGAAGTCAAAAAAATTAAAACTTTCTTAAAATTGTGGCGCCATCTATTGGACATTAATTTAATCACTCTAAATGTTTATAATTTAACTAACAATTTTAAAAGAATCGAATGTGGTGAAAAAATAATAACATTTAAAAGCATCATAAAATATAAACAAGAACATATTTGTTTCAAACTTATTTTAGGACAGTACACAAATGTAATTAATTTCTTTTCTTCCTCAGAACAATCATGAGAAAACGTTTATGGAACATTTATTCAGACGAAAGAGACAAAAAAAAAAAAAAAGCAGCATTTTATAAACAGCGCATTGTTTGAAAAAAATAGGCTTTATTTAAAATATCTTAAAAAGAAAATAACCGATGATTTTCTTGGAAGCAATTAATATTTGTTTACCTCTTGAAATATTTTCTTTACTTTCAAATTTCGTAACTTATTTTAATATTTTTATTCAGATAACGAAATCGGATATTTAAGTGAATAAACAAAACGAAAGTGTGCAAGAAATTTTATCAAAAAAATTAATAATCGTTCCAAATAGAGTCTAAAAGCGGCTTTATGAATAATAAAAACTAAAATTCTGCTAACATATTTTTCATTATTACAAAAATTTTAAGGGCATTACTCACATAATGTATTTTTTGTGATTTTTAAATAATTGTTTAATAATGTTATAAAAATTAATTTAACTTTTACTTCAACAATAAGAAAATGATTTCTTCTTAGAGTAATTGTTCTTCTTACATATTTTGTCAAAAAAATTCTATTTCAACAGACAACTAAAAATAGCAAAATTAACAAGTGAAATAGATTGATATGATCTTCAAAAACTGTTCGTAGCACTTCAATGTGAAGGGTCGATGCTGAAGAAATTAATACTGAAACATACATTTATTCCACTTGTAATATATTTTTAGTGACGTTATCTCTAGATCTCTAAACTTTTTAGATTAGATCTCTCAGCTGTTTGGGTCAAGAGCCTCATTGATTGTTTTACAAAATTGGGCTTGTAAAATTATAGTCAAGTAAACTATAATTTTTCTAAAACAGAAACTAAACAAAAAGTGTACTTTATTATATTCATTAAAATGGCATGCAAGTAACATGCACTTAAAATCAAATTCAAGCTTATAATATAGATTTACGTTCAGTTTCGTGTTAGAAAGAGTGAGAAGAACTTGAATTTCGCGAAAGTTTTACACAGAATTTGATCAGTTACAAAATTATCTTATGATTTCTTTTACTTCAGTCAAACAATTAACAAGTGTGAAAAACTTTCTCCAATCTAAAGTATAACCCAACTCGTGGGCCAGTGGTAAAGTGCTCAGCTAGCTTACAGGATTTCTAAGGTTCATATCCGTTAGTGACGTTCGTTGCATTCACTGATTTCAGACGCAAAAGACTCGATGGCAATTGGGGAAATGTGCATGAAAGTTTTGCATCGGCAGTAAGACTGTCTGAAGAGGAGTTTCTGAAACGTAAATGTGTGGTAAATGTTTAGTTTTCTTCTATTCGAAACGTAAATGTGTGGCAGTTACCTTTAAAAGTCCTCTCAGAAGGCCATGTCGTTTTTTCCTCATCCGAAACCTCTACCTTTCTTTTCTATTCCATTGTTGTGTTTCAATTCGTCTGACACCTGGTTGGACAGGACTATACTATGGGGACTGATAGTCGAGTGTTTGGCGCTCGGTACCACAGATTTCAGGCTCGAATCTCGGCGGTGTCCTGGATGTTTGTAGTGGTTCAGAATCCACTTTAAGCTGCAGATCCCGGTCTCACATGACCGTAGAGCATCACAGAGCGCAATCACACATCTTCTCACCAACATCTTTTCCAAACTGTTAAGGGGCAACTCAGCTCAAGGCACAGTGATGTGGTGTAGTAGTACTATACTATGAACTCAAACTATTAGGTTATGTAATGATTGTTTTTTTTCTGTAATAAATCAAAATATGATTATTATTTATAGGATATTAAAAAATAAATTCAGCGTACAGGGCATGTTTTGAAAGGATTGTTTTAAATTCTACATGTAGTCGGATTCAAATGCTCGATGGATGTGAAGCTCATACAAACTAGCAGTGGGAATTGCAGTGTGCGGCGCATACAAACTAGTGAGCTTGTTGACGAAAATTCAATTACCACTGAAGGCCTGTATTGTTTGTTTGGAGACCATTGTTTATTATAAGGGACAGAACTGCGTTTTCTTTACTAGGGCAATAAAATCTCAAAATGATAACAGACGTTGCGAAGAATTTGAAAAACTTTCTAAAACACAAAAATAATAGTATTAAATATATTCTAATAATAAATTTCATATAATTATTTTCATAAAGCCGGTTTATATTTGAAACCTGTGAGAGCCTGTCACTAACGCTCTCCAAACCAGTTCATTTTAGTTTGGACGACAAACACAACCCGAGCGAAAATATTCCCCAGATTTCAAGGAAACAAAATGTCCGCTCCTACTACTGTCTGTTTTTGGTCACGTATCAAAACATCTACGACCTTCCAAAAGATGGCTTGAACGACGAAATAAGTGATGACGTTTGTAAAAGGAGATAAAGTTAATTGTTTTTCGCGTTCAAACTGCAACGCTCGGAGACAGATGTAAATAAAAGCTTTCTCATTTTAAACGTACTAAAAATCCCATTTATGATACAGTGGGAAGCTCATACAAACTCGAGAGCTTGTAGACGTTCAATTCCCTCTGGAGGTCTGTATTGCAATCACTGCATGTAGAAGCAAGAAGACTTATTGGTTCTTGTTACAACTTGTATGAACATCTCGCATTGACAATCAGTTTTCGTGGTTTTCTATCCTACAATATACAAGTGTGAGGTAATTACTCCTGAAAGATTCACGTAGGAC
Source organism: Caerostris darwini (assembly GCA_021605075.1). Taxonomy (NCBI): domain Eukaryota; kingdom Metazoa; phylum Arthropoda; class Arachnida; order Araneae; family Araneidae; genus Caerostris; species Caerostris darwini. Next base: position 949,169 of record BPLQ01008142.1, read on the forward strand.
AATAATCCCGCTACTTATCTGGGAAAAACTCAGCAGTCAGAAACTGTTCATGGTTACAACATGTGAACTCTCATGCCGAATAATGGAAACAAAGAAATACATTGCTGGTATGCAGGAGGACTCAGGTACGAACCCGCCGGAAGCATGCGTTGCGATCACTGCTTTAAGAGACTCAATGACGATTGTGACAGAGTTACAACACTTACTAAAATCTAGTGCAAACCCACTTTAAGTATCACGTATAGACGGTCAGGTTATCTCAGGGAAGTTTTCTTGGTTTCTCCCGTACGACACACAAATCCCGAGCAGAATTGATATGACATAGGGGTAAAACTTTTTACACCTAGAAGTCCGCCCGGAAGGTAATGTCTTTTCATCACCTGCCACAGTGCTGTTCGAGGTATACATAAGCGGAACACGAGGCCCGCCGATGTGGGAAAAAAAACCACTATTTAAAGGTTTACTAATAAATTCTTTTTAGTAACACTCAGGGAAAATTTGGAAGAATTCTTTTTTCTCTGATATTAAAATAGACATTTATTACAAGTTTTAGGTTGCAGAACACGAATACGACAATGAAAATGTTAAATTCTCTCTCATTCCTAAGATATTTGTAACTTAATATTTTCGATATGACAGAACATGTTAGCAAATGCATGTACCTATTTATTATATGTCACGGGGTCGCTTGGAGTATGACTTATGCCTTTTCTCTGAATTATCATTGAAAATTGTCCAACAACAGTCTGTCAACATAGTAATGAACCATTTTCCCTGATATTCCTTCTCTAGTTTCGCAATATCCTGGTGAAAACGCTCACAGTGCTTATCGCTGACCTGATCACAGTTTAAGTGCATTTGCAGGAAGTGCATTTTTAGAAACATTGTGCAACCAAGTTTCTTGTATGCCGACAACATGGCCATGATTAATTTCTTATAGTCATTTGTCTTCACATTTCCTAAAAAATTGATTGACACAAGGCTACAAGGCTTGACACATTCCATGCTTCTTTCTCATCTTGTGAAAGCACGCTATCAAAATTTGCATCCTTAAAGAGCTTATGGATCTGTGGACCAATGAAAATTCCCTGTTTCAGAGTAGTTTCACCGATACAGAAATTTTGTAATTTAAGTACTTGTAGGAGGATCCACTTTTGTCTATGGCTTTCACAAAATAATTCATTAAGCCACGTTTTATGTGTGAGGGTGATAGTGTATTTTTTTTTCTTTTTTCGTCTCTACTAATGATGGATTTTGCATGTTCTTCTCTACATTATCTTTTTTCCCCTCGTAAGCCATTGTTTTGTAACGTAGTGCAAAGTTTGTCTCTTCTGTCAAACTCACATAAAAAACAGCTGCACTTCATATATCTTAATTGAAGACTCATGAGAAGAGCTACTATTTTCAAATCACAACAAATATGCCAGCTGTACTTGTTGTACAGAAGGCAGTTCAGCAAATATTTCAAATTTTCATGGTGACAGAGTTCCCTACTGGAATGGATGGTAGGTGTCTTCCATTATGCAGAAAATACTAGTATGCCTTGAGATTTGTTTTTGATGAATAGTCGCCGTTGTGAAGTGTCCTGTTCTATTTTGAGAGTCTTCATTAAGCCACTAACATCAGAACAGAAAACAAATTTTTTTTCTTGTCATAAAACAACTCCCATCAGGCCGCCTGATTATCACAAACCAATTACAAATTTTTAATATCATTTTTGTATTCAGGGCCCCAAAATAAGTAAAAAATAACTTAAAAAATTTGTATGCTGTACAGTGTAATTAATTAGAGTTTAAAAGGATATTACTCTCATTAAAAATGTAATATTTATTAAATTATTAATAAATTTATGCCGATTAATCAAACCTTTTTTTACTTTTACATGCTACTATTATCGAGATGCCACTAAAATGAACTCTTACGTATTCGTAATTGAATAGGTACAAATTTTAGATAGATAGGAACATTATTTACTCTAATTTAAATATATTTTCCTTGTTTTCTCTCTTAACATTTTTGAAATTATCCAAATATGTGATGAATATGAAAATAATGCCCAACAACTACTTTCAATAAGATAACATTTTTTGATAACAAGCTTTTGTGAATCAGACATTGTAATTTTATCTGGGATACACTGTTCTATAATCAATTTTTAGAATTTATGCATTCTCATCTTCATAGTAGTCGATAAACTCTTTTATCCTTTTATATCTGCTTTAAAATTTATCTGAATAGCAAGATTTGTTCCTATCTTTTACAATGAAAAGATACAAAAGTTGTTAAGGTTTACTAAAATTTCAGAACATATAAAAATGAATAGAATGTTATTTTGTATAAAGTAAACGTAAAATAATCTTTTATATAAAGAACGAATAAAATACACTTGCTAAAAAGTTTTTAAAACACACATGTTAATAAGTTTACATAATAACGTAAAAGTTACAGGACATGGTTACATAAAAGCTCCAGAACTTTTATTTAAAAAAAAATATTAAAATATTATATTAACAGTTTTTTTTCTTCTTTTTTACATTTTTACAAAATAATTATTCTGAGAATCAATGCAGAGCTTCCAGCTTTCTAGAAGTTTCTGGGAATATTGTGGTAAGCTTATTGGTGAGTATATTTACATCAGAAAGTTTAACGTTTTACTTACGACAGTCTGCCAACGATGAAGGAAGGACATTGCCTTCCGGGTTTGTTTTACATTAGCATTTTCATGTAGCATGTTTGAAAACCCGGACAACTTTCATGAGGCAGCCTGACCATAAATGTAAGACCTTTACCCACTCTATCACTATATCTATCGAATCTTTTCGTTTACGAAAGCTGTAGCGCATTTACTAGCTTATTTGAAGCTGAAGATCCTGCCCACTACCACTGGGCCACAAATTCAACTTTATTATTGAGTATCAATGGATCTCGCATTTCACTTATATATGCTCTAATGAATACATAAACAGTCAACCAATGAACAATTCACCAACGGCAGTTAAGATAAGATAAGACATTGCTTTCTGGAAAGGCTTTTAAAGATAGCTGCTTTATGTTTATGTATCATATGGGAGTAAACCCGGAAAACTCTCATCAGACCGCTTAACTATCGATGCAAAACACTTTACACATGCGAACCTGGCTTTAAGTTGTTTTTTCACAACTATTTTTAATATTGTTGCTGACCAAGTACTTCTCCAATAAACGTTTCCTTCATTATCATCGAGGTGGGAAAAGGCGTTCTGCCAGATTACGAGACAGAAGATGGTTTTTTTTACGAGTTAGTGTTGTCAGCCCAACGCTCTGCAGTCGTATTAGACTGAGACCTACTGTTTAAAGTGAATTCCGAACCACTGCAGACATTCATGCCACCGCCGAGACTCGAACTCGATACTTGTGTCATCAAGCCCCAAACATTTTATTGCTTTTTATATTATATTTCAAAGTCTATGTTTCGTCTCCCAATTAACCTTTTGTATTAATCAGTATCTTGATTTAAATTTTACAATGAATTCTGAATACTAGATTGCTGAATGAGTCTCCTTTGTATCACCGTTCAAAACGCGAGACACCAATCTGATATTCATAACCAAAATCATTAAGAAAAATATTATGACAGATTGACTTATTAATGTTCCCGGTCAACATTTGAATGGTAATTCGGTGATTCAACTGTAAGTGATGCAAACTTCCTGAATTTTCCCTTTGTGTGATATGTTGAAGGACGACTACTTTGGACACTATTTTCTCCTGGTCGTCATGGAAACATGCACACCGTTTCAAAATCTGGTTACGGGATATTGTTACATTTACATAAATCTCTTTTAACATTTCCATGTCTCTGTAATTGTTTAACACAATTTCGAACAAAAAAATTATATTGTCTTTTCTGTTCCAAAGAAACGTATAACCATTTTTGAATGTGTGCTTTCACTTCCGTAATTGTTGATTAAAATTTTATGGGTTCCCAATTTTATGGGAAATGTAACCCATCCCATTTTTTCCCAAAAATGTGATGGGTTTGTGGTTACAGACTTATAAGACAGGAACTACTGCTTCCGAAAATATATATGTAATTTTTCTGATTGAATATTGTTATAATTCTGGAACTTCTTGGACAAAAATTGTACAAAAGACAGGAATATTTTCTTAATATTCAAATTCACATACCTTAAAAAAAAATCATCTGACGTTATAATCTAATTGCAAGCATTCATAACATCAGAAAAATGCCCCCTTTATAGCCCAGCTGTAGTGTAATTTAGCTTGTGTACAAGAAGACGAATATTCAGTTATGTTGTAATGTGTGGTATAGTTACTGCTTTGAAAACTGAGTTGACTTGGTGAAGATTGAGATAGAGAATCTCACATCGACAGTCGGATAGTCGGTTTGGATTTTAATGAGTTTTCTAAATGCATGAAAATGCTGCGTATTTACTTTCGAACGTTCTTTTGGTAGGTATTACTTCCATCTTGTGGGTGCAGTGTAGCAAACTTTCAGTGGTGCACCCTGAGTAATACCAAATCTGCTATGAATCATTGTATAGCCATGTATTGAGTTAAGTGACTAGTCATGTCTAGGCAAGTGTTTGGCATTTAAGAAAATTACCTTTCCATTGTGTCATATGAAACTTAATGGACTCTTTTAATGTTATTCCGAGTAGACCTTTAAAAGTAAAGATATTGCTTATTATTTTTTTTTTCATTCAAAAGAGACTTATATGTGAAACTCAAAAGCAAACAAAGTTTCTAACAAATTAATTATAGAGCAACCAAGTTAGGAAATAACAATACTATTGTGTCCAAAAAGAAAAACCAATTTTCAATTTAAAATTCCCGCGGCTTATGGAATTAAAATTTTTTTTTTCTTTTTTAGGTTGCTGGTACTGTCTTTGACATCTGTGTGATATTTGACGTCAAAATATTCATTAGTGTTTGAGTTACGCTTGGCTTTGTGAGACGCTAAAACTGATTCCAGCGATTTTTGAAATGTCTGAATTCACTGAGCAAAGAACTTGCATTCAATTTTGTTTGCGGAAACGTATAGAATGTTGCAGAAAGCATTCGGTGAGCATTCCTACAAGGAAATGTTTGGAAGTGGTATAAACAGTTTGAAGAAGGCAGAGAACGCATTGAAGACGAAGAGCCCTCTGGTCGACCATCAACCTCAACCGACGAAGCTCACGTCCAAAAATTAAAGATGTGGCGCTAGTAAAACCGTCGATTTACAATTAGAGACCTTGCTGATGATGTTGGAATTTCGAAAGGATCGGTCAATTCCAGTTTGGGCCTCAAACGCGTCAAATCTCGAAAACACTGAACGCTCCAGCAAACACTGCATTAATTCTTCGTGACTTTTTCGCCAAAAATGAAACCCATATCGTTCCATAACCACCGTATTCACATCATGCGTCTTCTGGCTATTCCCTAAACTCAAAAGACCACTCCGGGGACACCGCTTTGAGTCGATTAAAGAGATTCAACGTGAATCGCTTTGAAGGCCATCCCTGCCGATGACTTTTTAGCATCCTCTAAGGATTGAAAAAAAAAAGCTGGCATAAATGCATTGTGTCCGAAGGGGATTACTTTGAAAGCGATGAAATAAATAAAGAGTTTTTGAAAAAAAAAATAGTTGGTCTTACTTTTTGGGCACAGTCGTATATCTCTGTAATCTGATGCAATTGTAAAATCAAAAGGGCTGGAATAAATTGTTTGAAATATGATGTGAAATAGATAATCAAATAATCATAAATGTAATGAATATATCTATTCTGGATGGGCATTCTTATCTATAACAGTTTATTTTCTAATTTGCAGTTGACAAAAGATTTTTTTCTTCACTGATTAATAAAGTGAAGATTATTTTTTATCATCATCCGCTCCGATGAAAGCTCAAACTGTCATATTTCAGTTTTATCATGTTTAAAGCAAAAAAAAAAAGAAAAAAAATCTCTTGGTTACTCATTTTTAAAGATCAGTTGAAATTTCTTTATCAGCATTCACACCGATAAAAATTACAAATATAAGTTCTTTATCAACATTATGAATTTTTGTAATTGCGAAAACTCAGATTTTTATGAAGAAATTTTTTAAATATGTCAGTAAGTAAATATTATAAAAAACACTGAATTAACACTAATTCCACTTCCAGTATCTTCAATTAATAAGTGTAATTATTTTTTTTTAATATGACAGATCTGATAGGTGGATCGCGATTGGCTTTTCAAGGTGAAAGATCGACTTTTTATGGTTGTATTTCTAGTAGAAAGTCTATTTAAATTATTGTTATAAACATATAGGCTCGTTCAATTTCATTAAGTATGAATTTTAAACAAATTAGAACACTGTTTTCTTTCAAAAACCGAATTTTAATAAAACTAATAATTAAAGGCAATCCGAGAAAACAAATCAAAAGGTGCACAAATCAAATGTTAAAGCCGTACAGCAATAAATGCGCCAAAATCATCATATGAGAGCAAAAAATCAGCTGACTGTATATCTACTGTGTTATTAAAGTACGGAGTTTTTAATAGCTCTTCATATGGTTCACTTAATAATCGTGGACTTTCTAGATATAATTTTCGCTTTGCACGTGTCAATAATAGCGTTTACATGCTCCACAAATAGCCTTCAATAATTTCGAGAAAAAATGACAATCAACATCACCAGTCACAGCATCATCAAGATCACCCATTTGAGGATATTTGTAGCATTATATGTATAGTACAGTGATTGTCTGACATATTTTTGCAGAGTAATACAACTTTTGATAATAAATCAGGTAAATTAAACACTTTAAAGGGCAAATAATTATAACTCCCAATTAGCTTAAAGTATACAAATTTTTACATATTTATAAGTAATTTTTTAATAATGTAAACGAGTTGATCACATAGATTAATGATTGATCATCTTGTTTAAGACGAATTTATGCGTTTTGACGATTAATAGGGGTACTTTCTGATCTTCAAAGTATGAATAAAAACATACAACTAATAATGCCTCTGTTACAAAAATTTAAGATAATAAAAATTTAAATATATGAACAAAGCATCAAAAAAAAAAAAAAAAAACGGAGAAATATTCAGATAATGTCAATAAATGTAAACGTAATAATGATGCATAGTAAGCCAAATGGGGTAGAATACTTGAAAAGTGTCAGAAAGTCGAAAAATGAAATTTGGATATTGGGATTTTTTGTTTATTTCGTGAAATGCCGTAAACTTCTGCACCCCTTACACTTGTTTAAAGTTTTGAGGGAGAAATTGTTTCCCTGATATTGACCTTGAAAATCGTCAAATTTATGAGACAACTCGTGTGCTTGTCAGAAGACTTTATAACTTCGTAATCAACGGAGCTTTTCAGCACTAAAGCATTTTTTAAAAACAGTTTTTTTCGTGGATTCGAATCTTTTAGGTTATTATTTCGAAATTTTTGAAAGATATTTTTTTTTATTAAATTATGATAAATCATTATCGATTTAAAATTATCAATTTTTATTTCGAAAATTTCATCTGTGTTTCATGAAAAGGGAGATAAAATTTACATAGAACTACCCTCCAGAATTTTTTGCATAGATATTTATCTATAATATTAGGTTAACAAATCTGTGGAATAAAATCTTACTCATATTTGCCCATTTTTTAAATATTATTTGTTTATAATGGCTTCGATTTCTTTTTAAATTTTACGTAAATCAGTTATATTTCTAAAACTCCTTATTTCTTATAGATTCTAATTCTAGAGTAAAAAAAAAATTTGACATAATCAAACAGTTGGGATAGCAAAAAAATTGTTAATAAAATTTTTTTTAAAGAGATCCTATTACAGAAAAGAAACCAAATTTCTATTCGAAAATATGAATTATTTTAGTAAAATAAATTGATCCTCTTTTTCTGCAAATTATAAAAATAAATGGTATTCTTGCAAAATGCAAAAAAAAAATGTTTATTTTTAAAAGGTAAGAATTCGTTAAGTGCAAGGATTTGATTTGTTTATTAGGAATGAACTCTCCTCATTGAGAAAGGTCGCCCAAGGATCTCCTTTGAAAATAATTGTGATCATACCAAATGATGTGAAAGTTATTTTAAGAAAAGAAATTCCAACTTTTGAATTGTCTTTCGCAACACATATGAATTTAAGAGCTTCTGGAAATGTTATCAAACGAACGCGTACCATTCTTTTATATTAGCGGCTATGACATTTGCACTGATACATTCAAAAAATTTGCGTAAACTACTGTCAAAGAATTGATTAAAAAAATTATCTATAGTATGCAATGCCTCTTACAGTAGTTAAATTATCAAAACATGAATAAAATAATTTGATCTCATTGCTATCCTTTGGACAACTATCTGAACAGACTCTAGAAGCAGTGTTTAAGGATTTTGAATGAACATTTATCAAGAAAGTGTTGGAGAGATAAATGCAACGAAGAAAACTTTCAAACCCTTCTGATATCTTCTAATCCATTTATAACAAGTCTGAGACAAATTTCCTAAAATAATTTTATTGATCCCAATAGAATCCTTCAGTATCTTTAAGGGAATCGAATTCAGAAACCGATTCAGAAGAATCGGAGTTCGCTTACAATTGTGCATTTTGTTTTCAAATATTATTTTTAATAACTTAAAATTTTTTTTATCAAGATTTATATTTGTAAGCTTTGTTTTTAGTTAAAATAAGTGAATGCTATTAGCAATAATAATTTTTCATTATTAATGTAAAACAAGCGAACAAAAAAGTAATGTTAATACTCCAAGTTATTTGTTAATAATTATAAAACTTTTCATAGTTATGTGCTTAATATTATCTTTATTGTAGAAAAAATTTATATTTCAGAAAAATAGTTCAGTTTTCAAAAAAAAATTTTATATCAAAATTAATATAAAACATAACTTCTGAAAGATAATTTCAATACCATTAATATAGCACATATTATCTTAATAGTAATATACATTCTCACTAATATTTTTTTCCTCACTTAACTTAAAATAACTAAACTGTCATTAACGCTTATTAAGTATATTGATAAAAACAAAGGAAAATAAACCTCATACAATCATTATGCCATCTTGGGATTTTACCGATAATACATATATATATATTTCAATTTCTATTTTATGAGATATTATATTACTTGATTTATATTTATATTCTAACTATTGAAAGATGCATTTTGAAAGATTGGTAATACAATTCAAACTCGCGTTTCTTCAGAGACTTACGGTATCCTTTAAGAATACAGAAATAACTTTTTCAAATAATTGAAATATCGATAAAGAAAAGTATTTATATCTTGATTTTATATAGTTGTCGAACAATGTAATAGATCTTAACTTGTGGAAGTACTTCCGTAGATTCTAAGTGAGAAATTTCTATGCTGGAGATGGTTTTCGTAATATTACGCATAGGATAGCTAAGTGTACGTAATGATGAAGTGTTTTTAAATATTGACATCATTATCTCGAGAACCCGTATCTCAGTAGCGCTGCATGACTCCCTGCAAGAGCAACATTCTCGGATTACAGGATGCTTCCCGCAGTGGCTTCCTTATCTCTTTATCTGTGTTCTCGCAATCTCTATCACAGTATAAGGGAATTCAGATAAGCACATACCTCTGAACTGTTGGCAGAGCTACCTTCCTTCGTATTTCAAATTTCTGTTAGAAATTTTTAAAAATATTTGTTTTGAAAAAAAAATTAAATTTGGTTCTTTTACTCGTATAAGCTGCAGCACAGTTAATTTTAATTGTTATTTTTAAAGCTTGAATATCATGATGATGTTTGAAAAGTTTAACATAAAGATTGTTTTTGTTTTATAGATAATGAATTCTGAATATCATGTGCTCTTTGAACAGGAACGGTATTCATAACTTTGTAATCAACACAGTTTTTCATTTGATAATTTTTATTAGCTGTAAAATTTTTTATTTATTTTATCTCTTTCTAGAAAACAGTACACTTAATGTAACATTGATAATGTTATATTATAATGTAATATTGATATTATAATACTCCGTTAAAAATATCTATTATTGATAATTGTAAATAAATCGATAAGTAATGTCTATAGTTGATAAGTCAATGAATAGATGGATAATTATCTTTCTAAAATATGTTTATTTCTTTAAAAAAAATTTCTATTATAAGTTATTTTAAACAAAAATTAACCAGAAAAATATCACTTTTATATAATAATAAAAATAATATAACTACTTGCTATAATTAGTTATCTTCTTTTGTGCAGTAAAAGTATTACACAGCTTACTGCTTGCCCTTCCCCCCATACTTCTGAAATTATTCGTACAATATCCTTTTCTTATTCGACTTATGGCCCAGTGACAATGTGCGCAGCTACCGTCCGGAGAAGGGCCGAGGTTCGAATCCACTGAAGGTATCGTTGTAGTCACTGCTTTTAGAAAAGAGGAAGTTCAGTGGCGTTGTAACAATATGTGTAAAACATTGATAATCATAGGGGTTTTTTTCCCAAACGACACAATGAAGGGTAGTTACACCTAAAAGTTCTCCCATTGGTACGACTGCTCATGGTATATATAAATGGTACATGGGGTCCTCCGAAATTTAAAAAAATATGCATCACTTTTTCTTTGCGGTATTCTAGAGTGCAGGAGAACGTGGGTTCAAATCCGTGGCGTGCGATACAGTCACTGCTTTCAGAAACGAGGAGACAAAAGAGATTGTGACAACACATACAAGAGCCTCATATAGACAATCAAGATGTTTGAGGGAAGTAGGAATTTAACGAATTTTTTCTCGTATGACATACAAATATGGGACAGTTAGACCTAAAAGCCCATCTGGAAGGCATCAATTCTCGATGATTTTCGGTAGGTCGTTCGTGACCTACATTAGTGGAACACAAAAATTCCGACGTACAATAAAAAAAAAACTTCTTTGTGAGTAAATAAATTAAAAGTAAATATTTTCTTATTAACCGACAAAAAAATTTATCTATTCTTATAATTCTTATTCAAATTAAATAAGACTATTATTTAACATAAACAAAACTGTAACAAGAATAAGATCGGCCTTAAAATGAATCCCTCGAGCTATAAAAAAAACACATAAATAAATAATAAAACTAGTCATACATGTGTAAACACAATAAATCTATCCAATGTGTTTTTTAAATTCCATTTGGGCAGAGAAAAACATCGCATAATTCAAGTGAAACAAAAACAAGATTCACTTAGCATAAGTGAAAAGGAATGTGAAACTTTGATTAAGTGAATCATTATCAATGCGAGAAAAAAAAGTCAGTTCCATTACTGCCTCATGCTGGCAACTCGAGTGAGCGGAAATATGAAACAGGGATGTCGTAGATTTTAAAGCTCCAAGAGGAACTAGCAACCACTAAAGTCGCTTTGCTTTAAGTAGCAGTTTGCGTTTCACTTTGTCTAATTAGAATCTTCTCCATACCTTTACAGTGACACAAATTCCAGAGCTAAATTTGACTTGCTCAATTAAATAAATGTATACGCAGTGAGGAATAAGATTTAAAATGCAGTGTTAAAATCACCGATATGGTATACAAAAACTCTCTATCATTTATTTTTTAATGAGCGTAAATCTGTTTATTAAATAAACTTCCTTACTTGAGTTGTTCGGTTAATTTTAAGCTAAAATATTAATTAAATTTAATTAATATTAACATTATTAAGGTAAATTATTATAATTTTTAAAAGTAAAAAGATAATTAATTGCCTCCTACTTATCGTTTAAATATATAATATTAAATACTTTTATAGGAATATTATAATATCAACATTATATAAAGTATATTGTTCACTAGAAAAAAGTAATATCAACTGTCAACTTGCATTTAAATTATTTTGTGCGATATCAAAATATAAAATGATATATAAAGTATATATTTATACTGCTTATACTTGTAAAGTATATATTTATATAGCTTATACATGTAAAGTATATATTTATACTATATATAACGATACACTATATATCTGATAAAGACTTTTGAAACTTCCTTGTTTTCGAATAGGCATCGTAATTTCATATCTACTTAAAAGTATTTCCTCTAACCTTGATAGAAATTGATAAAATTAATAAAACAATTGATTTATTTATTTGATAGATTAAAATACTAATCATAAATTATACATCCAACCAATGATAAGTGTGACTCGTGGTGGCAATTCTTATGCGAGCAGGCTCATGCGCAAGAGAACTGAAGTACGAGTCCGTTAGCAGCAGGCATTGCAGTTGCTACTTTCATAAGCGATGGGATTCGGTTGAGACTGAGACAGCGTTCGTGAATTTTGCATCGATGATCAGAGTGTCTGGTGTGAGTTTTCAGATTTCCATGCAAATTCAGATTACAATACACAAATGTAGTGCAATTACCCTTTAAAATACATTTGGAAGGTAATATCTTTTATCTGACCCTAAAAGACCGATCTGACCCCTATCTTTTATATCTGACCCCTGTGAAATCTGAGGTCTTTTATACGAAAATATAATGACATTAATATTGAATCCTTAATGGCTTTGATCTTTACAATAGCACTGTTGGTGAAGTGCAGAATATTATACTTACAAGTATTTATTAGAGTGAAGCTTCAGCATCTAAAGGAAACTTAGGAAAATTAAAATTTATTAACATTAAAATGTTTCAAACATTTATGATTTATTGATAAAAATACTAGTTTTGTAACTCTCACTAAACTTATTCATACTATTTTCGTTTGAATTCTTGTAGCTTTTCGTGGTAAAATCAACGTCTTGCTCCTTTACCAGCCCATCTATAGATTAAAAAACCCACAATCTTACTAGAGAGATAATTATATCAGAAATTAATTTTTCTTTCTTGTCTTTTCTCAGAAAGAGAAAATTCAAGTTTTTAGTGAAATGATGATTTAAGCTTTTTTAATAAGTTTTGGTTAATAAATAATATGAATAAATAAAGCACTGGTTCCTAAAAGGGGTGATACAGGCCCCTATGGGATAGGGAAACATAGAGAGAGGGCGATTTTAGCCTAGTGGGCATTTGGGAAAGAGGGCGTTTAATAGAAATAAGAAGGCAGAGAATATAAAGATAATTCTTCGTCATATATAGTGGAACTTGGCTTTAGTGAGTCACAAATTTGTTAACAATAAGAAATCAACTACAAATAGCGAATCGCAGTGATTTTAAAATACTACTGACAAGAATTGACCCGAGGATTAATTCTTTGATAGCAGCGTACCAACGTTATCCTTTTCTCGAAGATAATTTTTAATGTTATTCGTCATTTTTATTTGTCCTTCAATATCTTCATTTTCTGTGTATACTGTTCCTGTTTTTTTCACACAAATACTACTATGGTTGATTTTGATAAATTTTATTAATTCAAGCTTCAAGGTGTCTTATTGACAACATTTCTACTTCTTATGTTTAAAGACACGAGTAGATATATAGAAGAACATAATTTTTTTATTATATCTTCTTATATTTTCACTTAAGAAGGTAAATTTTCAAGTGGATGCCGAGTAATTTTTTTAAATCTGAAAAGAGAGCGGTACTACAAATAAATTGGGAAACCACTAATCTGAAGTTTCATTGATGGGTGTAATCGATACCTCTTGCCTAACTCTGCATTGCTTAAGAACTTCGCATGTTCAGTAAAATTCTATAAATTCTAATTGGTTAGGTATAAAGGTGCAATGAAAATTGATAATCCATTGTCAAGATTCACAACTCAATTAAAATATGACGCTCTTCTGTGTCGTACAGGAAAATACCTGAAGAAAGTCAAATGCAATCAGGTAGTCTAACTCCTAGCCACGTTTCTGCGAACAGTGATGTCAAAACACGCCACCATTGGATTCGAATCTAAGCCCTCCTGAATACTAGCTTCGCGAGTTAGCACTGGGCCACAATTCTTGCTTTTCGTACTCTTAATTTTATTATATCTATATTTTTCCCATTGAGGGATTATTAAAGATCCCTTGGATAACGATGGTGAAAAGTGCGCTATTCCAGAAGTAGTTTTCACTCAGAGACATTTAAATTGTTGAGGATCATGTTGGCTGGAAGGCTAAAAAAATCTCGTCAACAAATATGTTTTTATATATAACGAGATTTTATTTTCTTGAATATCTTTTTTTTTAATTTGTTATTTGCTTAACTTATTTTGCATTTGTTAAACTTACATTGGTATGCGTTGCTTGATACATTGCAGTGAACGAAAATCCACAAAAATAGCAACAGTTCGATGAAAATAATAACAGTTTGCAAGAATTGAGTTGCTTAAAAAGATTCGCAGTAGTAATTAGTCATCCAGTTATTATTATACTAACTATAAAAAATTACGTAGTTTTCTATGAGAAAAAGAAATTCCGTAAAATCCACAAAAATCATTGAAAATAAAAACATTAAAGAAAGAAATTGTTTCAAAGTAATTCCATTCTTCAGATAAAAATTTATTTTAAGCGAAACAGTAATTTAAGTACTTAAACTACTGCTGTAATGGAATCCTTGCTTAAAGGGAATTTTAAATATATAAAAGAGTAGATATTATTGATGAGAGCTGGAAAACTTAGATTATGCCCAGCTCCGAATTACACCATCCACCGTAATATAGCAAAACCCCAATCCAACAAGACACGGGGAGAATATCGACAAACCAGCAAAGATCAAACCCAGAATTTCTACTGACAGGTTTGCCTCTCAAAATAAAAAAGGAATTGTAAACAAGCCATGAAAGAATTATCTTATAATAGAATCTTCTTAGAATCTTAGCCTTCCTGAGAATTTTAGAATCTTCTTAGAAAGAATAATCTTATAAATAAGTTTTAAGCTATCGCAGCTACCCCGAATAAACTTGAAGAGGTACTGTAAAACTTCCTCTACAAACTTCGAAGTTTCAACCCATTATGCTGATCCTCACAAAGAATTACTCTATTGTTCTACAAAAGATATGCAGAAAATTCTCCAACACCATAAATAAGCTTGCCAAGGATTACATAAAAGTATTCTCATAGACCTTTGAATAGTCGTGTGCCACCTTATCTTTCACAGCAAAAGTTTGACTGTTATATTCTTTAATCCCAAAAAGGATCGAACCCTAAAAATATTATTATAAAACTCCAAAAGGATACAGACACGATCCAAAGGACAAGGCTTACTTTTTATATCTAGGATTTAAAATGGATTAAATAAACCGACTCCATAGAAATCGCACCAAGCATCCTCTATCTCTCTTTTTGGTTGAGTTTTAAAGATCTCTTCTGCGCAAGCAGTCTTTTGAAGTATAGCAAATGTTTTATCTAACCTTTAAAGTAGAAAATTTCGATAAACGAAATGTAAACCGGGTAGTGCTTTAACTGCTGTCATTTTCGTAATGCCAACCGCAACTTCCAAAGACAAACTACATGCCTGAAATTTGGTGTAAATCATAAAATCGGTGACTACAATATAAAAGATAAAACTTGCACTTCAATGTGTGTCACCTGCGGAGAAAATGCCCCATTACGTGCTAGAGAAGTTGCAAGGATAAGATCCTCAAGATCGCTCCAAGAAAAGGCCGATTCATCCCTCAAAAGCATATACAATAGCATCTACATCAAACCCGGCGTTAACTTTGCTGAACTACTTAAACATCCAACATCACTTTTCAACTAAATACTCCTCATCAATCTATTACATCTAATCTGAATTCGGATCTCTTCGTTTAGTTCCAGTTATTATAAAAATTTAATAAAACAATGAAATCAATTACCAAGCTCCTAAAATCACTCAAAAAGCTATAACGTGCAGTGCATCTAATCCCACGAACAAATATATTTTTTTTTTTTTTTTTTTAGAAATCTGT
>BPLQ01008142.1:970000-1002354 GCA_021605075.1 Caerostris darwini
AAATCCATTTTTTTCCTTTAGAGTTAAAGAAGTTTTAAATCTGTTTCTCTATTGGAATGGAATACATCTGTGGCGGTATTGTAAAGGTTGCGTAGTGTTATTAAAATCCAGACGGCAAAATAAAAGACGATAATCAATTTTCACAATTACGACATGTTTATTCTACTTCGAACGCTAACTACGTTCTATTTTTATTCTAGCGGGAAAATTCCCTTTCTAACAGTGAAAGTAGAAATCGTTCAATTCGTATTCCATTTTACATCAATAGGTGTCGCTACATCACTCCCCTACCAGTAACAAAGTTACGTTACTTTGAAAATGGTAGACGAATTAATATATCAATACAAATAATAGCGAACAAATACACATTGATACAAATTGAAATTGCACAAAATAATTACTAATACAATTACATTTAAACAATTACATACAATAAATCAAATTAATTTTTAAAATGGAATGGATGAATTATAAATTTGAAGAAAAGTCAATAATGTCATTGAAACGAACAGGAAGTTTTACTTGTCTTCCACAACGTGTTGTTGTATTTGGTTGTGCAACTTGCTGACTTGGTATAAATGTTTGTTCACTCGGCACAGATGTATGATCATTTGATGATGTTGGATTCAGAAGTTCATTATGTTGTAACACATATGCCGGTTTTAATCTATCCACTGAAATATTAACTTGTTTATTTTTAATTGACAGAAGGAAGTTTTTCGGGGATCTTTGCAATACCAAATAGGGTCCTTCATATGGGGGTTCTAAAGGTTTTTTAACTCTGTGAATTCGCAGAAACACATGTGAGCATGTGTACAAATCTTTTGGAATGAAGATCTTTTGTTTACATTTGTTTTTGGAGTGATATGGCTTTAAGTCAGCCATCTGTTTTCGGAGATTGCTTACAAAATTATCATCAGATATTGGAAATTTGGATTCTTCAAAGAATTCGCCTGGTAGTTTAATAGTTTTGCCATAAACCATTTCAGCTATTGTATACTTAGAGTCCTCATGTAGAGCAGCTCGCAAACCCATAAGAACTGTTGGTAATGTGTCCGTCCAACGAACGTTGTTATGACATCTAATAGCTGTTTTCAAGGTACGGTGAAGACGTTCAACTTTTCCATTACTCTGAGGATGATAAGAAGACGTATGGTTTACTTTAACACCACATAGCGCAGCTAAACTTCGAAATAGTTCTGAAATAAATTGAGTGCCTCTGTCAGTAATAACACAAGTAGGTACACCAAATCGGGTAATCCAATGCTCATAAAAAGCTTTTGCTATACTTTCTGCAGTGATATTTGATAACGGCACCACTTCCATCCAAGAGGTAAACCGATCAATACATGTCAAGCAGTATGTGTATCCATTAGAAGGTGAATAAGGTCCAATTAAATCTATATGAACGACACTAAATCTCTCATCTGGTGCTTGAAATTGTGAATATTCGGATTTTGTATGTTTAGTTATTTTATTTTTCTGACAGTTGATGCAAGTTTGAGTCCACTGTTTAACATCTTTTTTCATATTTGGCCAAATGAATCTCTTAGTGATTTCTTTTACAGTAGTTCGAATTCCAGAATGAGCTAAACTGTGAATTGTATTAAATATTGTCATTCGAAAATTTTTTGGTATGAAGGGTCTGATACTGGAAGTAGAGGTATCACAATACAAGAGCTTTCCTGATGGCAATTGGTGTTCTTTGAAATGTAAGGATTTGGAATGTAATTTCAATTGTTGCAGTTCATCATCATTAATTTGTGCATCAGCTATCAAGTCATAATCGACAATAGGTGAATCGATGTCCTCAATTCTAGATAGTCTGTCTGCTACCACATTGTTTCGACCACTGATATGGTATAGGTTAGTAGAGAATTGTGAGATATATTGTAGATGTCTGAGTTGTCTGGGGGAGGCTTTATCATTGTTTTGCTTAAAAGCAAATATTAACGGTTTATGATCAGTATAAATATCAAAATCTCGACCTTCAAGTAAATGCTTAAAATGTTTAATGGATAAATATATACCCAAAAGTTCACGGTCATAAACGCTGTAATTTTTCGGAGCATCATTAAGTTTTTTAGAAAAAAATGCAATTGGCTTCCATCCATTTGGTTCTTATTGTTGAATAACTGATCCAATAGCCCAATCAGATGCATCTGTGAGAAGTGCCAGAGGGTAATCCGAGTTGGGATATGCCATTAACGCTATTCGAGCAACATCTTGTTTGCATTTTTCAAAACTTTGTCTAGTTTCATCGGTCCATGGTATTTTGCGTCGATCTTTTTTTGTAGATCCTTTCAAAAGTTCATGTAGAGGGGCTTGAGTTTTTGCGGCATTATTTATATAATTACGATAAAAATTGATCATTCCTAAGAAGGAACGTAATTTGTGCATAGTTTCTGGCAATGGATATTCTATGATAGCTTTGATCTTTTGAGGTTGAGGTAGTGAACCTTCCGCAGATATTTGATAGCCTAAAAAATCTATTACAGATACTCCCAAAACTGATTTGCTAATATTAATCCGTAGACCATATTTATCTAAACGCTGGAAAACTATTTTAAGATGTGAACGATGTTCTTCCTCGCGAGAAGAGGCGATCAACACATCATCTAAGTATGGAAACACAAAGTCTAGGCCATAAAGAACTTCATTTATAAACCTTTGAAATGTTGCAGGGGCATTTTTAAGACCAAAACTCATCACATTGAATTGATAAAGTCCAAAAGGTGTGATGATGGCAGTTTTTGCCTTATCTTCATCTGCTACAGGAATGTGATAATATGCTTTAGTAATATCAATTTTAGAAAATATGGTTTTATTAGTTAAAATATGCTGAAAATCCTGGATTCGAGGTATGTTATATCGATCAGGTATAGTTAAATCATTCAATCTTCTATAATCACCACATGGACGAAAAGAACCATCTTTCTTTGTTACTATATGTAATGGACTTGCCCATTCTGAGCTAGATGGACTAATAATGTTATTGTCTAGCATATATTTAAATTCTCTTTTAGCTATTTCCAACCGTTTTGGATCTAATTGTCTTGCTTTACAATTTATAGGTTGTCCTTTAGTTACAATATGATGTTTTACATTATGTTTAACATTTGAAACAAGAAAATTTGGTTTTGTTATATTGGGATACATAGAAAATAAATCAGAATATTTACATAAGCTGCTCGTTGTATTTACACTTTCATTAATAGAGATGGGTGCAATGTCACCATAAACTGCAAGGTTAGTTGCACCATCAATTAATCTTTTATGCTTTATATCAATTAATAAATTGAACTTATTGAAAAAATCTGCACCTAGTATAGGTTTACTAATTTTGGCCACAATAAACGGGAATTGAAATTCTCGGCGTAAACCTAGATCAAGATTTAAAATTTCTGTACCAAAAGTATCGATTGCAGTATTGTTTGCAGCATATAATTTATAGTCACTAAGAAATTTGTGTTTAGAAGTATAAGGAATAAGACTTACGTCCGCTCCACTATCAACCAAAAAGCGTAAACCCGTTTTTTTGTCGTTGACAAATAGACGGAATTGACGGCAATGTGTTGTATTTTCAGCAGCAGAGTCTGCCGTTAATTCTGTTGCTGATTCTGGTTTTCCGAAGGATTGTTTTTCCATGCACATGGAGCTTTGCATTTATCAGGAAAACATTTTTCTCGAAAACGAAAATGGTAATAACAGTATTTGTCAGAAGGATTATAAGAGCGATTGCGAGACTTACTTCGATGAGAAGAAGAGTATCGACCGCTATTTGTTGTTTGGGAGCGAGAGTTCCTTGTGACACTCAGTTTTTCAAGTTTATTTTCCAAAGATGTAATTTGTTGTTGTAACTCAGTCATGGCATCTGATCCTGATGAAACATTGCTTACGCGGTAAAGTTCTTGTTTTGGTTGCATTTCAAGAATACGATCCGCCATTAATGCCAGTTTTTCAATTCCTTCATCACTAACTAGTAAAATATTCCTTACAGAATCAGGCATTTTTTGTAGAAATAATGTTGTTAGTACCTTATCAGTTATTCCATCAGTAGCCAGGTTTCTCATTTTTTGTAAAAGTTGACTGGGTGTAAGATCTCCCAAATCAAGTCCTGTCAGCAGTCTCTGAAGACGCTTATTTTCGCTTTCTTTAAAAGTATTCAGCAAACGTTCTTTAGCAGCGGTGTATTTTGTTCTATTATCATCACTTATAATGTCCCACAAACTTTCAACAAATTTTGGTTCTAATTGTGAAACTAAGTAGTTGAATTTTGTATCCTCGGCTGTTATTCCACAAATTGAAAACTGTGCTTCAACTTGAAAGAACCATATTTCTGGTTTTTCAGCCCAAAAGGAGGTATTTTGACACTTACCCGCGCTACTTCATCTTTTTTCGCCGATTCATTAGATTCAGTCATTTTGTAAATAATTCACTGTTTGCAAACAATTCACGGGTCACCAAGTATGTGGCGGTATTGTAAAGGTTGCGTAGTGTTATTAAAATCCAGACGGCAAAATAAAAGACGATAATCAATTTTCACAATTACGACATGTTTATTCTACTTCGAACGCTAACTACGTTCTATTTTTATTCTAGCGGGAAAATTCCCTTTCTAACAGTGAAAGTAGAAGTCGTTCAATTCGTATTCCATTTTACATCAATAGGTGTCGCTACACATCCATTGACGTTTTCTTCGCATATAAACTACTTTATCATATAAAAAGCAATCTTTTTACTTACTTATTCATAAACTATTCAAATTCATTTAGGTGAATTATTCAATTTTGAACAATAGATGAACAACATTTTATTGACTTGACGTGACTTTGAGATTTATGCTCGCGTTAGCTGCTTTATCTCAATTTATCCAATTACTCTTGAGAAGAAATCAGAAAAAAAAGAAAAGAATAGTAAACATTATATTCATAATAGTCTGTCACTTTTGATAATAATGGACTTATAACTTTTATTTTTACTTCATTTTTCTTCTCTTTCCAGAGTTTGCCTTTCAGATTTGACCACGTACCACCCTAATAACATAATAAGAATTGTTAATATTTTCTTATTCTAATGCAACATTCCCAAAATGAAGCGGAATGAGGGTACATTTTCAAGAATTGATTCTAATTCTTGGTTATGCTATGCACAAAAATAATGAAAGTCATACTAATATAGAAAACCATATTAGAAATTAGTTTTCAATGTTTTACTATCATAGATTTTAATTTTTATTCTTATCCGAGATAACGACAAGTGGGAGCTAATAATAAATTATTAGTCATTAATTATTCATCTACGAAACTAGCATGCATTTTTCAAAGCTGTATATCCTCTTTTAAATCTAAATTTCTTTAAAATTCGGTTATTTATTTTATTTTTATATTTTCTGATTTGTCCACGAATTCCTCTTTTGAGCATAAGTTTCAATTTATAATTTTTATTAATATTTGTTTATTACTATATGGAAATTCATATAAAAATATCAACTATATTACGCTACAAATTATTGATGGCGATTTTAATTACCCTGGAAGGAAAAACTAGCATACAGGACGGCCTAACATTTATTCCTTACTAAGAATAGATTTCTGGGATATGGTGCAATTATCTAACTCTAGTGCGACGTTAATCAAATTTGAGTGGTGTTGCCAGAAAGCCGATTCTGAGTGATTTGAATGAAAAGAAGCAAATAATAGCCAATTCTAGCAACCTAACTAATCTGTCGGAAGAGAGTTTAGTAGCGGAAGATTCCTTTCCTACGCTTTGAGTTCCGTTAATTCTTATTGAAACATCCTCACCCCCCCTCGTGCGGTATTAGTCATTCTACATTCATGATGGCAAACCATAATCGTCGGAGTTTTATATTGTCTAATGAAAATCTTGAAGATTTATGTTCAAATTTTAATACCGTAAGTAGTTTTTGATTCTAAACAATACTTTTTATAAGATATTTGTTTATCATATCAATTTTGCTGTAAGTGGATATTTTTGAATCATGTTAATTAAAATTCAGTTTAGAGTCATGTTCGCAATAGTATATTTATTGTACACCTTTATGATATGTACTTTTAATTTATAAAAACAAAGAGATTTCAGGTGGTTCTTTTGTCACCTATGTCAATCATCATTGCAATCCATTGCAGACTACTGCATTACTCATATGAATGGTACGCCAGGGTGGATTTGAGATTAAATGACGTAATTAAGTCTATAAAAATTTCCAAAACTTCACTCGGTATTATTTTTTTCAATTTAAAAAAGTGTTTATCTACAATTTTCTTAAATTTCATCATGACATCTGTTATTAATTCATTTCACCAATGTGTAATAAACAATATTTTTGTGCTGCATATTTATTTTGTCAGTTTAATAGAGAAAAACATTAAACTTCTTCAATGCTGTATTTGATATTTAACGTTTCACAAGTTTAACTATCAAAGGGAAGTCAAATTCAGTATTCATGGTTTTTTTTATTAATAATTATACATGCATATATATTCATAATTTTTATAACTTTTAAAAATGACTCACAATTTTTTTTTCTTCTGATAATTATAATTCCAAGAGTAATTTAAAAAAAAAATAATTAAATATTTTTAGTTTTGTAGATATATTTTGGTTTATAATTTTTATTTTTATTTATAATTTATTAAAACATTTTCTTTTATCAATTTAGCATAAAATAACTTTAGTGGAAATTATGCTTAATAAATAAATAAAGGCTGTAAATGATTTTTGTTGCTTCTTGTATATAATAGTCTGTTTTTATACAGTTAAACATTTCTTCTAATTATGTCAAAAGTGTCAAGTTTTCCTTTAGTTGAATAACACACATCCAAAAAAAAAAAAAAAAAAAAAATGTTCTGAAGTTTAATTTTTAAAAAAAATGTTCTTAAATACTGTTTAAAATTGTAAATGTTTAATTACAACCTTATGTTATGCCTTAATAGTGCTTATTTTATCTAGCTTTTGAGTAAAATTGAAAGCTGTCATGATGAAATCCTGTTATGACTTGAAGAGATTTTGTCAAAATAATATATTATGTATTAATAAAATATCAAATTTATTCTGTAGTAAAATATATAGTAGTAATATTATATTCATGTATGGTAATTGTCTTTTGCTGCTTTTAAAAATTACACCAAGTTCAATATTTTCTGAGATTTTTTCTCTACCGTTTATGCATCTTTGAGGTTGGATTTCTGTTCATGATTAAGTTTAGGTACATTTCTTCTCATTTTACAAATTGTGTATTAACTGGTATATTGTATGTGATTAAATTCCTTATAAACCTCCTATTTCATAATTCAAAGACTGCTTTGTATTTCTTAAAATAGCATATACAGTGGAAAAAAAAATTATTAAATTAGCTTTATCTTTAAGGGTTTTTTATAAATTAGTTCAGTTTAACAAATGTTTAAGAAATAAATATCTTCCTTATATAACCTATAAAAAAACGAGCTTTTAATTATTCATAACATATAAATACAAAAAAAATATGTAATGAAAAAAAATTACATTATTACTCAAAATTGAATAATAACAATCCTTAAACAACATTTAATATTGTAGAAACATTTCGTTGTACTAGAAAACAGTTCATGGTGTTGGTTAAAATAATATTTTGGTTAGATATGTTAGAATACTTTTACATTTTTCAGGGAATAATTAAAAAATTTTTTTATTTGAAGGTTTATTTTCTATCTTTTTCATCTAAAAAGTATCAAATTTTTTAATTTGTTGATGAAGAGTTTTCCGGAATGTAGTCATTATCTTGTTGGAATTAGAAATCCTCTTGAATTGTCTATTTTAACATAATTTGAGACACATTATGTAGTAATATTTCCCCATATTTTCATGCATTCAAAGTCCCTTAAAAAACATTCAAATTATCATTATTTAAGGCTATACATCCGTAATTCATGATGTTTTGCATTTAGAAGTTTAAAATATCATTTTTAAGATTTAAAATCTTTTTTTTTCCCCTCTAAACTTTTTATTACTTTCAAGTCCAGATTTTTTCTCCCAATTAAGAAATAATTTATGCCTTTTTAACTTCAAAAATTTTACATATTCTTTAACAAAGTGAATTTTTTCTTTCATGTATGTACATCTCCCCTATCCCTGCCTTTATATCTGAATTTATGTACATATTTTCTTGCTGTTCCAGGTGTAACATGAACATATATTTATAATGAAATGGCATTTGCTATCCCTTGTTGTTAATTGAAAGATTTTGACTAATATAACTTTATAAGCTTTTGATCCTACTCCAGTATTTAAAACTGACTGTTGATTTATATTTCATGAATTAATGAGTTGTTTATAAACTAAGCTTTTACTATTTTGCAATATGTTATCATTTTTTTTCACTTTTGCATATAACTATAATTAACTCATTATGTTTTATGGATATATTCAGAATATCACATTTAATATTGAAAATAGAAAAAAATTTATTAGAATTGAAAATAGAAAAAAAAAAAAAAAAAGACACTACTTATTCTTCTTATATCCTTTCATATTTTTAATTTTTAGCTGTTTATCATTTTTTATTTAAATGCATATCATGATATTTACATATTGCAGGTGATAATATGCACACTGTTATTTTTATTAGAAGTATAGATGAAATTTTTTTTTATTAAGAACTTTTTTCAATAATTCACTATAAAATTATAAAAATAAGAATTTTTCAAAAACTCTTTTTATTGTATATGTAATATAGTGCAAGCTTTAGTAACTTCAATATTCATCATATAATATATGCATGATAGTGAGTCTTTAGTTATACGTCACAAGTTTTTGTGACATTCGATCAAATATAAATAAAAGCTAACTTTTTCCCCTCTTCTAAAAGATAGCCTGGATCTATGTTGCTCTTGTGGATAAAATACAAATAGTGACATCTTCATTATCAAAGCTCTGATGGAATTATTATATAGCTAATTTGATACACTCTAAATGAAAAAATTTTTCAGCTTTTACTTACCATAAATTAAACGTGTATGTGTGTATATATTTTATATGTCACTTAATAGTGATGGAAAGCTTAGAGCAAAAAGCTGCACAGTGGATATCAATAAAAAAAAATCAATTGATTGAAAATGAATTGATTTAATTTAATGAATGGTGCACAGCAATACACCTAATTATATTAGATAGAATTTAAAAAAAAAAAAAAAAAAAAATTGTAGAAGGATGAAAGAGTGAGAAGTCAAGGATTTTTTTTTTTAACTACATTACATAAATATGTCACTTGAATATTTTAGAAATAATGAGAGAGTACTCTTAAAATTTTAATTTTGTATTGTTGATTAAATAAGTTAGTATGAACTGTGTCAAAATATGTCAGGGTGTTTTTTTTTAAACACTATTATTTTTTAACACTATTTTTTCTTCACAAATTTATTAGAAAGCTTTTAATTTGAAATATAACCTAACAAAAATTACTGATATAATTTTAAAGGGAACTACATTTGCCATTGTATATAAATTCCTCAAATGAGGATATTTGTATTAATGTATATATATTAGATTTTTAGAAATGCTGGTATTGCTTCATCAAAGTTTAAATAAAATTTCTGCACTTTTTCTTTGAAACTTGAGAAATAATATTTTAAAATTAAATTGTAAGAAATTAGTAATTATTATAGATTAATAAATCAAATTATATGTGTATTTATTTATATTCGTGGCTGGTATTGAATTCTAATATAATACATATTTGACATGTTATTCATCTTGATTCCAACTGCAAAAACATTATGCAATGATAGAAATTGTTTTTAAAAAAATTCTACTTCAATACAAATTTATTTTTTTTTAATTCAAGAACATTGAATACATTATCCTAATTTCATCATTCAAAAACTGTCTGCAACAAGGCCATTATAATCTTAATTATTTTATCATTGGCACAGTGGTAATGCTTGTTGAGTTATCTCCTTGTGTCATAATTTTCTCCCAAATTTCCATATTCTGAAATTTTTTTATTGATGAAGTGAAGTTACTTTATGAGAGGCACTGGAAAAACTCTGAATTTCTTTCATGAAACTTTAAAAGAATCGTTATTGTCCCAGACAAAAATCACCAGCTTTTTGAAAAAATTGCATCATGTAGCTACTTATTAAATCAGTAATGAAAATCCGTTTAGTTAACATTTGTTTCATTTTCCTCTTTTAATTACAATATATATATTTATTTAATTATACTTACTTTCTTAATTTAAACAATACCACCTATACATTTTTCCACATAAAATTAACTTTGTGGGATGCAATGTTGTTGTGTTATAACCCTTGCATTCAATAAGAGTTTATTGTATCATAGAAATTTGGATTGCTTGAACTTTTCCTGCTCTTAATTGTTTTTAATAAATTAAAATAATGTTAATAATTATAAGAAAAATTGTAATGTAAAATGCTTTATATCAACACTAATATTATGTGATAATTTTTATTTAAAAGTAGGTGTTATTTTTTACATTCTTTTTAGGTATGTTATTTTTTTATAAACTATAATATTATCAACTGTCTTTTTTTTTTAAATTTATTTTATAAGTATTCATATTGTATAAGAGATAATTTATTTTTTAATCAAAAATTTTAAAAAACTCAATATTATCTTCTAAGCCAAATTTGTAATATTTCATTGTGTAGCAAAAAAAATTATCTGATATTTTTAGAAGTATTTTGGTTATTTATTATAGCATAATATATATTGTTTTAAGTATGATATGTTGTTTTTAATGTAATTTAATTTTGGGTTCTTCAACAGGTAAAGATAAGATATTATTTTCAAGATTAACTGTACTTTTGATTGATTAATAAAAGATAAAATTTTTTTTTTTTTTAAACTGTTATTTTAAATGTAAATCTTAACAACATGGCTTTTTCCAGTTGACTATTGTGTCTTTTAAGCAATTTAGTTTTATGTAAATATCTTAAAAAAATTCATTTAAGTATTATTTCTAACATTTTGTATATTATCTCAATTAGTTGAACAGAGATGGAAAAGGCTATTTGGATGTTAATAAACTGAAGGAAGCTTTAGATGTTGTAGGATTCAAACTTCCACAATGGCAAGTACGTCAAATTATAGATGACTTGGAAAGAGGTAACAAGAAAATACAGCTTTCTTTTGATGAGTTTCAAAAGGTAATTTAAAAAAAAATATGCTTTGTTGGAAAATATTTCTTGATAAATAATTTATTGATTTGTTTTTATAATAATTGTTTAAATATGTTATAGTTTTTGTATAACTAATACTATATTTGTTATATTCTGTACAATGTAGTAATTCCGACTTTTGAACCCTTAGAGTTCTTCATATGTAATTTATTCTCTAAATGTATGCCTAAATTTTGTTTTGATTATAGTAAATATTGTATTATATTTGAAAATTATTATAATTTTAAAACTTATTATGAAATATTTTAGGAACTTAAAAGAAAACTTCTACTTAAAAGAACATCATAAGATTTTGGTTTGAGAAGAGATTCTAACCTTTGGTTTTATACATATAAAATTAAATACGTACAAGGCATTTCATAAAAGACTCCCAATTCTGAAATGGCATAACTTGTAAACAGTGATCAATAGAAGAATGAAACAAGTGGTATGTTTCTTACGAGAGCTGTGAAAATTCGAGACAAGTTTCAAAATTAATTGCAAATGTTACTGACAGTAAAATATGGCTTACAGAATCTGAAAAATAGGCTACAAATAGTGATGAGACTTTTTGCAAGAAGTCATTACCATTGCATCAAAATCTTTTCAAAATGTGCACTTTCTACAGATAGAACAAAGATGATATACAAATGACGAATGAATTTGACTGTCACTCTGTAATGTGCCAGCAGAAGACATACATTCCTGACAGGTCGACTCTTCTAGTTCATCCAATGTTATAAAACATAATGTCCTCCAATGTGCCCCATTGACTGTTGCAAGGCGTAAGATTGGATGAGTATGAAGGTCAATCCATGCCTGTTGCAGTAAATGTGGAATAGTTCGAAGCAGTGGCTTCTCTTATGGAAGTATTCCTCAAGAAAAGTAAAAATGTTTGTGGTATGATATGATTGAACCCCATCTTGCATGAACCATGAAGCTCATCTTGCATGCCTAATTGATCCTCTAATGCTTATAGTATGGTGACAAATTTTTCCAACATTACAGTATGCTATTCATTATTAATCATTGCTCATAACATAAAGGTCAAATAATGCCTTTGCTGTAATTTGTAGCCCAAACAAATGGTAACTCTCAGAAAATGCAATGATCAATCTCGATACAGATGTAGGTTTTCAATATCCTACAATTGCTAGGTTTTTTTTTCTTCCAAAGCCATCCAATAAAAAGGGGCCTTATCTGTGAATCATGTGCAGCCATTAACAAATCCATCACTATCAATCATGGCAAACACATCATATGCTAGCATTTCTCTTTGTGGTACTCCTCAAATAGTTGACTTAATGATATTGGATCTCGAATGTAAATATGTGTAAGGTATTCCTTGTAATTCTGTATGTGTTGAATGTCAATTTGTTTGTGTCAGTTAGGATTCAGCTACCACTCTTAGGATAAATTTCCTTGGGTTAAACTAAATAACTGTTGTGTAACATTTTCTGATATAACTGTAGATTGCATGATGCATTGAAAATCACAATCTCTCATTCACTTAAACACTCATCTCTTAACTACATAACAAATTGAAATTATGAAAGAAAAAAAATTAAAGAATTGTTTATGGCTTTGTAGTGTATTTGATTAAAATAGCAAACTGGTAATATATAATATACACACATGATTGCAATTAGGAAGTTGATAAAAATGGTAAAAGAGGAGAGGGCAAAATTTATTTTACTTTGATTTTTTAAAAATTTTATTAAAAGGCCTTCCCTGAACAAATTTTCTAAAATAATTTTAAAATAAATTTTCTGAGCATTTTTAAATCTAAAGACTTTGGTTAGCTTATTATATCAAAAATTTATATTGCTGGATTTTAAACAGATAAAAAAATAATTACTGGTGAACAAGTATAAAATATACTCTTCATTAAAATTTTTGTTATAATTGATTTTATTCTGCTTATACTGAAAATTATTTTTTTTATGTAGATATACAGTGATTTAAAGTCCAGAGAAGTAACAAATGTCTTTAAAACTGCTGTATCTAAACGTGAAAATTTACAAACATTGGGCGGGATGTCTGAAGCTTCTAGTGAAGGAACAACACATTCAGTTCGCTATGAAGAACAAGTGGCATTTTCTGATTGGATTAATTCGTATGTAATTTATTTATATATTAATGTTTGCTTTTTTAACAATAAAGGTAAGAGCATGATGATTTATTTCATTGCGAAACTAGACATTTTAACAACACTTACTATTTGCATCAATAGTTCAGATAATTTTTCTATAATCACCATTAAAAAAATGATTTTTAATTATTTTTTTTATATATATTTTAAATATATTGATATTTGCAAATTTTCATTTTATTATATTTATATGAATTATTTCAATTTTTTTTATTTCTTGTTATTTTTAAAGCCTCTTTTTTATAAAATTAACTTTTTAACATATAAATTATTATTTTAGAAATTTAGGCAGGGACCCAGATTTAAAACATTTATTACCAATTGATGCTGAAGGTAAAGCATTGTACGATAAAGTAAAAGATGGTATTCTTCTGTGGTAAGTAAAATTTTATTAACTTCTTTGACTTCAGTTTTGCTCTTTATTCTTATTTTTGGAGTTTTATATGTATTCATGAAATCATACATTATAATCCTAAACTTTTAATACTTGGATAAATTTTCCTAGGCATATAATGTACATTTTCATTTTTTGTCTCACCAGTTAAATTATCAATCCTTTGAAGTTTGTTTTATAATTTGGCTTTGAAATTTATATTCTTTTAAAGAGAAACTTATTGTACTGCAACTTAATAAGTTACTTTAATGCATTTCTCTACAAAACTATGTCTGCACTGCTTCAACATGCTGACACATCTCCCGCCCACACGTCATCGAAATTGATTCATGGCAAAATCTCACTCAAGTGGCTAAAGAGCATCAATTTGCCGACCATTGCTCTAGTGTGACTAGATGACAAAAAATCAGTCCTTTATTATACCAAAGGAAAAAAAGGAAACTTATTTTTTATTCTTTTGATGCTATATTAGTTTGTCTTAATTGTTTTGATGGTAAATATTGCAGGTGCTCTTTTCTTCATATATATTTTTCCCTTATTTCACATTAAAATTTTGTTATTTATACAGTTATAAAAGTTCAGTAATACTTTTATCAAAATTAAGCATCTGTATTGTTTTTTAGTAAAATTATCAACCACTCATGTCCAGATACTATAGATGAAAGAGCTATCAATAAAAAGAATCTGACTCTCTACACTAAGCATGAAAATTTAACTTTAGCATTGAATTCTTCTCAAGCTATTGGTTGCAATGTAATCAATATTGATGCTCATGATTTAGCAAAGGGCAAACCTCATTTAGTCCTTGGCTTATTATGGCAAATAATTAGGGTAAGAAAAAAATTTTTTAAGTAAAATCATTCATGGAATTGTGTATACTAAAATTGAAATCTCAAAGTTTGTAATTGTAATGTTTGTTATCTAGATTGGGCTGTTTAATCAGATATCTCTAGAACATTGTCCTGGTCTTGTTCAGCTTGTGAATAGTGGTGAAGAAATGTCAGATCTTATAAAACTATCTCCTGAAAGTATTCTTCTAAGATGGGTAAATTACCATTTGGAGAGAGCAGGAACAAACAGGCGAATTTCCAATTTCACATCTGATATCAAGGTATAAATAGTTACACTTTATATCTTTTTCTATTTGTATAATTTCTCTTTGAAAGTTTTTCTACTTAACGCTATTAATATTTACTTCTCTTATTTTTTTAACTTGTAAATAAGCCATAAAAATATAAAATTTGCAAAAACTATACCTGTACTGTCTAAAAGAAAATTACTCATCAATCTTGTTATGAAGAGAGCAGTTTTTTATCTAAATTTCATTTTGAGGTTGTTACGGATATGGAGTAGTCTATGTTGTCTTAAGAGTATATATTTTGTCATTTATAATAAATAACTTGATATATAGATGATACATTGAAAACGAAGAAAAAAAAAGTCATTATTCAAGATTTTATTTTAATGTTGTTATGAAACTGTTTATTAAAATTGCTAACTATATTTGATATAAAATGTTTTGTCTTTTCAAACAGTTCATTTAAATAACTTTTTTCCCTTAGGATTCTGAAATTTATACTTATCTTTTGAAGCAGATAGCTCCGATCGATTCAGGTGTAACATTAGAAGCCTTATCGGTAAGCGAGATATAAAATATTTTATATTAAAAATGATGTATACATGAATTATTATCTGTTATAAATATATAAGTGCTTTCCTGTTTCATTATTGTTTTATATGCCAACGGCCGTACCATGCTGAATATACCGGTTCTCGTTAGATCACCGAAGTTAAGCATCATTGGGCGCGGTCAGTACTTGGGTGGGTGACCACCTGGGAACACTGCGTGCCGTTGGCAAATTTGGGACCTGAATGGCCGAGTGTCTATAGCGCTCGGTGCCACAGGTTTCGGGTTCGAATCCCGGCGGAGCCATGGATGTTTGTAGTGGTTCGGAATCCACTTTAAGCCGTAGGTCCCGGTCTTCTATGACTGTAAGAGCGTCACGGAGCAAAAGTCAGGCTTCTACCTACGGGTGCTCCATCACAACAGAAGCTGCTTCCTTCCCCTTCAATCATGAGTCCATATGGGCTCGTGGGCTTGGCCAGCCAAGTGGGATAAGAAACAACAACATTATTGTTTTATATAACAAAAACTTAAATTTCAAATAATTACACTTTTTAAAAGATCATCGTAATGACGTACAATAATGCATCATAAATGATATCTGATATAAAGTGATCAGTGATTGATACATACAAAGAGCCCAAAAGAAATTAATTGCAACATTCTTAGCAATTATAACATTGAAATTGATTATATAAAATCAATCTTCATTAGTAAGTAGAATATTTAATAAATTTAATATTTTAAAACATTTTATAATTCAATTTTTCTCGTATGAAGCATGTAAAAAATCTGTATAAATGTCTTCAATAATTAATATGTAAATTTTTATGAATCTTAGATAAACTTTTGTTTAGCTGTTATATTAAAAAAAAAAAAAACATTTTTTTTTCCCTTTTATGATATGGAATGAAAAGCAACTCCTATTATATAACATTTATGTTCTTTATTTAACAATATACCTTATATCATTTAAAAAGTAAACTAATAGAATCTATAACATAGATAACATGCTTTAAAAAAATGAACCATTCTTTTCTTATTAACAGAAAGCAGATTTATTACAACGTGCAGAAGTCATGTTAAAACAAGCTGATAAAATTGGCTGTCGAAGTTTCCTTACCCCTAATGATGTTACTGATGGAGTCTATAAATTGAATGTAGCATTTGTTGCTAATCTTTTTAATAATCATCCTGCTTTAGATCAACCAGATGAGCCACTTGAGATAATTAACTTAGAAGAAACAAGGGAAGAGAAAAGTAAGATTTTGTTGTTTTTTCTTTTTTCCTTTCAGTCTTTATGGAATCTTAATTATTCAAAGTGGCCACTCAACCTGGAAATTGGTAAAAGTCGGGAGATTTTTGAAGAAAACTGGTAAAAAAATTATGGGAGAAAAAAAAACAAATGGAAATTTAAATTTCAAAGTAAAAAAATTCCAGAGCCAAACAGAAGAAATGTTGCCAATTATGGAAATTCAATGCATTCACCACATATACATAAAAAAATTTATTTATGCATATAAAGTACATAATCTAGTGCCAGGCTTTTCAGATCCTAGGTTATTACATGCAGAAACTAGATATGCAGAAGACAGCCATGTCGTTTGGTAGGTTCTAGGGTTATATTTTTTAAAATAAGAGGCTCCAAAGTTCCTGGCTACAATCGCAGAAATTTGGGGATTTTCTTTAAAAAAAATTTCCGTGTATTCTCCATTATAGATGACAACTTGGGCTGCTCAGCCTATATAATTTCTTCAACATTAGCCTTCTAGATGCAATTTAATTCATGAATTTTAAAATATAATTTTCTTTGTGTATAAAACAGGTTCCAGTCTATTTCCTTTTTTATATGGATTTCTATGAATTCTATATTGTTGGAATTTTAGATATGTATAGTTACTTTTAACGTAGCAAATTTTGCCTGTTCGAAATTTCTGCTTTTATCATTGGCAAATCGTCCATGGAAGCGCCGATTTCCTTTAGTTTTTTCACTGGGGAATTTTTTTCTCATATTTATTTTCTGTTAATTAGTCCTTTTTATCAGATGACTCTCATTCGTGGTACCATCTAAAGAAAGTGTTTTTAAAGCATCAATCCCCTTCAAAACTACTAAATATTTAAGAAAAACTAAATTTCCTTCTTATTTTGAGAGATGGCTAAAATTTTTCTTGCTTTCTGTTTATCAGCTGAAAATTGACTCTAAAAATCTGTACTTCGAAATCTGGTGATACTGAGTAAAATCTTTTTTGGGACCAATGAAAAATCCGTTTTCCTGGACAATATCCTTGAAAATATTGACGCTGTTTTTAAAAATTTGAAGGAAAAAAAACATGAATTACTGTTGCTTTACAAAATAAGAGAAACAAATCTATGACCATAAAAAGAAACTTCTAACAATTTAAGATATATTGAAAAATCACTAAACTTATGCCTTAACATAAGTTTTACGAATTCAATAAAATTTGGCCTTGGGTTTTTTTTTTTTTCATCACTTAAAAAAAATTTGTTATTGGAATTTCTTTCCTTCGTTGAATATAGCGATTAGATTCTTCGGCGTTTTTGCTCTCTCCAAAAAGTTTTTTTTTACCAAAAAATCCTACAAATATGTAGAACATGTTTATAATTATATATAGCACATATTTGTTAAATTCAGTGCTTTTTACAATGTTTTAAAATAGCTTATTTTATATGGTGTCCTGGTTTATGCAAATGGTCTGGAATTTTTCTAAATTTCACCTGGAAAACCTAGAAAAGTCAGAATTTTCCTCTTTCTGAACAGTGGCCACCCTGTTATTAATGATTAGTTAGTTATTTTTCTTATTATAATATATTGTTAAAAAGAATTACATAATATTTATAGAACATGAGTGATCGTTGGAATTTTTTACTGTTGAAATTTAGTCTTAGAATTACACTGACGGGAAAAAAAATCCCAACGCCAAGAAAAATTATTGTAGAGTAGTAAAATTCGAACAATGCATTTGCCTAGTTTAACATGTTTAATTGATTAAATTTAAAAGATCTCCACATCAATTTAAGATCAAGAAAATGCATTTCAAATGTAAAATGCTGTTACATTAATAGCCAGTGTAAACTCCCAAAATTTTGAATGCAAACGTGCATGCATTGTGTCATACAGGTGCTGAATGTCATTTTGTGGTATGGAGTTCCATGCTTGTTGTACTTGTTTTGTCAATATTGAGATGGTCAGTGCTGGCTGTGGATGATGCTGGAGTTGTCCAATGATATCCCATACGTGCTCAATTGGAGACAGATCTGATGATCTCGTAGGCTAAGGTAACATGTTGATACTGTAGAGCGCGTTGCGTTACAGCAGCGGTATGAGGGCGAGCGTTATCCTGTTGGAAAACTCCTCCTTGAATGCTGTTCATGAATGGCAGTACTACAGGTTGAATTACCATGACTGACGTACAAATTTGCAGTCAGTGTGTGTTCAGGATAACTACGAGAGTGTTCCTGCTGTCATAGGAAATTGCTCTCCAGACCATGACTCCAGGTGTAGTTCCGGTGTGTCTAGGCCGCAGACTTTCCCCTGGCCTCCTTCTGACCAACACACAGTCATCACTTGCACCAAGGCAGAACCTGCTTTCATACGAAAACAACAGATCTCCACTCCGTCCTCCAATGAGCTCTGTCTTGACACCACTGGTATCGCAAACAGCAATGGCTTGGAATCAGTGGAATACACGCTACAGGGCACCTGGCTCGGAGCTGTCCTGGAAGTAACCGATTTCTAACAGTCCGTTGTGTCACTGTGGCACCAACTGCAGCTCGAATTTATGCCGCAGACGCAGTACGATGCGTCCCAGCTGTACGCCGAATATGGCGGTCTTCCCTATCAGTTGTGCCACGTGGCCGCCCGGAACCCGGTCTTGAAGTAGTACCATCCCTTGACTACTACTCCCAACAGTCATGCACAGTGGACACATTCCGGCCAAGTCTTTCTGCAATATCGCGGAAAGAAAATCCACCTTCTCGTAGTCCTATTATACGCCCTCATTCAAAATCTGTGAGCTGTTAATAATGGCTTCTTCGTCTTCTTAAAGGCATTCTTGGCTAACATTAACTCAATACGTCAAATTTCAAAGCTCACGAACTTTACAGCACGCACTTAAAGCAAACCTGATTTGCATGTTGCGAGTGGCGCTACTAGCGCTATACTTATGCAAAAATTGAATCGAGATCATCTTTCAGGCGTATAAACACTCCTACCAAATTTCGTTTATATAACTAGTCTTGGTGTTGGGATTTTTTTTCCGTCAATGTATTTGTTTATAAGCTAATGGTATATGCTAAAGTAAATTAATTGGTTTGAACTATTAACACGTACATATTTCATTTAAATAAACTATCGTTTTTTAACAATTACTTGTATTATGCAAAAAATAAATTCTTATTTATAGGTATGCATTTTTAGTTAAAAATTTATCGTTAAATATGGGCAATATATTTGAAAACTTTCCTTCTTTTCAAAATAATAGAAATTTAAATAATTGAAAGTGTATTAGATATGCTTTATTAAACTTGAAACGAAGATTTTCTTCCATCTTTTTTGTTATTGAATTATTATTTTTATAATTGTTTTACAGATTTAACTACTCAATGTTTTAAAATATTTTTATTGAAGTTTTATAATAAGGTTGATTTGTTGAATTGCAGCAAGGAAATAGATATTTAACACTTCTCTGTTTTCAAATTGGAAATTAAAATTATTTTAAAATTGATTAACTTATTAGCTTTTCTCACAATTCTAAATCATAATTTAATATATATTCTCTTGAAATTTTATTTTAAAATTTACCTTGGAGCAGTGGGTGTTTCAAATGTTATTCAATGAAAGATTATAGAATACACATTATCATCAGAATTTTTGATTTACTGGATAGCATATATAGCCCGTCTCTCATATTACCTAAGGTGTAATCATTTTCTTATGCTTTATGATAATATTTCCAGCATTCTACTTTTAAATATATTAAGGAAACTACATAAGCATTTATTGCAAAGGTATAACAAAATTAATTGTATCATGCATGTCTTATGTATATTATGTCTTGATTGCAGGTTTTAATTATTTTTCTTAGAGTGCTTGTCTTTTTAAATTTTGCATTCATGGATATTTTCATTTAAAGATTGATTTATTTAGCTATTTGTTGAAAGTGTTAAAAAGTGTTCATTAAAGAAATTGATAAGTATCAGTAATATTTATATAAAATGTTTTTATTTTGTTATTAGACTGAAAATAAAACTATCCATCAAAAAGGTCTTAAAATATTTAAAGAGAAATTGCATATTTTTTTAGCATCATTGTTAATGTCTAAAATTTTATTCTTAAATATTTCTGAAATTGTGCATTGTGATATGTAATTTTATTAATTTAGCTTACCGCAACTGGATGAATAGCATGGGAGTTTCACCATATGTTAACTGGCTGTACAGCGATCTAGCAGATGGTCTAATCATTTTTCAGGTAAGAGAGCTTTAATGCAAAATTGTACTCGTCCACATTTAGATTAGTATCCACCATATTATGAGCGTTGATAATGATGTATTCAAAAATTTTACCCTGTGAAGCTTAAAAACTTCACTTCTTCATTATTAATATATAAGTGATGAATAAAAAAATTCTTGAAAGTTTATTTAAAATTTTGAAAGTTGGAATTTTATGACTTTCTGTTGTATTTAATATTGCATGGTTTACACATGCTCTACATATTTGTTCATTATGTAAATAATATGTTAGGAATTTTATGTTTCAGTGTCCAATTCCTAATTTTCTTTTTTACTTGTTTAAAAAAAGAGGGTGGGAAATTTCAAACCAATTATAGCTGTAAAATTTTTCCTGGAGGAAAAACTAGTTTATCCACTAGGTTTTTAAGCTTTTTACGTCTAATGTCTAATATTTTAAAATTAAGTTGTCATTTAATTTGAAAAGGTGAACATTTTCTTTCAGATATTTACCATGCTTAAATTATGCTGTTTTTTTTAAAAAAAAGTTAAGACATAGTAATTTATTCAGTCATTAAGGAGTTAAGCCTACTGGAGATTTAAAGCAGAAAGATTTTTAAGTTTATTAAAAATCTCTTATTCTTTATAACATCTATTGCATTATAGTTATCTAGTAAATTCCAATTATTGTAACAGTTTATATTATCAAGCATAAATGGTGAATTTTTTTATTGGTGGTTATAAAAATTCCTAATCTGGTTATTTTCTGCATTAAAAAATGTTTTTATAAATTAAAAAAATGTGCATATTAGATTTTGATCTTTCTTTAAGCTTTCATCAGATAGGTTTTTAAAAACTTTTAATTTAATTAAAGCTGTTATTATACACTATTGTATACCTCTAATAAGGATTCCTTTTAAATCTGAAAATATCCCATGCATTTTTCTGGTATTAATTTTTAAAAATGAAACTATTTAGTTTTTTTTTTCTTTTTAACAAACTCCATAGCTGTTATTTGTTTCAATCATAACTGTTTTCTGTATATTAAAAAAAAAAAAAAATTATACTGAAACCAGAAAGACTTTATATAAAGGGGGGGAGGACTCACTGGGGATGTAATTTATATTTGATATGGACATTAGAAAATTTGCACTGTAATGAAATGTTTAATAAAATGTCATTAAAAATTGTTGATTTAGTCCATGGGTAGCATTTTGCATATCAATAAGAAGTTGCTGTACTATGATTTTGATGTGAATCATGAAGTTAGACATTTTATAGAAATTATTCAAATACTGAAGTTATGAAATATATTAATATTTGAATTGTCTTCAAGGTATGTAAACTACTTTGAAGAGTTATATTATTGGCTGTGTATGTTTCTTTCAGCCTGAAGTCAGTTAATTTTGTGAGATTTTATCTTGCTGTATGTGAGTGTGTTAGTGTTTTTCTTTTACCTCTATTTTATTTGCTTTTCTTAAAATATTATGGACTTTATAATGAGTATTTATTTATTTTACTTCCTAAGCTATTTGATACAATTAAACCTGGAATAGTAGATTGGAATCGTGTCCATAAAGTTTTTAGTAAACTCAAGGCATTCATGGAAAAGTTAGAAAACTGCAACTATGCTGTCTTACTTGGAAAAGAGTTAAAATTTTCATTAGTGGGTATTGCTGGTAATGATATATCTGAAGGAAATCCCACTCTGACTCTAGGTATGCATGTAACATTTATTTAATTGCCTTAACAAATTTGTGAAGTTATTTATTACAATTAAAACAAATGTTTCTAACAACTTTTCATAATGTTTATTGTATATTGGTAATTAAATTTCACTTCTCATTTATTTGTATTATTTAATATCCTAATGATCTGCTGCTTTGTTTAATTGTACATGCACTTGAATAATTTCATTTCAATTTTGTTTTTATCTTTGCTTAAAATGGCTGTTCATATAATATAAAAAAAATTACTTTTACATTTCTATTCTTAATTTCTGAAACAGACTTTATGGGATTGAAAGAGAGTATTTAAAATATAATAAATTATTAGTGTAAATGATGTGCTTACATGCAAAAAAAGAATTGTGCTGAAAATGATATAATTTTGTATTTTATGTATAATTTGAAGTTAAGCAGTTGCAATTTATTTATATAATATATATAAAATTCCCCAAAGCGACTATTTTCTGGTTTAGCCATTTATACTGGTAATTTGATTAATAGCATTAGTCTTCGCATTTTTCTGAATGACATTCTTTCATAATTGCTTAAAATATTTCAATTGTCATTCTAAATAGTTAATCCCCATTTAACTGTAGATTGAGCTTTGTGTAATGATCAGCTCATTAGCTAAATAGTGTGTAGAATTGTCTTAATATCCTTTTTGGAGCAAAATTAATTGGTAGTTATCTAAATGGTAGACCATATTCATCTAATTATGGATTCATATAAAAATTTATTAAGGTGTCATTTGTAAAATTCCAGTTAAGATCATCATAATGAGTGTATTTTTTCTGATTCTACTGTCGAGGAAATATTTAGTATCTTCAGAAGTACATGCCAATTACTGCATTTATACTTGCGTACAGGCATGTGTTATTGTCACTTGTAAAAAATAATTGAAAATTATTGACTATATAAGAAGCAATAAATGATTTTTTTTTTTTCTTCCTATGAAATTCTTGTGTATGTGCCTAAACATATCATTTGCAACTTTTCATTTCTATACAAAAATGTTATCTGCTCTATCATCCCTTAATGTTTGTAACCTGAATTTATGGCCAGAGATATGATATATAACTATGCCCTACATGTTTATCTTCTTGATATATAATATTTAATTTAAAACATTATTTGATCACAACTTCAGCAATTGATGTCATCAATGTAATGTAATAGTAATATTACAAATAATTACTAAATACATTAATAAATTTTTTTTATCTAAAAACCGTTATATAAAACGTTTTTATTGTGCTAATGTTAACCTCTAGATCACATAAATATTTAAAAATAAAATAGCATAATAGTTTAATGAATTTATTTCAGCTTTGGTTTGGCAATTGATGAGAGCATACACTTTAACTATCTTAACACAGTTGGCAAATACTGGTCATCCTGTTGTTGAAAAAGAAATTGTTGAATGGGTAAATAATAAGGTACAAATTCTTTTTGTAGTAAACATAATGGTTTGCTACTTTTTATCTTTCTTTACTAATAAATTTTGTATAATAGTAAATGTAGAATTAGCAAGTGTAACTTACGTAGTTATCATCAAAGGAAAAAATTTGAGTAGAAAATTTTTTTATTATTCTTTTTAACTGTCATTATTATCGTAGTAGTTATTTAGTCTGACCTTTAATATTGTATATTACAAAATTTTCTAACAAGTAATATTTAGAAAGTGTATTATTTTTATGATTATCATTATGATAGCATGAATTTTAAAGAAGGAAACTTATTTAATTCTACTTTACAGGTTATGTTAAGCTTTTGGTTTTAATTTTTAAATTTTCTTAGAATAATTATCTAAATTTGAGTTCAACCATTGTTGACTGTCAGGTTTCCTAATTTTGCAAATTTCGTTATCACTCATCCATACTTTCATAAAAATTGTGTTTAAAAATGTTTTTGTATATGTACCAGAAGTAAAATATGTATATACTTTACTTTTCATAACTTTCTAATAAAAATTATGCTTATTTTTCTTGTCGTTTACTCATTGAGCATTATTAAAATTTTGTAGCATTATTCAATTTTAGTAGTTTTAATTTAGTAAGTATTTCAATTTAGTAAATTTCATATGTTAGAAGTTTCTTAATAAATAATCTGCAATAATTATTTATTGTAAAGATATTTGTGTCTCTAAAATTATATTCCATTCCATGTCTTAAAAAAAAAAAAAAAAAAAAAAATAACAGAACATGGAGTCACGATAATATAAGTTAACTGGAATTGTCGCCAACTTTGATTGCAAGCTAAGGCAATTTTTCCATCGCAAAATAAATACATCTCAAAAAAATCTAAACAAAATCGATAATGAAGAAAAAATCATACAAAATTATTAAAATATTTATTTAAATAGCATCTATTTAATGGTGGGGGAAAACAAGTCAGTATTTGTTTTTGCATAGAAATTCTTTTTCTTGACCCTTAATTAAAAAATTTTTGGAAAAATGGAATATTTGGCGATTAAGCATTAAGCATATATAGCAAAGTGTATCATCTAATATGTATGCATCTTCTGCATGCAAAATAATCTTAACATCTAAAAAAACAGACACAATAAGCAGTATATTTTCTTTTTCTGCTCTCAAATATATCCTGCTATAAGTTCTACT
The DNA here is from genome assembly GCA_021605075.1 of Caerostris darwini. Lineage (NCBI taxonomy): Eukaryota > Metazoa > Arthropoda > Arachnida > Araneae > Araneidae > Caerostris > Caerostris darwini. The sequence goes on from BPLQ01008142.1 coordinate 995,162, forward strand.
GCATGACCTTCGTGGATCTGAGGCCATTAATAATCTGTCAAAACTAGCTATATTCATTGAACTTCACCCACATTTGAAAAATAACCGTTTGTTACTGCACCTTTCAGTTTGAATTTGAAAAATTAACGCAATTATCAGTTATTAATTATTAACTAGCAATCATTGTTGTATGTTGTAAATCCTGTAATGTGGGAAACAAACCCAATCCTAGGTGGAGCAGTAATTTCATCTACCTCAATATAAGTTGTGAGGAAACATATTTTTGAATTCCATCCAAATTGCGAAAACCCCATTTTCTATGCATCTCTTGGTACTTTTGCCATTATATCTGGCCATGGTTTTGGAACGAAAATTATCTAGCCTAAACTGGAAAAGTAAAAATTAAAAAAGGAATGCTTGATTGTTGAAAAGGTTTTAAAATGTGCAGCTAAAACAAAAGCCTCCCCATATTAAACAGAATTTACATTATAAAGTCTAATCTGTCTACGAAACCAAATCATTCGTGTTTGCATAATCATACAAATTTTATGCTTTCATGCTCAAACAAAAGTTGCAAAAAACTCACATACTATAATATGTTACACATTAAAATCATTTGAATAAATCCATAATTCTGAATGCTAAGAAGAAAATTGATTATGCATGTTTTTAATGAATGAATGAAGATAGTTATAAACGTATTTCTCTTTATTAATTTAGTGATTCATTAAAAACATATCTAAGCATTATCCATGCTTTTAATCTTTTTGTTTTGTGTATATACAATTTAAATTTATTTCTTATTTTAATTTCAGTTGAAAGAAGCAGGTAAAGATACAAGTATAAGAAGTTTTCAAGATTCTTCTGTTTCTACAGCTTTACCTATTATTGATTTGATTGATGCTATTCAACCAGGATCCATCAACTATTCTCAAGTTTTAAATGCTGCCAATCCAGAAGTATGTGATTTCTGTATTTCATATTGATACACTTTTAGATTTGTTAGTTACCAATATCACCAATCAAAAATTTGTAAATGAATCTAAAAGCTATTCACCTTTGAATTGTTTATATAATTAATAATTGCGAATATATTTTAAACTCATCTGCTTAAAATCTGAATTTATAAACCGAGTCGATTATTATGTCCCAGTTCAGCATGTCTGTTCATGACACATTTGGTTTGCTCCAAAAAGCAGTTGCTGCTGTCTACATTTTTTGTCCAGTATCAAGATCTTGACAACAGTTCTGCTTCAAGAATTTTGCATTTTTGTGTCAGAATTTTTGAGTAAGCCAAAACTGACATATTATTAGTGTGTAGTTCTCTTAGTTGTAAGGGATCCTAAATAGTTAACTTTTTTTATAATTTCATGTTCTGAAATAAGTTATATTGAATATAATTATAATATAAATGTTTTTTGAATGCATTACAAAAAAAAAAAAAAAAAAAAAAAAAAAAAACTATACTCAAAATTTTTAAAAGGTGAAGTCATTAAGATCCTACATCATTTTCAAACATCCTACCTACCTACATTACATTTTGGTCAAATCAGCAAAATTCATTACCTTGTTAATATTAAAAAATGATTACTTTAACTGTTTTCTAAGAGGTTATGTTAAAATATATATATATTATAAAAGGGTGGCAGCAGAACCGGAAAATCAGCCAAAAGCTGAGGAATTTTATCAATCTGGAAAAATCGGGACAATTCGTAAAAATGTTTAAAAATCATAAATTGTCAACAGGAGCATTTTATGTCAAATATGCGCGCGATCGACGATTTCGCACTATCATTTTTATAGATCCGAAGCCTAATTTCGCTAAATTAATGATCATAGCAACAGCAGCTGACATCAATCCTGCCGAAAATTTAGGAAAGATCGCATTTTATTCTTTTATTTATTACTTTTGGAATGTTGTGAATAACGAGCAACATATTTCATAACGTGTATGATATTTTTGGATTTAAAATAAATTCATTATTTTGTTAAAACAAGTTCCAATATTTTTTCCATAGAAGAAATGTAATATACTGTTTTAATAGATTTTTTTTAGAATGTTTATTCCATTTTTTAAAGTTTAAATTTCATGAGAACTACCAATTATTTAATATGAAAAAAAAATAATTTAAAGTGTTTTTAATGTATATTGTGCACATGCAGTGATTCTGAATAGGGAGAAAGCCAGAAAACTAATATAATTAGTAACTGTAAATTGAGGAAATATTTTAAATTTAATCAGGGAAATTTCTTTCAAAGTTTCTGGTGTCACACTATATAAGAATGTGAAATAATTTCTTTAAAAAATGAAAATTATGAAATCTATTTAAAATTGATATTATGAAATTTAATGTTAATCTTATATGTTTATAAAATATATTAATTATTTATATAAAACTATTATATATCTATTTATATAAAATTCTGACAATAGAAGGATATGCATGATTCATATTTGAATTATAATTTTGTATTTAATCTTGTCATAATTTTTTCCAGGACAAAATGGCTAATGCAAAATATGCTATTTCCATGGCTCGAAAAATTGGAGCTAGAATATATGCTTTACCTGAAGATATAACAGAAGTTAAACAAAAGATGGTTATGACAGTTTTTGCTTGTCTTATGGCTAGAGACTATATCCCAAATATGGGTGTGAAGAATTCTGATCAGTAAAGATACAGTTTAATGATTTTATTTTTTAAAATTTAGTTGTTATTGTTTTTTATTATTATTAATCATTATACAAGTCATAGTTTTTATGATATCAGCTGCATAATTTTTTGGACATTTTGTCTGAAATTTTAGTCATCATTTCAAAACTTGATTGCCAGTTCTATTGATATTCTTTATTTTATAGTACATTCATTGAATGTTGTTGCAATATTAACAATGTATATAGCTTACTTCATATGTTTAGTTTTATTAATATTTACTTAAAGCTTTTATATAAAAATATTTGAAATTTTAGTCTTTCTATGACTCAAAATCTTTATAAAAGTTTTATATTTGACTTCAGATATACAATAAGCTGCAAGGTAAATAAATAAATAAATACATATATGTGCAGTGTCATTTAGTGTTGTCATTTGTCTCAACAAATATGGCAAGATTCCATTTATTTCTTTTAAAAGTTTTTTCCTTAGTATACATGATGTCTTTTTTTTTCATTGTATACATATTATGTTATCTATCTTTAAGTGCTTTACAGTGTTGTATTTTTAATACAGATGATTCTATTTTATTTTGTATATTTATATAAATGTAATTATATTTTATAAATGCTTAGCAAGAATTTTCAAACAATGTTTGAAGTTTTTCTTTAATGATCTATTCTGACATTCCATCTTTTTATAATTGTGATGCCATGGTTTAGTGAGCATCAAATATTTGTATTATTAAAAACCACTTAGCTTCTTAGTTGTGTTGATAAATAAAATTAATTCTGAAGTACATTCTTTCGTATAAAGGCGTTTTCTAAATGGAGCTATGTGAATATTTTTTGAAGTGATTTATGAATTTTCTATGTTTTTTATATAGAACTTGAAATATAGCTGTATTTGTCTTTGTATGAATATTGTTATTGTAATTTGAATCTTTGTTGAAAAGTATTTCAAAACACTTTTTAACTGTAATTTCAAGTTATTTTTTAGTACAATAGTTCTTTGACTGATTTAGACATAAATTTTTTATTGCCTGAAAAGACTGATAGAAGTTTGTTTCTTTTTTAAAGATATGCAAAATTTATATAAAGCAACATACTTTTGCTATTGTTTTGATAACTTATAGTTAACTGATTTACTATACTAAAAGTTGTATAAATATGCGACTATAATATGTTTCTATAAATGCTTAAAAATGCATTATTTTAGCTTTGATAGAAAAATGTTGAAATTTTAAAATCTTTTGAGTTTTTATTTATCCTGTATTAAGAAAATTGTATAAAAAGCATTCTTCAATTTCTTTTTAAAATTACCCTTGTATTTCATTATTATTATTTATTTTTTTTTTTTAACAAGTACTATCTTGAATGAGAATTGCCTGTGGCTTTGATAAATTGTTAATGTTGTCTATTAATTTCGGGTATAATATTAGGTTAATAATATTTTAACTTTTGCGTGATGAAATAATAAAAGCTTTGATTATTAGAAATATTTCCATTGTGTAAGAACCCAATTATTTTCAAACTATCTATAGATGAGATTATATGTAATTCTTCAATAAATTCATTTCTCTTTCATGTTGAAGTCTTTATTAGTAATCTAAAAGCTATTTTCACAAAATTCTGGAAATATGCATTGATGATAAACTCTGTTAAATGCATCCCAGATCATTCAATGGAAGATCTAAATGTAAAACAAAAATAATCAATATTTTTATTTTATTAACTAGTATTTTACTCTATAGTGAAGAATATTAAGTCTCTTTAAACAATCGTCTTGCTAAGATTTTATTACTTTGCTTGTATATCATTTTACAGAAATCTTGTATAGCACAGCATTCCCTTAAGTTTAGAGCAAATTTCCATATAATAAGAAATATAAGATCAAACACTATCTTATTCAATATTTTGTATTCAAGCAAATATTTATATAATTAACACATATCTGAAAAATTTTAGTCTGTTTAGGTCTAGTCTATTGATGTATAGTAGCAAGAAGGAAAATGTACTAAAGGTTTAATATATTAAAAATCTATTATTCTTAAATACACTAGATTTTGTGTTCATAAATTAATTTATAGTGTCCGAGTCATAACTCATTAAGTGACGGAGCATTACTGAAAGAAATATTCTAAAGAGAACATTAATTGCAAAACATAAAAAAGTTTTGCCAAGTTTTAAGATATTAAAACACATTACTTGCATACATTAATTAGTGCAGTAGCACTTTAGTTGGTATTCTCAAATTGTGGGGCATGTCGTCCAGTGTAGGAAAATACAGATATGTTATAAGCATGGCCTATTCAAAAAAATTGCTGCATTAAAGTAAATGAAAAAAATGGGCAAGAACTGTTAATACGGATTTTAATTATTATGAACTCTAAAATTATTGATAAGTACTCTCTAATTGGTGTGTAATTCTTGATTCTAATACTAAAAGTATAAAGAATAATTATCTTTCCTAACCTATTTATCTGGTTGTAGGCATTTTTTTTTTTTTCATTTGGCTACTATCTTGTCAAATGGGGCTTAATGGCCGAGTGACTAACACTTGGTGCCACAGGTTTTGGGTTCGAGTCCCGGCGGTGCCATGGATGTTTGTAGTGGTATCGGAATCCACTTTAAACTGTAGGTCCTGGTCTAATATGACTGTTGGGTGTAGGGTGTCTAATATGACCATAACTCTACCACATAAAAAGATGATAATGATATTGTATGTCAAAACTATTTTTTTTTTTTTTTTTTAAACATAGGAAACTGCTTAATATACATCAGCCTAAAATCAATCCTTAAAAAAGAGACTACTTTTTTCAATTGGTCATCAATAAAAAAAAAAAAAAACCTTGTTAAGTCTCTGCCATTGTAGTTTAGTTAGATTTACAAAAATAATTTAAAAGATTTGTAGTTGGATATTGTTAATTGAATAACTCCTATCGATGTAATAGTAAAACAAATAATGAGTTTTTCTGCATGATCACCTGAGGTGTTGCAACACATAAATGAACCTTTTGATGATATAAATCTATAATAGAAGATGAAGCAAATTTTTTGTGAAATAAATAATAATTCAGATAACGTTGGTACAAATTGAAACAATTAAATTAAACATTCATTATAAAAAGAACTAATTTTCTTGACAAAATAATAAGAAATCAGTCAAAGATGATTGTTTCCCAAAATTTGACACCAACAGTTCCGAAAATTTCATGTTACAATTTCAAAACAAATCTTATCTTTTCCAAAAATATTATTTCTCGATCTCTAATATAAATTGCTTAAAAAGAAATCATTCAATTTTTTAAACATATCTTCAAAAAGCGCCAAGGGAGGTACGGTATGACGCCTTTTTTAAATCAAATTTTGCATGAAGGCGAGAGGGAATTTGTTTTGTGCATATTTGTAAAAAATTTCAATGATATCCACAATTACCCCTGAAAGCAATATTTGCATCGAGTCCATAGTCTATGAGTTCTTATCTGCAATGCATTTCTAGTATGTAAATCGGTACGAGGCGAACGCCACACGTGTTGAGAAACATTGAGGTCGGTGCATTGTTTTTTCGTCAAGATGGAAATGGTCCATAAAATTGACATCACCGTCTGGCAAAAGAAAACCTTTATGTTTAACCTAGACATTACACAAAGTTTTAAAGATTGGGGCATTCTTAGATGTGATGGCATGTATTGTAAGTGTAATGCATAATTGTCCAGAACAAAGATACTCGGAAAATGTGAAACAAGTAATTCTCGGAGATGCAATGCCGGCCAAAAAATATTATTCCCTGAAAATGTCCACATGTGAAGCACGTGATTACTGCCAAAGCAGAGACCATTTGTTGACACAGATTAATTCTCGTCCAACTCTATCTGTTTTCGAACGCCTTCTGTGCCGAGAGCTGCATCGCATGGAATTATTCGGCCGTATACTATGGTACCATCAGCAGTATACTACGCACTCTGTGCCGGTGGAATTATTCAGTTATATACGGTCAGCTCATTGCAGCCCCAAAGCAGAAGATTCTAAAGTGGGCTAAAGCACATCGACACCGGAATGTCATTGATTGGGTAATGAGTAAAACTAAAAAAAGCATTTTACAAAAAATGGAAACAATAAGCTGGCGAATCACGTATTTCAATTACAATTATTCTAATTCAGATTGTATTCCAATTACACTCTTTACCGCATCTACAGGAAACTAGAGAAAGTATCATATGAGCTGTCTTCAGAAGTTAGGGCTGCTCGGGAGGGGGATTTGATTTATAATTTTTAAATTTTTGTTTAAGATATCAATATACATTATTGATCTATAGTGACATCAATAAATTACGTTATCTACCACTCAAGGTAACATGCCTTGAAACCATATCTCCTCACTGTCATGTTTAACGAATGGAGCTCGTATAAACTCATGTTTGTGAAAATTGCAACACCATGAAGGGAATCGTCATAATTGAATGAAATTTAATACACAGTTAGTGGTAGTGGTACAAATAAATGATTAATGTTCAAAGCAAACAAACAATAACAAAAAGGATAAGATCAAACATTTTGT